>CAWUFW010006750.1:600000-1104186 GCA_963921515.1 Calotriton arnoldi | reverse complement strand
CTGTGCATGGAGTAGATGACCAACCCCCCTTCTGACGCATTACGTGTCTAGAATACCTAGCCGTACTGAAAATGTGCACTTGCCAGCACTGCCTTCCCACCTTTCCCCATCACGAAGTAACAACTAACCATGCTGAAGTACCCTGAGACCAAACATGATTGATCCAAACCCCTCTGGTACTAATGCATCACACTCACTATCAACACGGGCTATGTATCTTTCTGTTTGATATCAAGTAAGCATTATGTTTAGAATATCTTTCTTAGTGCGTGTTATTCACTTTGCACCTGGTGGAGGTTATATTTGATTTTAATGAAATCCCATGATTTATGCTATCCATCATATCTTTGCAGCCTTGAGAAAGCCCCAGGCCAATGGGCCTATAGGGGGCGAAACACGCGTCGGCTGCCCAAAAAATCACCAGCCTGTTGAAATATACTATGAATATGATGAAAATCTTTATTTAAGAATTAAAAGAGAAACACCACAAATGAAACAGAAGTTAATGCTTCTTTCTGCATACCACATCTGCATGATGGAATAAACAAATACAAAAATAAAATAATAACTCTAATCAAACAGGAGTACGCACTCAACCTTTTTACAACGAAGTCTATGGGAAGCCTTGGAAAAATGCCACTGGAAAGGTCTGTTGAAGACTGTAATTCCGGGGTAGAAGATATTATTCATATTAAGCGTCTATGACCAGCTTTATTGAAAGAAAGGAGGTTACTATTAAAGACACCTTTCAACCAACGTGGTATCCGGACCTGCAGGCAGGTGGTGATTGCAAGTCTAAAAGCAACAGACCCAGAATTGAATTAAATTAAATTAAATTAATTTAAAAATTGAATTGTCGGAAAAAGTTGGATGCCAATGACGCCATGAAGAGTTAACCCCAGATACATTATTTCTTTGCACTTCACACTTTTTTTCTACACTTTTGTCTGAGGCAAAATGAACTTGGTCTATGGTCTGCCTAAAATCAGCGAACTAATTAGAAATTTCTGAATTGCTGTTTGCATCTATGTTTGATGCAAAAACAAGTTGAAGAATGGTCAACTGGAAAATGATAGTTTTTTTATTTTCTGTCTTTTTTAAACATATTGCATACATTATATTTTAAAGGAAATCTTATGAAATTAACACGTTAGACTGTCCTGAATGAATTTAGATTTTTTTTAAAGAACTGGGTAACTGAAAAATGATATAATTTAAATTGCTGTTTCCTTTAAATATATCACACATGCATATTTTAAACAAAGTGTTCTGAATTGAACATTTTAGAATATTATCGTTTCAATTATGTACAAAATTCTGATATGTGATAATCTGTGTTAATTTTAGTGTGTTTCAAAAGTCATTTGGACACCGTAATTGAATTTACGGGTTTCTTAAAGGAAATATGTTTTAGGATATTGTATCATGATCTTTATTTTAATGTTTTTTTTTCCTTCTTCAGAGGAGTATGTTTTAGGATTTGTTTGACGATCTATATTGTAATGGATTTTATTAACCAAACAACAAAATTGAAAATTAAAAAAAATACAATTCTCTTTTACTCCAAGATAAGCGAGGTCTGAGGGGCTAAAAAAAGAAGTTTGGATTTGGTCAGACTGGGTTGCGTGAGTTAGTGGGGTAGGAGCTATCTCTCGTTGTTGCCTCTTTTAATCATCTCCACGAGCCTGTTGCGCAGGGGGCTGTGGCAGTGTCTCAACCTGCCTGAATGTGCTGTTTTCTTCCGCATCTCTGGCAGCTTGCCACTGCCCCTCTGGTAGCGGAAAACTCGAGAGTCAGTGATGTGCGGCGACGATGTGACTACAACCCAGCAGACACCAAGAACTTCAAGAGCACCCCGATGTGATTAAGTCAACGTCCTTGGAAGTCAATGCTGGTGTATTGAGGTGTGTATAGCCTTGCGCCTGCACGTCACTCAGCAGCGCCATGGAAGATGGGTTTGTGCCAGTCCATAGCAGTGTTCGGGGAATGACTTCGTGCTGTGAGGTGGTCACGTCGGTTCTTCGACTCATAACCAACTCTTGCAAACAAATTGCCCTATCTAGGTAAAGAGGAAGAATTCTATATATCATGATTGGCAGCTACACTTGGATGTTAAATATTGGCTGAGCACTTTGTGAGCAACTCTTACAACAACCAAAAACTAATGGGAGGGTTAATATTTTGTCACTCTCGTGGTAGAGATGGTATAAGCTCTTGAAAAACAGCTAATGCTCTCTCTAGCCAAACCTAAAAATGCTTTCCTTTCTTCCCACACAGACATGCAATTGCAGACATACGACAATGCCCTTCTTTTTAAATACACACAGCTTGGCTAAAATCTGAGGGGCATATTAGCAAGAACGGCGTTAAAATTATCAGGAAACTGCTGCTAAAGCGGCGATAATTTTAACGCCGTTCTTGCTAATATGCCTCTTAATTCCTTCTGATATAAAGTATTAAGATTATTTGATGGCTTTCATCTTCTGCCCCTCCTTCCTGAAATGAAATGCCAGCATTTGTAAAGTGGTATGGAGGAAAAAATACAAACAAGTATAAGAGTAGAGCACATTTAATTACCCTCTCCGGAACTTTTGTTATTCGTATTGAATGTATCGCAATGTATTTACAACACACATAAACAATGGCACCCAATCAATGAAGAAGACAAAAATTAAACTACACCATAACATTATATACATCAACATAAACACAATTATACATTACAAAAAAAAACTAAAATATTATTCTCGCTAGTGTCCACCCATGGGTTCTGGGCGAAACACTCAGAGGTAGTCCGGGAGAGACGCCTAGGGGCTTCTTTTCCTAGCTCTAGTGTGTCACTACACAATTCCAAGAATAACTATGGATCCAAGGACTCCTCCTAAGAAGTGTCGACGTGTCCACGTTTCAGCCTTTTCTTCTTTGGCCTCCTCAGGGCAAGGGTAATAAGACATTTTGGGTGCCATTGTTTATGTGTGTTGTAAATACATTGCGATACATTCAATACGAATAACAAAATTCCGGGGCAGAAAAACATTTGTGTGGCTCTTATTTATTTGTGTGCATGTGTACACACAAAGCACGCGCATGATGTCTGTGCCCTACAGTCTATGGCAGCTTGTCAGTGCCACCTGAGACCATTAGCAAAGAGCCATGGCTCAGATGTGTGTGTGCTGCCCCTTGTCAAGCTCCTTTTCCATGCACCTATGCCAAAATCTAGAGGTTTTGGGACTCTTTGGTGGGGAAATAGGATATTCCTAAAAAGCCTGACAATAGGAGGATGGAGATTTCCTCATGAAGAAGTGAGGAATAAGGGGAAGGAGGGCCATCCCTACAACCGATCTGAAGAACAAATATCATTACAAGGAGATGCTCCTAGGACTTCTTGCCAGAGTCTGGATGAATATGGGATTCCCTGTGAATGACCTCATTTCAACTTCTACTGAGACAATTAGTGAAATCTCAGACACTTATCAATCTACCAACATATAATGTAAATTGTCTAAAGCCCTAGACAGGATCATTGTTCCACGATCTATGTCCAAACTATATAATTTGGAGGAAATGGAGAAGAAAATCCCAGGGGATTCCTTGGTAGCCAGTTTGGTGGGACGCACATTCATGGTGAGAGAAGACATGATCATGGCCCCAAATGACAAAAAGCGGGATTTGGCCTTAAAGAGAGAATATGCAGAAGCTAATCTGGCTCTCCCAGCTGGAATTTGTGGAGCATATAAGCTCAATCTATGCCCTCAGACTTTAAAGAGCTGTTTAAAGCCGTTCAGGAGGGGAAGGAGTCTTCATCTTTAATTGACAATTTGGAGAAGCAAGATGAGTTCATATCAGATATCTAACGTGGTAAGAGCAGTGGCTTTGTCAGGGGGAGCAGTGGTAGCAGCTCAGGGGAATGTGTTCCTGAGTGACTGGCACACAGATAATGCGCAGAAGAATGCTGCTTTGCGTAGGCCTTTTGAATGTACTAAGCTTTTTTGACCCAAAATTAAATGAAAAACTTCATAGAAGTTTTGAGGAGAAGGAACATTCTTCTTCATTTAGACAGCTGCAATCTTCCTTGTCTTCAACTGCTGGCTCTAAATCAAATGGGGCCATCATGCTGACAGCCTTCAAGGCATCAGTATAATCGAAGTGGAAAAAGACAAAGGAGAAAACCCTTCAAGGTGCAACCGGAGAACAAAAGCAGATATTACCCTCCAGGAAAGTAACAGAGATCCTCACTGTGCCGAGAATGACCAAGGATGGTCAGCTGGAGGAAGGAATGCTCCCTTCCTGGAAGTTTGGAAACAATCTACCTCAGACTCCGAGGTTCTACAAATAGTTGAGACAGGCTATAGGATAGAGTTCCTTTCAACTCCTTTGGGAAATGGGACCAGTCATAGCAAAATTCATCTAACAAACAAAAGGCGGAAGCATTGAAGGCATCATTAATCAGCAAGAATTAATTAAAAAAAGGTGTCAGAGTGAGAAGTGGTAAGAGGTACCTACTCAAAGAGATTTCTGGTTCCAAAAGCATTAGGAGTATTAGGAGTATTCCGGCTAGCAATAAGCTGTTAGGAAGTAAACAAATGGATAAATAATATCCATTTCAAGATGGAGACTATTCAGAAGCTTCTACCTCTGATTGCTCCAGAGTATTTTATGGTGACACTGGATCTTTTGGATGCATATTTCCAAAGCTCAATTGCAGCAGAACTCCAGAAATATCGCAGTGTGAGGATTTGGGTGTACTATATGATATGGCTGTTGGGCCGTATCGTGGAGTACACTTGCAAATACCGTCCTGGATCCAGACAGTCTCGTTTACTTAGCCTTAGCTCAACCCTGGGTAGCTGTGGCTGTGAGCAGTAAGACTTGGCCAAGGAACTTAGGGCCTCATTTACAATGACGCTCCGGTGGCTCCGTCTTCTCAATCATATCTATGAGGCTAGACTGCATGGCTTTTCATGGCCTCATATATATGGTGTGAGGCAATGCAGCGCAAGTCGCTGCATTGCCTCACACTGCGTCAGGGAGGCATGCCATGGGCGTTGCAGTAGGTGTGCCCATGTAACACCCATGGATTTTGACACATTCCCAAATTTACAACATAGCGTAAATCTGGGAATGCGTCAAAACTGTGCACCACCACAGGGGTGGCGTAACGAGGAGAAATAACTTTATTTCTCCTCGATTTTTCCTCTTTCAATGTGTGCTTCATTCTGCAGCACACGTACAAAGAGGAAAACGCCTTCATTGTATTTGTGCAGGAAGGTGCATCTTCCTGCACAAAAACAATCATCCTACAACGCGGACACCCTTGCACCATGGTGCAAGGGTGCCTGCATTGGCGCAAGTCAGCCATTTGTGCGCCAGCGCAGTGAAAGAGGACAGAAATGCACTGTATCTCGTAGATACACTGTACTCCTGCCCTTTTCTTTAGACGCAGGGCAGCGCAGCAAAGTGACTTACAGTGCTGCCCTGCGTTAAAAACTTGTAAATGAAGCCCCAAGTGTAAAGCATTTAACAGCACCAAACAGCGAAATGAGAAGGTCACACACCAAAAAAGAGACACAACAACAATTTATTAAAATAGAGCATATTCTTACGAATTTTTAGAGGCCATGATCATCAAAATCCACAGGAGGGTTCCAGAGATACAGATTTTAGAAGTTGTTATCACTTTTAAATGCAACCGCAAACAAGCATTGGTCAACATAAAGTTTGTAAAGTTTTCAAGAGTTAGTGCGGGTACTCTGGCCCAGGTTGACATAGATATCAATGGAGTGGCCAGATGCTGAGAATACAGGCAAAAGATGCTCAAAGGATGCTCCGGTGGTGGTGCGGTCGACGGCAGTGTTTTTGTGGTGGTCCCTCAGTCAGTGGATGATGGAGCGCAGGTGTCTGGAGCGAAGGTGGAAGTTCGGGCGGTGGTTGATGTACCTTGGTTGTGTAGGGCTTTGAAGGTGTGGATCATCATCTTGAACTGACATCTCTTCTGGCAGGGAGCCAGTGGTGCTTCCTGAGCTGGGGGGTGATGTGGGTCCACTGTGGGAGGTCAAGGATGAGTCTGGCCACTTCTGTATGGTCAGAAGTTTCATGAGGTGGTGCGAGGTGATTCCTACATGGAGTACTTTGCCGTAGTCCAGTCACCTGGTGACAAAGGCTGGTCTCCTTGCACTGTGGTTGGGGCAAAATCCTTAGGTGGGGACTAGTGTCCCTTGAGTACGTTGAATCCGGTCTGTGAAAGCACTCTCAGGTCTGGCAGACACGGGTGCAACTTTTGGCTATCTTGAATTTGTCCTTTGGTGCACCCGGCGACTGGTAGCAAAACGTCTGCGGTGGATATCAACTTGTCTGTTCGGGCTTCTTCATCTCTCGTGTCCCTGGAGCTGGTTCCAGGGGATCAGCCAACTGTTCCTTGGAGTCACTGCTGTAGGTGGGGCTAGGAATCAACTTTTCACCGAGCAGGCACATTCCAAACTTTGCTAGCCCACAGAGCAGGCGCAGTCCTTCCGACGGTGCAGCCTCTCTTTGGCGTTTTTAAAGTCGGCAGGGCAGTCCTTCTTTGATCCTCTCTCTCTGATTCCAGCGTGATCTGTTGGGCGGGGTGCCAGGGGTGCCACATTTATCCCAGGAAGAGCCCCAAGGGGACCATGTGGTCAAGGTCACTAGCTAATGGGCTAATGGGTCCCCTACTACCTAGTGGCATGTTTCCTGCAATGTGTGACATCTAGCTATCCCAGAGTTCCCCATTCTTGCCCCTTTCAAAATGTCATGACCCTTCCTTGGTCGTCAGGAGCATGATAGCCCACCCTAGAGGTGTGGCTACCAGTGGGCTACATGCCCTTGGGAAAAACAGTTTGGGGACTGGTTCTCCCTCCCTGGCTCTGTGTCTTAATTGTCTGCAGGAACAAAAGACATTCTGCTAAGGGGTGTTGTTGCAGTTGGCCCTTCAGAGGCAGTTTCCCCTTTGAAGCTCGCTTTTTGGCTAACACGCCTAGTGGCCATCCTGAGAGAGGAGATAACACCTGACTCGGCAGCAACTGCCTTTGTTCTTGGGCCGGGAAGTCGTTCACATTGCTCCCCAGGTGGGTAGAAACTGTTTGTGAGGTCGCTAAACTAGCTGGAGTGCAGAGTGACAACTTTCTAAAAGTTGCTTTCTTTAATAATGACACTATATTCGACCTGGGCATCAGGTCGAGTTTAATTCCACAATTAATTTGATATCTTACTTGACCCACTTAGGTAGTCCCATTCAGAGGTTAGCAAGGTAGGGGTGCCAGTGGGTAACCCTGTGTTATCCAATAAGGCTACTAACCTTCTCATAGAAAAACAACAATTTGGAAGTGTTGCTTTTAAGACATATGAAAAATATACTTAATAATATATAGCTCCCTGCCATAGGGCTCTATAGGCCTTCCTTAGGTGAGACTTACATATAATATTAAGGGAAGTGGGGGCTTTGCCATTAGTTGCAATGGCAAAGTCGAACTAGCAGTGTAAACACAGCGCTCTTTCATTCTGCAGTGGCAGGCTGAGGTCTATTTTGTCCTTGTCACATTCAGGCTGGCACAAACAGTGCTGCAGCCCTGTGTGAAGACTCTGCCTGACCTGGGTACCATATACTAAGGACTTTTAAGTAAGTCAGTACTTGCCATTTGGGTGTATTCAATTCAACATATCTTTTGTATAGGGTTCAAACACTGACACTGAGGTCTGGTTATCAGGCCTCAGTGCACTCTCAGAGTCGAAAAACCAGCAGCATCAGTCCAGAAATGAGGGGGTGAACATGCAAAAAGAGGCATTTCCTTTCACTCAGACTCTTCACTTGGGGCATCCATTATCAGTTCAAGGTGTAGTCATTTGGGATAAAATCTGCCCTGACAGTCTTTACAAAAATGATGGCCCCTCTGGTATCTTTTCTTCATCATCAGGTTCTTAAAGTCTTTCCATATCTGGACTATTGGCTTTTGGTAGCTAAATCAGAGGGGGAGACTCTAAAAGGGGCAAAAATCAAGGAGAATTGTCAACATAATCATAGACTCATCTTGAATTTGCAAATTGTTAGCTGAAATCATCTCAAGAGAGGATTTTTATAGGGGCTCTGTTCAACATGGTTGAGGGTATGGTCTTTCTTCTATTAAACAGAGCAGAGAGACTGAGACACACCTTACGTCATCTGCTGAAAGAGAAATAAGTATCAGTATGACTCTGGATGAGAGTACAAGGGCAAATTGCAGCTTATGTATTTCACAAGATTACACGAGACCTCTAGTAACTCATCTACTAAAATTTAACCCTGGGTGTAGTTCGCGTAGTTGCGCTACGCGTAGCTACGCGAAGTGTACTTTGCACTACGCGCGCTACGCGTAGCTACGCGAATTGCATAGTGCGGTAGGGAAATGCTGTTCGCAATGATTGCACAGTGCCGGATGCTTGTCCCCACTGTGCAATCATTGCGAACGGCATCATGCACAGTGCAAGCGGTTGTTTTCTGCCGCTCGAGTAGATTTGTACTCGAGCGGCAGCTTTCTCAACGCGGACTGGTACTTTCTCATCGCGAGCGGTCGCGAGCTTACGCGACCACTCGCAATGAGAAACCTGACCTCTCCGCGTTGAGAATCTCACCGGGAGGTTTATTTTCCACGCTTGCGATCGGCAACTTGATGTTGCCGATCGCGAACGAGGAAAAAGTCTCGCCGGGATGTTGATTTTGCTCGCTTGCGGTCGCCAACCTGACGTTGAGGACCGCGAGCGAGCAAAAAATGCCCGCTACGCTACGCGTTTTTGCACTGTGCTACGTGCGATTCGCGTAGCGAGTAGTTGCGCAAACTACGCACACTCCGCGAGCGTAGTTTTCCGCCCAGGCCTACTAAAATTCTGGAAACCATTATATATGCCATAAGACAAAACAATTCCTGTGGCAAGACAAGTCTCATTCCAACTCCTATGGTGGCTCATGGCATTTTCCTTGACCAAGGAGCTTCCCTTGAATCCCAATCCCCCCTATATCCTAACAAGTGATAACAGTCTAGGTTGGGGTCCAACTCGAGTAAACCACACAGCTCAGGGAAGATGGTCCATGAAACAGAAACTGCAATCTTCAAAGTTAAGGGAAATGGCAGCTGTCTGGGAAACCTTAAACAATTTCTAGGACATTTTCAAACATCAGGTCCTGATTTGGAAAGACAATTAAGTAGCAGTGGCATATATCAACAGGCAGGGGGATCAAAATCTTCATCCCTGAATCTGAAGTCAAGAGAGATAGAAGGTTGGGTAGAGAGGTGGCTCCTATCTATTTCAGCAACTTTAATTCGGAGGAAGAAGAATTTCCGAGAGGAAGTTTTGAGCGGGAGGTTTCTAACATCCCATGATCTGTGTCACCCACGAGTAGCATTCAGGGAGATATGTCACAGATTAGGGAACCTTTCGCCGACTTGTGTTCTGCTCCCCACAACTCTCAGCTGGGGAATTTCTGTGCAAAGTTTCCAGCTTCAGGGGCATGAGGGAAAAATGCACTTGTGATTCAATGTGCTCACAAGCTTGTTTATGCCTTTCCCCGCTTCCCTCTAATTACCACACTTTTATTGAAGGTTCAGAGGGAAAATGCAGAGGTAATGCAGTGGTCCCTTACTAGCCAAGAAGATGATGGTTCCCTCTTCTGTCAATGGCTCTTTTCCCTCCTTGGAAAAAATCCCTTGATTTGCTCTCCCATGGTACACTAGGGTTCTCCTCCACCAGATCACTTGGCTCAATTACATATTTGTTTTTTAAACAAATGTTATTGATTTTAAAAGATATATACAGCCCAAAAGGTCGGCAAAGAAAAAGAAAACAATGCATAAAAAAGAAATGCAAAATCAAAAAAAACAAATGCCTACATATTGTGACCCACCCTGCAGTATAATAACGAGTATGTCCAGTAACCAGAGCACATTGACCATTTCCTTCCGACCCCACCCTATCGAATAAATTGACGAACTTCATCATTCACCTATCGTCGCATAGAGCAAACAGGTTCCAGCACAATGCCCCTGTAATCCACCCATGCCTATCATATCTTTGGGTGTTTCTGTGGACAACCTCAAGCCTTTTACACCGCCACCTCCGAACCCATGCAGTAACCAAGGCCACTTTCTCATGCCACCAAAGACAGTGGGGTGGTGGCCTTCTACTCTCTAGCTGTATCTCGTTTCGCCAGAGTCAGACCCAGGAACAGTAAGGACAGCTTATATTGATTACCTCCCAATGTATCCGTAATGTGAAGGAGCATGAGTTTCGGGTCCATTGGGACTGTCCAGTTCCAAACCTCGCCCACAAAGGATGTCACTCAGCGGCAGAACCGATCTAGGGAAGGGCAGCCCCAAACCGTATGTAAAAATGTGCCATCCCCCACGTCACACCAAAGACAGGTCGGGTTGGCAATCACCCCCATCTGCCACAGCTTGTGATGGGTGAAATACACCCTATGGAGATATTTAAGCTGGATCAGCCTAAGTCTGGCTGTGATGGCCGCAGCCCTAGGCGGCCCCAAAATCTCGGTCCAAACCTCATCCTCCAATGCCCCTATATCATCTTTCCACACCCGTCGGAGAGCAACAAATGTGTCCGAAGGGTTAGAGATGAGTGTCTGGTAGATCTTTGCAATCCTGTGATCACCCAGATCCCCCATAATAAGTCTGCCTTCCAATGGAATGAATTCAAGGAAGTCAGACAGCGTAATAATGTATGGTTTGAGTGCATGGCAGATTTGAAGGTAGCAATGAAACTGGCTACAATGGAGTTGGTATTCCACCTGCAAGCTCTGAAAGGACTTGAGGACCATCCTGCCCATGACGTCTCCCAGAGTGGAGATCCTTATCAGATCCCATGTCCTGAAACCCTCCAATGCAACTACCTGCGGCAGCAAGCTGCTCAGCTACAGTGGCGTCCACTGTTTCCACTGAGTCAAAACCACCCTAGTCGTCGGACGGAGACCACTTTAGCCGCCCCCACCGTAAAGATATGAAGTAAGGGGAGTAGCCCCCATTGCCCATTTAAGAGGGGTCGTCGCCCTGAATATCATACCACCAATCATTATTGATCAAGAGATGCGACGCCTGATAATACGACTTAATATCTGCCGCAGTAATACTCCAGCAGTAAGTAGATTGAAAACACTTACCAAGGATAATGCGAAGGGTCCCGCCCTCCCAGAGGAAACTATTAAGAATAGATTTTAAAGTAGGAAACCATTGTCATGGAATGGCATATTGGAAATTCTGCTGTTGATACAAAAACCAGGGCAGCAACATCATTTTGAAGATGGCAGACCTACCAGTTAGGGACAGAGGGAAGATCGACTGGACAGGCACATCGTCCTTCAAGCAAGTCAGTATGGGGTCTAAATTACACGTCCGCACCAATGCCACATCGGGGGACACAAAAGCACCTAAATATTTAACTCTCCAAGGCAAAACCGAATCCCTACACCCAGCCAAGGTCCTGTGGGCAACTATTGGCTCATTTGGTTGAAGGGAGGGTTGACTAGTAAATAAAGGGGTACCAAATCATCTTACAGCTGTACTCCAGTAATCTTTACTTCTGTCTACTTTGGCAGCATAGTCTAAACACTGGAAGAATTTTCAGAAATGGTGCTCAGAGAACCAAAATGTCCTCCATAGATTGTGAGAATGGAGTGCTCCATGAATTTTTGTTAGATGGTTTCATCAAAGGTTTGACAGTAACAATGTTGAGAGCTCAATGGGCCATGATAAGAGCTCTTAGAGAGCCTTGGGGAGGTTTACTGGGCAATGCAAGTCTAGGATTTAGACTACTCAGAAGTTTCTCTATTTCTACACCTTTCTTCCCTCCTTGTAACTTATCTCTGGTTCCTAAAGCTTTTCAAGGTTTTCCCTTTGAGCCATTAGCCTTGGTAGATGTAAGTGGCTTAAGTTGAAGGTGGTTTTCCTTGTGGTTATCATTTCAGCCATGAGAATTATTGTGCAGACCCCAAGGTTTAAGAATTTTGAAGGATGGCATTGCCTTAGGCACCAATCCTGCATTTTTGACTGAAGTTCCTTCTTTGCTTCATAGGGATCAGAACATTTTCCTTCTTTTTTTCCTAACCCTTCTAAGCAGAAGGAAAGTTTACTTCATTTGTGGATTCATGGATGTAAAGAGGCCAGAACTGGTGTATTTGGGCCATACCAAGTTTTACAGGAGGACAGATCATTTGTTATCTTTGATGGAGTTAACCAGGGTAATAAAGGCTCCAAAATTTCATGAGTTTGGGAAATCCACCATTTCTGCATGGTGATCCCATATTTTTCGCCTTTTATTGGGCCCTATATTTTTTCTGGCTTTAGAACTCAATGCACTTTAACCCTGTTAACCAGTGGTCCCCCTTTAAACATGGCCATATTAGCCTACTCCTAATTGGTCTATTTAGCTTACTTATAATTTCCTAGTATAATGTACAAGGTATACCCAGGGCCTGGAAGTTAAATGCCTCCAGCGGACTGCAGTGCCAAATGTGCCATCCACTACATTGGTAGTACAGAGATGGCTTCAGGCTTACCCTGTGTAGCCTGGCTATAGAAGTATAAAAATTGCAATTCAAACCATCAAAATAAACCCGTTAGTCAGTTCTAAACTCCCCTTTTAAATATTATAAGTCACCCCTATGTAGGCCTTGCTGCCCAAAAGGCAGGGTGCATGGCATTTAAAAGTAGGACATGTAGAAATGTAATGTTAACATGTCCTTAAAGCAACTAGCACCCAAAAGCTATCTTTCAATGAGCAGACCTAGATGTCCTATGTAGATAACCAGAGTACAGATTACAAATTCTAATTCTGTATTTTGGGACTAGGACTGCCTATAAAAATATTTAAACAACTATTTTTAATAGTTATTCAAATCCGGGTGTATGGTGAAGTCATGTTTTTTTAATAAATATTATGGAAAGGTAACTTTTAGAAAGTTACCTTTTACCAGCCTCCAGATCATAGAGGCTAAATTTGCATTTGCTCTCTCACTTTTGCCAGCCAGTAATTAACACTTGAATAGGTATGAAAACATTGCAAACTGCCTCCCAGTGCAAACAATAGGCTGACCTGGCTGGGCAGAGATAACTCCTCTGAACCTCCCAAAATTTGAAGGGAGCGGATTGAGAGTACCCTTTTAGACATTACAGTGGCAAATCCTGCTTGGATGTCAGATCCTGCTTGACGGTCTGCTAGGTTTACATATAACACTT
The DNA here is from genome assembly GCA_963921515.1 of Calotriton arnoldi. NCBI lineage: Eukaryota > Metazoa > Chordata > Amphibia > Caudata > Salamandridae > Calotriton > Calotriton arnoldi. The sequence continues at coordinate 1,090,951 of CAWUFW010006750.1, read as the reverse complement.
TGGGATGCACTTGAAAGAAAGGGAACCAGGATGCCAAAACAATTATTGTGTATCAACTATCTGGTTGCCGAAAATCCTACTTTTGTTCACACTAGATTTTAGTGTTAGATGTTGGCAGACACTAGAATTACTATAGTACACTGCCAACACACACTCCCAGCCCTCAGAGCCCAGGTTTTATGTGGCCTAAGATGTCCGCCAACAAGAAAATGCCCAACGTGGGCTGGGTTAGACCCCAGAACTTATACTCCTTTGATTAGGCCGTGCTCAGAGGTTATTACCAACCACTAGTTCACTCTGGGCATAAATGTGACATCTTTCGGCACTCACTTCAGAACACTCCTGGACCCAAGGAATAACGGAAGAGTACTGGACCTGTGATCTGTGAGCAGGGAAAAGCCTTGACAACACAAATTTTTCTTTGGACCTTCACATGCTCTCTCTTGTATCCAGGGAAAAGAAGCAGACTCCAAGGGGCATAATATATATAGCAATCTACAAGAGGCCTGTCCTGCAACCACCCAGCTGATCAGTGGCACAAAGACCTGGACTGGACCCTACTGTTGGCCTCTGCCTGAGATGCTGTGAGTCTCTAAGTTCCTCCCTTGAGGTCATGGGGGTAACTTTAGAAATGTACTTCTGTGGTGGATTGGGACTTTGAGGACTAAGTCAGAAGATAAAAGCTTTGACCAGGATAAACATGGTTGGTGTATCTGACCTGCACTCCATTGACATCAGCATCAAATTGTGCCTAGGACCCAGTCTACCTCAACCATTGGCTCTCATTGACACTTTATGCCTCTTGTCACTATTCCCATTGAAAACTTTAAAAAATCATATCTCCGGTGCCCCTAATTGGATTCTTTGTCATTTTGGTGTTGTTTTGTTTACTAAATTTTACTCTATTTTCTAATGTGGTGTGGGTTGTTTATTATTTTGCATTTTGGCTTTATTACTGTTTTGGTAGTGTATACATACTTTACACGTTGCCCTCAGCTATTCTTGTTTTCTCTGTGCCATAGCTACCAGGGAGGTTGAGCTCAAGTTAATATAGTGACTTTAAGGGTTCACTCTGACAAGGTTTGTGATTACTCCTTGAGGTGGGTAATCATACACCCCAATTAATAATCCAATTTCTTACAATATCGCTTATGAGATTTCTAAGGTTCCCCTTCCTAAGAATATTCAAGGTAGATCAACAAGAGAGGTAACAGCCTTTTGGACTGAGTATAATGGAAAACTGTCATGCAGGGATCTGGCTGGCGCCCCACATTTTTTTGAAACACTACTGAATACAGGATGTGGGAATGTCAGATGATAGTTTTGGTCACAAAGTTTTTGATTTAGTAGAGAATGTATGAAGTGTTCTATTACTTTGATGCTTGACATTTGAATCTCACTATTAAAATGCTTATTGTGCAGTAATGGTGATTTCTGTAAATGTATATTCTCTGGTCAGCTTAGCCTTGGTATTCCTCATGTGCTTTGACTGTGATGAGGACGTAGAGATACTGCCCCTGTTACTTACCAGTAAACTTCAATATCCTTAGTTCTTAATGTCCTTGCCACAGTCATTACGATCCACCTTCTCCTGCCTAGCCTCAGTGGGCTTGGTAGTTCATGAAGAACTATGGGTTGGCTCTCACTTACGCCATCCTTGAGGGGCTGGCCATGGCCATATCCATTTCTGCTTCATTGTTTTAGTCCTGTAGTGAGGTGGGTACCACTTCATGAGTAATGACTGTGAAGAGGATGTCAAGGGCTAAGGATAATCAATATTATTGATAAGTAACTGGGGCAATGATTTTACTGGTTCCTCTGGAGTAATTAATGACTTCTCTTCTCATTATTGGTAAAGAGTATGCAGCAAATACAGACCTCTCATGTTTATAGTCCTATGTTTGTATCAATTATTTATATCAGAATAATGTGCTGAGACAGGAGTTTGTTACTTTGCGTTCTTGTTTGGTCTCTACGGTTGTTACAGATGTGCATACTTATCTACATGGCTATTTCAATGTTAAAGTCCCCAAGACTATTTTGTGAATGAAGAATCATATCAAATGTGGTGTCATATTTGGGGAAAATGCTAGTTTATCATACTCCTCATCAAACATCGATAATTGTCATAAGTCTATTGCACCTAGCGAGGAAGTTACTTCTACATATCTTATTTATTTACTGTAATTTCATTGCCCACTTTAGGGCTATCTCTGGTAGCAAATCAAAGATTGCAACTGTAACAATATCACGTTCTGGACCTAAAATAATCATGTTACCAGCACCATAAAGGCACCCAGCATATTCTTAGGGAGCCTTGATTCTCATTATAGCCATGCTATGCTCAAAATCCAGACAACACAATTGTTTCTATGGTCTTCACATTTCTACATTGCCAGCCGAAGATCAAATCTTCTGGTTATTTTTGCGAACAATCTCACCAGTTCTGTGCCCAAAAGGAGCATATCTGCTATGATTTTGCATAAGGGTTGTGACACAAAATACATTTTGATATTTACGATGCCATGCAAAGCTACTTTGCTTGGTTTAGTAAATACAAAGTAACAGAAAGCAGCTCATAGATCTGCCTTGAGTTAACTTGTATTGGGACGGCGTTCCATGGTGGAACATGGGCGCCCCCATGGATCCACCCATGCATTTCCAGATTTACTACAGCTAGTATACCTGGGAATGTGTCAAAATGCTCTGCCTTACCCAGTGAGGCAAAACAAGGAGAAATATCTTAATTTCTCCTCATTACTTCCTTTTTCTGTGTACTGCATTTTACAGCACACATAGAAAGAGGAATATGCTTCTAGGGATTGTTTTTGTGCAGGAAGGTATTCCCTCCGGCACAAATACAATTCTGCCCATAAAGCAGGCACCCTTGCACCATGGTGCATGGGTGCCTGTGTTGGGGCTAAGCAGCCTCAAGTGCGCTAGCTCAGGGAGAGAGCTGAAGAGCGCCATATCTTAGTAGATATGGCACTTTTCAGCATCTCTCCCATTCACTCAATGCAGCGGAGCAACTTGATTTTAATCATAGATTTCAAGCTATATTTCACTTAGTCTGCAACAAAAGAAATCCTCCTCTCGGTGAAGTAATTGACTATTTATGGAGGAAACAATACCAAACTACACATTATAACATAAATAGGCTCCACATATTCACATGTTACTGTGGGTAAAAGTTGCACCAAAATGTGGACATGATACGGATTAGTCAGTACTGTCACTCATTGAGCGGTACATAACATGTGAGATTCCCAATGAGAGTGAAAACAGAAACCTTAGGCAGCAAGTGTTGCAATTTCAGTCGCACAGATATGGCAAATACTGTCATCGCAGATACAGAATAAAGGAAAATAATATATCAAGTATTGCTCTGGTGTCCCTAAACCTGTTATCTCTAAAGGCAGAATAAACAGGTTCATGTCTGCAGTTAGACATACAGTAACTAGCAAAACTACAAAGAACACATACAACATTAAAAGCAGAGAGTCCTAGAAAATTATCAATAAACTGCAATCCTGTCATTTTGTCTATGTGGAATGCAAACATGGGCATTCCATTGCTGAATATGTTACCGGTTACATTACAAAGAATGAAAAGACAGAAAGAAAAGAGGTGTGAGAAGAGATTTCTGCTGAAAATTCTTTCACCAAAAAGTTGCATAGCTTCAGTTTAAAAGATGTTTTTCCCCAGGGAAGTAAGTTCTTATGAGGCATGTGACCGATTGAGTTCTGCTGGTTTATATGGGAAGTCCAAATCTACAGTCTGGATTAGCTTAGGCCTGGCATCTACTCATAACAGAGTATTGAAGCCTTTTGATGAGATTGACTATCTTGCACACTCTGATCCTGATAGCACACGCATTGTGAAAATAAATATTCTTGACACTTACTCCCCAAATAAAGGTTTTCATTTATAAATCATCTGCTAGTATGACATAGTTCAGTTCTACTCATACAGAACCAATGTTGAAGAAACCATTGAAAGTGGTATGTTTGTTGTCTCTGCATCTAATGGTTGTTTAGTGAGTCACAATAAAGCAACCACCATAAACTAAGTTGTAGAAGTGCAGAAAAAAAGAACTGTTGAGTCAATACAAATGCAATGGGGCTGCTTTCAATGCAGTTAAAGACCACACTGAATGTTCAATGTTTCCAAAGTAATTGAAAATGTTGAATGATGAGATTCAGCAAGAGGAAACATTTACAGCCAAAGTTGTGAAGAAAAGCTGACAAGGCAGCCAGAATTCAGGACCCCATAGTCAAGATCCTCTTTGACATCCTATGACTGAGAATGAGGTAGCCAATGCATTGCTATGATTGAGGAGCAGAATGCTATGGATCAAGTGAAGATGCAATCTATTGACTTAGACTATGTAGTAGCTCAACTAAATGAACAGCAACTACAGATATGCCAGAAGATAACTGCATCAGTGGATCATTGAATTCTGCACGATAACTCTAAATGTACGTGCACCACATTCAAGCCTACACTTCTTTATGTTAGTGGACAAGCAGGCACTGGCAAAAGTTTCCTGATAAAAGTGCCGACTGCACATGCCCATAAAAAGACAGTTTGTAACCTTTCTTGTGTTGTGACAACTCCCACTACGCTAGCTGCACACAATATAAAATATATTACTTTGCCAGTGGAACATGGCAACAAACCGGAGTATCATAAGTTATCTGGTGATGTGTTTCATGAAGTTTCAGGTGTTCATAAAAATTGAAGGTTCTGATTATACATGAGATTAGCATGGTTTCAAACTTAATGCTAGCCTTTGTTCATCTGGGAGTACAAGATGTTCTCAGAATGAACTATGATACTCTGTTTGGAGGAAAACATGTTATAGTGTTTGGGGAACTACCTCTGATGATTCAGTAATTTTTCAGTAAACTGCTCCTTGAGTAAACTAGGGACTCTTTAGGAAGCATTGGAAATTTAAATTTTGGTTGCATTTCTAGTACAAAGAACTTACTAGGAACACGAGACAGGCTGCAGATTTTGAGTATGGTAATATGTTGAAGGACATTAGAATAGGAATAGTCACATAAAAAGCTAAGTCAGCTCTTGAGAGTAATACTTGAAGCACTCTTTACCCACACCACAAGTATGCAGAAGCTGTAACGGAGGAACTCCTTAAATGTTACACACAGATTGTGTGCCTCATGCCAACTTTGGAGGAGTGCGCACAGTTCGATACAGAAATGCTGATGTTAGAGAAAAAGGATATTGCTAACCTTCTATGTAAAGACAAGATGAAGCATCAAGGGTTACATTTACCAATATGTCAATCTGTGGTAAAGATGCTGGGGGGGCTAGAAAAATCAATGTCTTGAACAGCAGGTTTGGAGAAAAATCTAAGCCTCTGTAAAAATTGCAGAATCCACCTGCATCGGAATTTGGATGTCGAGGAGGGCTTAGTGAATGATGCTATGGGAAATGTTATAGCCTTCATTACATATCCCAATAAAAGTGAGTTTGAGTACATTTTAATAATGTTTGACCATATAGATGAGTCCAAACACATAGGTAGGTGTAGTGCTAGGTTCCTGTTAGTGAAAGATTTGTATGTGCATAGACAAGTTTCCACTATGAATGACTTATGCTGTCATCATACATAACTCTCATGGTTTAAATCTGGATGCAGCACTTATAAATGCAGGCCAAAAAGCTTTCAAAGAGGGGATGTCTTATGTTGTATTATCACGCGTGAAGTGACTTTTGGGGCCATACCTTGTAGAGCTTGATGAGAGCAAAGTAAATGCAGACAGGCCATATGTCAGAGAGTATAATCGTATGCTCCTCATCTGGGTCAATACTCAATCTATGAAAAACATGCCACCTGTGTCAAACATAAACTTTGTAAAGTGTGTGAAAAAAGGAAGGCTGAAAACAGGAATATATAAAATCAAAGGTATTGAAAAAAGGTGAAAGAGGAACATGTAGGAGAAATGGTTGGATGTCATTTCTCCAATGTATTGGAGTTAACTGTGATGGAATGTAGTTCTCAATGTTCTTTTTGTGTTACCTCCAGCAATACAGGCATGTGAGGTAAAAGCAGATAAACCATTATGTAGAGCACTGTCAACTCTACTGAGGACTTGCAATCCTAGAAAAATGCTTATCACTCAGTGACAGGTATATGTGATTGTGTTGACATATTGTAAGAAACTGGGTTGTTGATTGACTAGGGTATGAGCCCTGGTCAAGCAGCAACCACAATCCTTTTCAGGGTGAGGCACAAGCCAACCCTAAATTAGCCTGTGCTCCACCCTCTGGTAGCTTGGCACAGAGCAGTCAGGCTTAACCTAGAGGCAACGTGTAAAGTATTTGAGCAACACTTCAAACAGTAAAAAAGAAAGTGAAGACACCCCACAAAAAGGATCCCACACCAAGTTAGAAAAATAGAGCTTCCCTTAATGAATAAATAAAACAAGACCAAAACAACAGAAACCCAATCTGTAGAACCGGAGATATGCAATTTTAACAATTTTAGTGAAAACAGTGTCAAAAGCACAAAGCACCAGCTGTGGATATCTAGTCATGCTAGACTGGGATAAAGTCTCAAATTCAGGCGGACCGTGATGGAGTTCGGGCCAGCTACAGGGACCCAGTTTGGCCCGCTGAACAAAGTACTGTAAATCTTGATTTGTGAAGCATTGCGAGGATCCGCGGCGTCGATGCCTTGTGCAGCTGAGGCGATGTGTCGGTTCTGAGGTGCAGTGAGGCTGCGGTGCAAGGTCCTGCATCATCGTCGAGGAACCCGTCAACAAGGGGTTGTGATGCGATGTCCGACGTCGAGGATGCGTATCTCAGCCAGGGCAATGCGTCGGTTCTGATGAGCTGTGAGGTTGCACTGAGGTTTCTGGCATCGTCATTGAAGCTGCCGTCGATCAGGGATGCGATGGTCTATGCCAAGGGAGGATGTGTTACACAGCAGCGGTTCCTAAGAGGTTGTGGGCTGCGGTAACAATGCAGGTCTTTGTGATGAGCCGAAATCCACGCTGCAGCAGTGATGCATCAGTTCTGCTCAGGGTTGATCAGCGCAGCAGAGAAGATGCGTAGGTTCAGCTGGCTCCGATGAGGCTGGTAGAGCCCATTAAGCTCACTTCCAAGGGTTCAGGGGCAAGTGCAAGGTGGTTGGAAGCCTGTTGTGTCCAGCCACTAGCCTTTGGAGTCACTCTGGGGTTCTGGGTTCAAGAGATACAGATCCAGTCCTTCTCACCCAGGCAAGAGGCAGCAGGCAGCAGGTCAGCAAGTAGGGAAGCAAGCCTTCAGAGCAGGAGTCCAGCAGAGTCACAGTTCTTTCAGAAGCACAGCAGTCCTTCTTCCTGACAGATTATCCACAAGTCTAGAAGTGCACTGAAGACTTGGTGTCTGAGTTCCAATATGTACACCAAGTTGTACCTTTGTACCTTTGAAGTGGGGAGAAGCTTCTAGAGGCAGGCCTTTGAAGTGCACAGGTGTCCTGCCTTCCTGGCCCTGGCTCCAGACTAACTACAGGGGGTAAGCAGCCCTTTGTGTGGAGGCAGGACAAAGCTTATTTAAGTGTGGGTGGGGCTGTACCCAGCTACTCCCTGCCATCTTGCCAGTGATGGCCCATCCAGGCACACCTAAGCTCCCTATTGTGTGTGGATGTCTAGGAGGAATACACAAAGCCCAACTGTCACCCACACCCAGACATGTGACCTAGAGTAGGCACTAAATGGCTAAGGCATGATAATGCAGACTTTCTAAAAGTAATAAAGAAAAGCAGCGGTCCCTCAAGAAGGAAGTATGTACCTCTACTTCCTTGGAAGAAGTTAGTTTAACCATTAACAGATTGATTCCATTTCTAAATACAACAGCTTTATTCAATTTGTTCAATACCAGAAAAAATCATTGACATTTTATAATCAAGCTAATTTGACACTAAAAAGGTGAGTTGACCCTCCCAATAGTTTAATGAATGAATATAAATTGTGTTCAAAGCAACGCATGCTTTCTCCTCCATAGGTGCTTCCCAACCTGCGTCCTGATCATGACCCTCTCTAAATTGTATGCATAGGGTTGAAACGTTGACACAATAATAGTGTACCGGTTTTATTTGATCCAGGAGCATTTCACTCTGTGTCAGTGTATATCAACCACCTTTGCATCCTGAATCAGTCACTATTTATCTGCGTAGACTGTATAGCACCAGCCCACTTTACATTCACCTCTTTCACTTCCTCTGTGCCACTGCGCCATTTGGGATCATCTTTTTTCCTGTCAAATTACTTGATGCAGGGTTACTGGGTTGCCCCTTGTCCTTATATACACAAACTTTCTAAAAGTGGCATTTCAAAATTGTAATTTAAAATCCGACTTCACCATAAGTTAGGATTTTTCATTACAATTCTAAAGACACCAAGCATGACCTGGTTACCTGTTCCTATTTGGAAATTACAGCTTATTGAATGTAATAAGGTAATTCCAATGTTATCAAATGGGGGAGGTAGGTACTACTAGGACATGTAAAACTTAAAAGTACAAGTCCTACTTTATAAGTACATTGCATCCTGCCCTCTGGGCTATGCAGGGCCTACTCTAGGGGTGACATATGTGTTATAAAAATGACGTTTTGGGCCTGGCAAAATGTTTATTGTTTGCCACTGGATTCAAGCTAGCCTGGCTGATGAGGGATGTTACCCCGAAACCGGTCCCAGGATGCTTGTTTCCGGTCCACGAAAGACATGGCTTGGCAGTTCAGGCTGGACTGTTCCCATGAGGCACAGGGTCAAGACTGATTTGCATACAGCTATGTCTGAACTGGGGTGGCGAAGTGAGCTAAGGAATGATGATGGATTCAACCCAGATCTGTGACTGGGGGAGAGTGTCTGAAAAGTTTCAGCGCTCCGTCCATCGTCTCCTTGTGTTGGCAAAAGGTTTATTGTGCCAGGTCAAAATTGCAGTTTAAAACTGCACACAGACAGGCTGCAATGGCAGGCATGAGACATGTTTAAAGTGCTACTTAATTGGGTGGCACAATCAGTACTGCACACCCTCTAGTAGCATTTCCTTTGCAGGCCTTGGACGCAGGTAGTGCCACTTTACTAGGGACTTAAAAGGAAATTGAATAGTGCCAGTTGGGTATAAGCCAATGTTATCAGGTTTTAAGAAGAGGGCACAAGTACTTTAGCACTAGTTCGCAGTAGTAAAGTATGCAGAGTCCTAAGGCAGCAGAAACGAAGACAGCAAAACAGGAGGTCTTAAGGCAAACAATTAGGGCTAAACCACGCAAAGGATGCCAGGTCTAACACGTGTACTGGTGTCACACAATTTGCTCTAAATTCTCAAGAAGATGCTCAAGAACTTTTAATGGTGATGTTAGGCCTCCCTGAAAATGAACAAATACCAAGAAATGATTTATTTATTTGGTATTAGCTATTCATGGCAAAATTAATGTGAGAATTGTCAATACAACACAACAATTTACATTCACTCAGAGCGATTTGTGTATGTAAACATACCAGATTGTAAATTAGTGCCAATCAACAAGTTAATAAAGAAAGCTGTGCAAAATAATGGTTGTCCAGACTGTAGAGTGGAACTTCTATAAGCTTTAATTATTGATCGCAGCAATAAGTACACCATCTCAATGCTACAAAACTTTCCAGCTTTAAAGCTGCTTAAACTTCACTTTTAGGGAGAACATACTCCACCGTCGCCATAATTTTCAGTGAGAGTATTAGATCAGGTCATTCCACAGTCTATTTGAAAAATAGATCTGGATGGACACAGTGTAACGATAGCTCTCTTACATTCAAACACAGATTGCCTTACATTTTCAAACTCCTATCTCAGTTTTCTTGAATTAAAGTCCTAGAAAAGAAGAGTTGTCTATATATTAACAATAGGTTAATTATATATTGTATATGTTCTGGATATATGTTGTCATGCGACCTAGCAAGAGTGACAACCAGTATAGGCCTTGCCTTCTTCATTGGAATTCTGCCTCCATTATGGTGTCACTTTTTGTAACACAGAGTTTTAAGGAACAGTAGGCCTCATTTTTGAGGTTTTTGCGCAGGGCAGCGCCTCAAGGAATCTTGCTGCACTGCCCTACGTCAAAAGAAAAGGACAGGAATGCGCTGTATCTATGAGATGGCGCACAATGGTCTGCCATGCGCCAACACAGGCAACCTTGATGCAACCGTGATGCAAGGATGTCTGCATTGTAGGGGTGATTGTTTTTGTGCAGGAAGGGACACCTTCCTGCACAAAAACAATAACAAGAGGTGTTTTCCTCTTTCTATATGTGCTGCAAAATGCAGCACACATAGAAAGAGGAAAAAACAAGAAATAAGGATATTTTTCCTTATTGCGCCTCCCTAATGAGTGAATCTGAGGCTTTCCCAGGTTTACGATTCCTCATAAATCTGGGAATGCTTCAGATTCCATGGGTAGTGCGTGGGAACTCCCACATCAACACCCATGGAATGCCCCTTTCACGCAGTGTTCTTAACTTAACTAATTGATTTATCTGGAATGAAGCTACTCACAATTTTAGTAAGTAACCAGTTTCTCCCTGTGTATAACATCTATAAATCCCTTCTACCCACACAGAATGTTGTGTTGACAACATTTTGTGGGAAAACCTTTTTCTCCTCTTACCTAAGACATGTCATATGAGAATTAAAAACTATCTACAGCATTCACACTATACAGTTCTTTTGACAGGTAGCTCAATTCATTTCTATAGACAATCCCCAACACATAGGAAATATGTCCTAACATATGTAACCTGTCGACTGTTTAAAAGCCTTTAGAAAAATGTCAGTGACTCATGGTGTACAGAGCCAATTAAATGTGGATGTCTGTATTCACCACAGAGCTTGTTGTTGTAACATAAAACATTTAAATATAATTTTCTGGTTCTCACATTATTTTTCATATATATTTTAAGTGCGCAAAAGATCCTTCTTTCACATCAACTATGGAAGCTAGAGACCTGCTGTTGAAAATTCTTACCTTTTATTTTAGAAAAATATGATAGGAAATAAAAATATGTGGTGATATTTCTTTTTGTATAAGGGTTAAACGCTGCTAACAAGATGAGAAGAAAATTTTAAAGAAAAAGAAGAGGAATAATGGAGTTTAAAATGTGTAGAGACCTAGTGATATCAAAATAAAATACTGTTTGCATTTCATCTGTATGTAATTGTAGTGTTTTCATCATAATGCTTCATCCTTAAGTACAGAAATTTAAGTTAGTGGTAAGTACTTTCTATAAACATCGGTGCACCTACTTCACAGTGCTCTTAGAGGTAGTCTGCAATAGAGGAACTCAAATACATCAGCTCACATGCAGACATACATATTCCCATACACAACTGTAAACAGATACAGTCAACATTAACTGACATATACACAGACAGAGACTTACAAGAAGTGATAGATCTAAATACAGACACACATTTTTATGCCTATGTAAAAAACACAAGAAAAACATAGATACATAGAAACATGCTCATATAGCTACACTTACCAATGAAACCATGCACAGTTAATAACACACTTATACACACAAATGCTCCTCTACGCTCACACATAAACCCCCACAGTCATTCACAGTGAAATAGCCACATAAAACGTCCCATACAAACTGTTACACACACATGCATATGCCTCAACACACGTTACATCGTAAACACAAAGATAAACAATTACACCCACACTGTTAGACACTCAGTGACACATAGATATACACTTGCATGCATTCACTGCCACACTCACTTGCACACCTACATACATCTCTACAAACATTTTCTCATAGACAGATGCACTGTCGCACACAACTACCACAACCTATACATACCCTTACTCATACTTTTACATATATGAACAGACACACAGTCACATACTCTGTCACGCAATCACCCAGATGCACATGAACGTGCACATCCACAGAAATTCACTCTCACTCACACATGCATAAGTAAGTAAAAAATGTATTGTTTTTGATTAATTAAAACCATTACAAAAATACATTCTGATAAAACATTTTGGTAAATTGACTTCTCGATCGGTACTCTGTTAAAAATTTTTTGGGGGTGTCAAAACATACATGAGTAATTTAAAAGTGCAGAGTGCAGAGTGTCCATAGTTCATATTGCTCGGAGTCTCTGGGGTCTATACGCAGGTTGCAGTACCGCTGGTCCTTTGCTTGGATGCTACTAGAAGCAGGAACTTAACAAGCTTCCCATTTAGTTGTGGGTCCCTTGGGGTGAAGCATGCAAGTACTGCTTGTCTCCGGGTACGTATGCCTCGTACTCTCACTCACACATGCAGAAGACCCACACATTCATGCTCTCAAATTCTCATGCAGACACACACACCACCCTCACACTCAGTCACAAATATATACACATACAGAACCACATGCTCTATCACATACACACCCAGACATAGATGTGCTCCTGCATCCACAAAAATTAATTTACACTCACACACGTAGAAGTAGAGCCACACATAGATACTAACACACACTCTGTCATACACCTACACATCTACTGCCCAGTCAGTCCCAGAAATGCACATACTCACATGTCCACAGACATACACTTCCACTAATTCACAAAGAACTAGACCCACAGATACATACCCTCAGACAGTCAGTCAGACACATACACAAAAACGCCCATTAACACTCAGGCCCTGATTACAAGTCTGGCGGTCTAAAGACCGTCAGACTTGTGAAGGCGTGGCGGTCGCAGTCCAGCCACCGCCGCACCGGAGCTCCAACCACCCTATTACAAATAGGGAGGTCGGGCCACCATTGCTGCGCAGATGCTGTCAGGAAACCGCCATTCTCTGGTGATGGCACGGCAGTGTAGAGGCAGCAATATGCTTGGCAGGACCACCGCAATCCCGCAAAGCATATAGCTTCCTCTCCACCACGGTTTTCATGGTGGTTCCTCCTCCATTAAAAACAGTGGCGGCAAAGAAACAAAGGGGGACCTACATGGCCCCCTAGTGCCTCTGGGCCCTGGGGTGCATGCAGGGGGGCACAGCATTTGCCCCCCTGTGTGCATGCACCACTATTCCTGCATGCATGGACTTTACAGTCCATGCAGTGCAGGAACTGTTTTTGGCATTACCGTTGCGGTGCCCATTTTCAGAGGCACCACTGTGGGAATGCCAAAGAAGCCCGACCACGGGTTTGGTAGTGTGGGAGTGGGCCGCCGTCATGGTGGTCCGCTCCTGCACTGCCAAACTCGTAATCGGGCCCTCAGTCATGCATATACACACAAATGCAGCCTCACAGTCAGTCACACACAGCTACTCACATACTCACATGTCCACAGACATTCAGACACACACATGCACAACAATACCCACACACTCATACCCTAACACACCTAGTTAGATGCCTACAGACACCCCCACACACTCAGTCAAATATACATACATGCACAACCACACACTGTCACACACACACCCAGACACAGATGTGCTATCACATCCACAAAAATTAATTCGTATTCACACACACAAAAGTAGATCCACACACACTCTGTCAGGCACATGCACACATAGCCCCAGACAGCCAGTCAGACATATATACACACCCAGACACATATGTACTCACATATCTGCAGACATACACCTGCACTAATACTAATAGAAGTAGACCCACACATACACACCCTCATGCAGTGAGTCACACACATACAGAAACAGCCCCTCAGACACTCAATCACACATATATGCACATACACAAACACAGTTTCTCACACACACACACCCATGCATTTTTTTCTAGTATAGATTTTATTGGAATTTCCAAGTATACAGTAACAACATTGGACGAGTATACCGTATTATATCTTCAATTGCAAGCAGATCATATGAGAATAACTCCCTCCCCTACCTCAACGCCCTCAGGCTCAGACCATCTTATGCAAAGATGATATCCATACACATTACATCAGTGGCATTTACAGTGGACCAATGATCTACGCTAGTATCATAGCATAGAAAGAAACAATAGGATTCAGGTGTCCTCCCCCTTGGAGGAACCCCCATCATACCTGTACTGTAATTTCAGTATGCCACAGATCTATGGGGGTAGCTCATCTGGTGGTGTCAGTAGCTTTGCTAGCATTACTGCACAGGCCCTCATATCATCCTCTAGTTTTTCATCTCTAATTGTCTTCCTCATGTGACACCCCTCAGCATTTATCCATTCAGCCATATCCCTCAGCCAGTCTTCGATTTTTGGCTGTTTTGGAGACAACCATCCTATTACAATCCTACGTTTTGCTAACGTCAGCCCCAGGTCAAGGAATCTTCTGCTTAATATTTTCTGCTTTCTAAAGGGAATATGTCCCAACAGGCATTTGCACATCTCTCTGGGGATCCCCCACCCTGTGGCCGCATTCAGTCTGGTCAACACAGATTGCCAGTAATTATCTTTTTTTGGGCATCTCCATAGTATATGTAAGAAATCGGCAACCCGCCCCTCACAGCTGGGGCAACCCGCTGAATGCTCTGGGTTCATGGCGTGTAATCTACTGGGAGCAAGATATACCTGTTGAATCATGTTATATTGTAGCAGCTTGAACCACACATTGGTGGAAGTGGCTTTTACCCCCTCATTGATTACCTCCCAGGATCTTACCGTGAGGGGCGTCTCGATGTGTGCCTCCCATTTATGTTGCACCGATAATGTATCTATGGTAGCATCCTCCCTCAGGGCCCTATATAAATGTGAGACTAGTTTCTTTCCCCTGGCCATGTCTAACAGGACTTCCAGGGTCTTGGAGGTCTGGGGCGCCTCAGGGAACATCGGCCAAACCTCTTGTGCTGTTGCCGCTATTTTAGCGAATTGTAGGAACTATCCCGCACCAAGCTGAAAAACGTCTATGGCGTCTGCCAGGGTGATAATTTTATTGTTAGAGTATATACCTCTCAAAGTATGGCAGCCGCCTTCGCACTATTTGTGTAGGTACATGGATCGTTCAATGTTTTTGAATGGGTGCAATGCTCAAATACTCATAACCGGCGCACACAGAGTCCTCTTCAGTACAGCTTTAAACGCTCGCTCCCATGCCCCGCTGACCATCCAAACTGCATAGGGCAAGTTCCCTGGGGCCCTCGTCCCCATCATCAGAATTTCAGGCAGAGGATACCCACCACAAGTGCCCCACAACAGTCTATATTCCCAATTGTGTTCATCCAGCCAGTGAACTGCATGTTGGAGCTGTGCAGCCAGATAATATTCTAAGCAGGTCAATTCCAGTCCACCCCTCCGCCAAGTATGTTTCAATGTCGCCAGGCTGACACTTTTTCTCCTGGTATCCCACAGTAACTCCACACACACCCATGCATGTACTCGCACAACCACAGACATTCACTCACATACACAAGAGCCACATGCTCATACCCTCAGACACATTCCTCCGTCCACACATATACAACCACGCACTCTGTCACAAATACACCCGGGCATGCACGTACTCATACGTCCACATACATCCCTTTACCCTCTCACATATACACACCTTCTCACACAACTAGACCCACACACACATAACCTCACACACTCAGTCAGACACATGAAATCATACTCCCACACACATGTACAAACATGCACAACTAAACACTTTGTCTCACACACACAGACACACATGTACTCACATGTCCACAGACATCCCCATACCTTCTCATGCACATACACATACAATCAAACACCCAGTTATACACATACAGTCCCACCCACCATGCACTCACTCACACATATAGACACATATAAGCACAACCTCACACTGTCACACACATACCTGAACACACAGATACTCAAATGTCTCCAGACATCCCCTCACTCTATCACACCCACACATGCACAACTGACTCACATACCCTCACACCCTCAGTCAGACATGTGGACACCCACAACTAACACATATACACACATACACAAAGCTTTTTCATTTTTTGTTGTTTATAAAAAACTGGGGTAACAAAATAAAAGTCAAGGGGATCGGAACTGGGAGATTGTAAAGTCCAAAATGAAAGTAGTGAAGATCTTCAACATTTGTGATCCTCGATAGCCTTCACAAACACAGGCAGTGACTGCTTCCCCATGCAGATCACCTTATTGCATTTGGAGTAGTAGGTGACAGTGTGTTGCATCTTTGGGACATGGGATAGTAGTTCCTACATCACAGTTAGTGGCACTGTGTCCCCAGGTGCGAAAGATGGACCAGCAGTACAGGTGGACACCTCTGCTGTATAGTGCTCTCACAAAGCTCTATCAAGCCGCTTTGTGTGGATCGTCCTGTGTTTCCACATGCTCGATGTGTCATTGGAATATTTTTTGCGGGTACCCTGGGACAGCTTCTTGTTGACAGAGACACATTTTTCTCCTAATGGAATAGAGAAACATTTCCACACCATTGACTCTTTTTTCTTGGTTGACTCCTCATCCTCTTCCTCCTCCTGGTGTCTTTCTTCTTCAGAATCAATTTTGCAACCCAGTAGATAAGAAACAATATCTAAATAATGGTAAAACAAAATTACAGGAGACAGTAACTGCAAGTGTTCCCACCTCAGTGCCACACCCAAATGACCGGGAAGGGTGGACTACTCATTGAATAAAAGATGGAGATAGCTTTCAATCAATCAGAAGTGATCTTTGGTTGTTTCATCAGATTCACGATGCCGCCGTGACGAGTCCACGAATCCAGAAAACTATAGGAACACTATGATGAAAAGTTTGGTGTGTCTCATAGTGATGCTCTTGCTTGAATACCTACTCATAAACCCTCCCATATTAAGAACTCAGTATTGGAATAAACACACAGGATCCACGTATCCTCAGTGGTTCCTGGAACTGGAATTTCAAGGCCATGGAGACTGCACGGTGAGGCATTTAGCCTTGTGGTAGCTCAGCGGATCCAAAAGGAATCCTGAAAAATAAAATCCATATTGCTCCCCTTTGTGAACATGTATATGTTATTGCTATTTTATTTCTATGTAATTGATATTTACAATTATTAGTATAGTATAGTAATTTCAAGAAAAAAACTTTTGATTTATTATTTTAAGAAAAAGAAATATAAAGCAAATTACATTCATAAACTACTTGTGTGCATAGTAAATATTAATTTATATTACAGTAATAAAAAAACAACCTTGAAATTTACTGAAAAAATAAAGGTTAAAGTGACTTTATAGTTAGGTGCTTATTAAATATTTGTGTCTATCTTCCAAAGAAAAAAAACCAAGGAAACTCACTAAAAAACCTAAAATTTAGAGGGACGTTATAGTCGGGTGACAAATTTGACTGAATAGCTTCTGTTATAAACATTAAAAGCCACTGAAATTCACCAGTTAGAGTTCTCTGTGCTAACCATGACTTGCGCCCCGCCATGCACTGCTTAAGACCTCAGATATTGCATCACTCTTGACATGTTTAATGACATCATTGATGATATCACTAAAAGCACTCTTAACACAGTCTAGTATATACAAATTTATACCTACACAAAGGTGTGATTGGAGGTGCAAGTTCCTAAGCATGCTGTCCTACATATAGCTTTCATCATTGTCTAACTCACAACGAGAGAAAGCATTTACTTGGAGAAAGTTACTATGCAATCTTATTGGGTTGGTACAATAAAGGAGAACATATTTCAAAAGTTTGAAACATGCAAACACACAGTCATCATGTTAAACATTAAATAAAACAGTTTAAAATTACTGAATCAACTATTTAATATGGATACTGAATTATCTATATATAAGTGTTATTTATAACTGAAGTTGTTTCCAGCAAATGGGTTTAATAAGCTTTAAACTTCTACATATACACAGGTAGTGAGGCCTGCAGCAGACCACATTCAAGGGACAACAACTTATTGTCTGTACACGTTTTTCACAATTTTAAATTGCTACTCAATGAAGGAAAGTGTTGACCCCATGCGGCACACATTAACTAGATAACATATTTTGAAAAAGTGAGATCTATTTGCTAAAAACAATTCAGTATCACATAAAATGTTTCAGCTTGAAAACTTGAATCTTCAGTAAGTACAGATCATCCTCAGATTTAAAGATAATTAAGTATTTTAAGTGCCACTAGAGCAAATATTTATCCTGAACACAAGCCAATATAGATAGTTTCACTTCATTTACATCCTTAAGTTTATAGAAATGCTCCAACTGTATATCTATGTAACTATATAGAACTTTAATTCTGTGAGTAAGTCTGCACACAAAAAACTCATTCACTTCACTTAAAATACCTTTCATAAGCTCTGTAACATAACAAAAAGTAATTTTAATTACTAGTATATACTGCAATTATAAAGAATCTGAATCACGAATAAAAGTAATTTAAGAGTAAATAACTACTCTACAAAAGGAATACCATTTAGCTATGCAACGTTGCTGCTCTTGTTCACAACCTTACCCCTGACTACTGTTCTTTACAAAGGAGCATCTTCGTTAAGACACAGTCCACTTGTATGTCCTCAAGCCCCTAGTACATGCAGACATGGATGTGCACACTAGATTTGATGGAAAGCCTACTGCTTATACTTTAACACATTTTGTAAAGTGGTAAACTACTTACTACTGATATCCATTGCCCTGAGTATTAGTGTTCTATTACAGAAAATATCTTGTAAACATGTAATAGACATTACTTCGACAATATTCTTGTCAATGATTACATAAATTAGCACCTCATAAGCTACAGTAAATTACATATAGATGTACAGTTCTAATTATTTACCTTAAAAAAGCTTTATAGTGAATTTTACCACTCTGCGAATTATATCATTTGTGATGTGATCAATGATGTCAATCAATCAATCAGGGAATTGTAAGCGCGCTACTCACCCGTGAGGGTCTCAAGGCGCTGAGGGGGGGGGGTCCGCAGATCTGTTTAGCCGAAGGCCAGGTCTTGAGGGTCTTCCTGAAGGTGTTCAGGGAGGGGGCGGGTCTGATGTCTGCCGGTAGCTCGTTCCAGGTCTTGGCTGCAATGTGAGAGAAGGATCTTCCGCCTGCTCTGGCTCTGTGGATGCGCGGGGTTTCGGCCAGTGCGAGGTTGGAAGATCGGAGGTTTCTTTTGGGTACATGGAAGTTGATCCTGTCGTTGAGGTATTTGGGTCCGTTGTTGTGTAGGCATTTGTAGGCGTGAGTGAGGATTTTGAAAGTGACTCTTTTCTCCACGGGGAGCCAGTGGAGACTTCGTAGGTGTTGGCTGATGTGTTCGTGTCGGGGGATGCCGAGGACGAGTCTGGCGGCGGTGTTTTGTACTGTCTGGAGTTTGCGGAGTAGGGACTTGTTGATGCCGGCGTAGAGTGCGTTTCCATAGTCCAGTCTGCTGGTGATGAGTGCGTGGGTAACTGTCTTCCTTGACTCCGGGGGGATCCACTTGAAGGTCTTGCGGAGGATGTGGAGGGTGTTGAAGCAGCTGGAGGTGACGGCGTTGACCTGTCGGTTCATGGAGAGTGATGAGTCGAGTACGATGCCGAGGTTCTTGGCGTGGTCTGAGGGGGTAGGTGGGCTTCCGAGGGCGGTCGGCCACCAGGTGCTGTCCCATGCAGAAGGGGTGGCACCGAGGACGAGGACTTCTGTCTTCTCGGCGTTGAGCTTCAGGCAGCTGTTGGTCATCCAGACTGCGACGTCTTGCATTCCTTTCTGGAAGTTGAGTTTGGCAGTGGTGGGGACTTCGGTGAGGGAGAGGAGGAGCTGGGTGTCGTCGGCGTAGGATACGATGTTGAGGCCGTGTTGTCGGACGATGGCTGCGAGGGGGGCCATGTAAATGTTGAAGAGGGTGGGGCTCAGTGATGAACCCTGTGGGACTCCGCAGGTGATTTTATGATGTCATTTGAAATGTCAACAGTGATGTAATCAATGACTTCAGATATATCAATATCTGAGGTCATAAGCAGATATATATACATGTGACAAAACTCTGTGATCTACTGAATATCACCTAAATGTTTTAATCTCATAGGAAATAGGGTTTATGAATCCAATCAGATTCCATTTGCTATGAAATTTGTTTAGTTTATTGATCATACACAGAAGCTCACCTTCCTCAGCTTGGGGCCCGATTATGATGGCGGTCGGACAAACTTCTGTCAGGAGTAACGGGATCCGCAATCACGCTACATCACAACGTTCTCCACTCACATGGGTCTCTTTCGCTACAAGCGACTCAGTTTCGGAATATCATCCGCAGCACAAATCTTAAAGAGACAGTGAGGCCGGTGATAAGGCCCGTAAAGAACAGCCTAAACTACAGCGATGATATCCTGGTATTCAGCCGCTCAGATGAGGCCCTACGAGAAGTCTGCAGCCAGCTGGAACTTGTGGGCCTGACCCTGACCGAGGACAAATGTGATCTTGGGAAGGGAGAACTAATGTTCTTTGGACACATCTTCTCAAAGAAAGGAATGGGACCTGATGCCAGCACAGTAGAAATGCCGCAGAAAGCAAGGCCTCCAGCAGACGAGACAGAAGTGAGGTTGTTCTTTGGGCTGGCGAGCTACTGCGCTCGTTACATCAAGGATTTTGCCACGATGAGCACCCCACTTCGTGAACTAACAAAACAGGGCCAGCCATTTCTCTGGACCACCGAATGTAACAGGGCGTTTGAAGCCATCAGGCATGCAGTCACAGCAGTGGACCACCTTGCCAGCTTCAACCCTTCACTATGCACCGAGCTCACTATTGACGTTAGCCCGGTGTGGCAGGGAGGCATTCTCGCACAACACATGCCAGGAAGAGACTCGCCCAGACAGATTGTTGCATATGCAAGCAAGAGCTTATCAGACATAGAAAGGGCATACTCGCAACCGGAGAAGGAAAGTTTAGCAGTGGTGTGGGCGTGTGAGCACTAACACATGTTCATAAATGGGAAGCCGTGCACCATTGTGACAGACCACCAGGCACTAGTGACGATATATGGAACCCCAACTCGAAATTTCAGTTGCATTGAAAGGTGGGGGATATGCCTCATGGACTATGACTTTAAAATATTGCACAAACCAGGAAAGGAACACAACCCTGCTGATTACATGCCATGCCATCCCCTACCACAGGCACCAGAGATCATGTCCATGGTGGAGGAGTACCTCAACTTCGTGTTGTGACAAATTACCCCCGCTCCAATAATAGTTGAGGAACTGGAGCAGGAGACAATGGGTGATGCCATGCTACAAGCAGTCAAAACCATAACACGGCAACAGAGGTGGAGACATGTAAACAACAACAGTCCAATGAGTGGAGGAGTAAGAAGGGAGGAAATGCTAGCATTCAAACAAATAAAGGAGGAGCTGTTGGAAATGGAAAAAGGGGTTCTACTTCGAGAATAAAGGATAGTAAAACCAAACACGCTACGGCGGCAGACCGTGAGTCTGGCCCATTAGTCCCACAGGGCATAGTGGGAACCAAAAAGATGCTAAGGAAAAAAGTATGGTTCCCCGGGTCTTGATCGCTTGGTGGAAGACACAATCATGAACTGCCATCTATGCCAGATAACAGAAAGGCCAGCAAAGCCAGAACAACTACATATGTCCGACCTCCCGTGGGCAGTGTGGACGACACTGGCAGCTGACTTCAATGGGCCACTGGAAAGAGCTGGAGCTACCAAAAGAGGAAACAGAAATATCCTGCCCAAAGAGAGTGAGCAGAAAGCCAAAAAAGCTCATTGAGGAACTATAGCGATGGGACAGCAAGCTGCCACCATCAGAGACAAAGCAAACAATGACAACAGTTGTTGTCAGGACGATGGGTGTGTGTCAGTCGTGACAGTGTTTTTCTATTTTTCTTTTCCTGTGTCCTGTACTTGTTTCTTTTCTCTTCATTTCATTCTTTATTTTCTCGCTATTATTTTCTTCTCTACCACCAGTTCTCTCTCTCTCTCTCTCTTTTTTTCTTTCTACAAAAGGGGGAGATGTCGGAGTGAAGTGCAGAGGGCACTAGGACCCTGCACAGGACTCGAAGGGAGGAGTTGGCCACTGGACACCATTACCGGTCAGGGAAGGGGGAGGGGGGAGTTCGAGGGGATTAGGGATCAAGGAAAGAGATGCCTGAGTGTACCACAAGACCGCCACAGAATAAACAAATGTTGATCCATGTACCTGGATCCGTGTACACTCCTTGGGAGCCACGGGCTGTGCAGGACACTACAGCATCCGACCACCATCGTAGTGGGATTGGACCGACCGACAAGTAGTTGGCAGTCCCACCTGCGAAATTATGATGCAACTGCAGTGTAGGTCATCACAATCATGGCTTTTTCCGTTGTGGCTTGTGCTGCGGCCTGAAAAGGGTCGCAGCACAATCTGCAATAGAAAAAGGGACATTTTGAAACATCCATGCCCCGTGTGCCAGGCCCCATGTGGTGTTCGGCACACGGGGCATAGATGTTTGGGGGGCAACAGGCCTCATAGTGAGGCCCACAGGGGATGGGGGCCCTGCTAGGGTGCCCCAAAGTCCCTTTCTGACAGCCTTTCTATAGTGGTTGGACCACCATGGAAAGGCTGTTGGAATGGGACATCGTAATCCCTACGGCGGTGCCTAAGCAAGCACCACCCATATTGTAGGGAATACGATACGACCGACAGTCCGACAGGCACCTTGAACCCGTCGGAACCGCCGGTCGGTCCCTCCATCCGATGCAGTCCGACCGACCCCATCATAATGCAGCGGTCAGACCGCTCTGCTGGATGTCAGTGGGACCGCCACTGACGGCCTGTCGGTGGTGGTGCCACTGACATCCTAATGAGGCCCTTGGTCTTGTCTGTCTTTGTCATCCTTTGGGTTCCTGTGCTAGAGGCAATTTGTTTTTATCATCCTTTGGCTTCTCATTCTGTGTGGAAGATGCTTAGGGCTTTTGTTGTTCTGGTACTTTCGAGGCCTTTAGGCCTAACATTGTAGTTAGTGGTTGTAGTGAAGTTAATGATTGATCAATAGCTCATAGCAGGATTGCCAATTTGCTATGTACTGCACAATAACCCTGGGCGGCAAATTCCGTTCCGCTCGCGGAACTTGCGAAATTTCGGCATTTCCGCGTTCCGCGCGGAACGCGCAAATGTCGAAACTTCCGCGATCCGCGGCGGAACGGAATTCGGGTATAAATAAAGCAGGTGCCCGAGTTGAAGCTCAAATTCTGTAACGTATTATTCAGCCCAAAAATTCGTGAGCGAGGTTGTGGCTAAGCAGATGTGCCTTCTCTCCATTTCTACCCTGAAAAGTTAGCTGTAATCCTTGATGGAGGTCTTTGCATCCTTGATTTTCTCGAGCGCAATCCTCGTGTAGTTCCTGTGTTACCAGGAGGTTCCTTCTCCTCGTCTGCCGCTGAGATCCTGCTCTGACCCTTTATAAACAAGAGGCATGTGAACAGGCCTAGAAGCCCCGCCCCACATACACTAGCGGTATGCAACATCTACCCGCCCTTTGCCCAGAATGAAGGACAGCTTAATCGAAGGACCCCGGTGATTTTCTCGAGCGCAATCCTCGTGTAGAATTCGTGAGCGTGGTTAAGCAGATGTGCCTTCTCTCCATTTCCACCCTGTAAAGTTAGCTGTAATCCTTGATGGAGGTCTTTGCATCCTTGATTTTCTCGAGCGCAATCCTCGTGTAGTTCCCGTGACCAGGAGGTTCCTTCTCCTCGTCTGCCGCTGAGATCCTGCTCTGACCCTTTATAAACAAGAGGCATGTGAACGGGCCTAGAAGGCCCGCCCGTTTGGCCCCGCCCCACATACACTAGCAGTATGCAACGTCTTCCCTCCCTTTCCCCACTATGATGGACAGCTTAATCAAAGGACCCCGGTGCTTTCGGCGCGGTGGCAAAGTTACAGACACACAGGTCACTGGGGAAAATTCTTCAGGTCCTTTACGCAGCTGTAGTGTAGGAAAGGCACTATACATTTACCCAACGAGGTAGCACTTACTGAATAGCCAGTAGAAAGGACTCCAGCTGAGTAGAGGTATTGCACAAAACGGAGGCATCTTCTTGGATAAATATGCAGGGTAGGTGTGCAGAATTCGTGAGCGTGGTTAAGCAGATGTGCCTTCTCTCCATTTCCAACGTGAAAAGTTAGCTGTAATCCTTGATGGAGGTCTTTGCATCCTTGATTTTCTCGAGCGCAATCCTCGTGTAGAATTCGTGAGCGTGATTAAGCAGATGTGCCTTCTCTCCATTGCCACCCTGAAAAGCTAGCTGTAATCATTGATGGAGGTCTTTGCATCCTTGATTTTCTCGAGCGCAATACTCGTGTAATTCCTGTGACCAGGAGGTTCCTTCTCCTCGTCTGCCGCTGAGATCCTGCTCTGACCCTTTATAAACAAGAGGCATGAGAACAGGCTAGTAGCCCCGCCCCACATACACTCGCGGTATGCAACGTCTTCCCGCCCTTTCCCCACTATAATGGACAGCTTAATCAAAGGACCCCCGCACTTTCGGCGCGGTGGCAAAGTTAGACACACAGGTCACTGGAGACAATTCTTCTGGTCCTTTGCAGCTGTAGTGTAGGAAAGGCACTATACATTTTCCCAACGAGGTAGCACTTACTGATTAGCCAGTAGAAAGTACTCCAGTTGAGTAGAGGTATTGCACAAAACGGACTCATCTTCTTGGATAAATATGCAGGGCAGGATTCATTCTGGGCTGGCACGATGCTCCTGTCACAAAAATTAAACCTCAACAGGAAGCACTTACAGATATAAAGGGGCGCAGCAAAATCTCCGCGAGCACGCAAAATTCCGCGTGCTCGCGGAGATTTTTTGCCGTTTCGCGGAATTTTGCGGAACGCAATTCCGCAAATTCCGCCCACCCTTACTGCACAACAGAAAATATGATGAATAGGAGATCAATGAAATTAGTATCAGTGAATATGGTCAATATTATAATCTTTAATGGGATTGTAAAAGCGTTTCAGATTGTCACACAATGTACATTCCTCATCCCTCAAGCTCTGGAGACAGGGTTAAGCATTTATTCTCCAGTGTAACAGTGGTGGTTTCCATATTTTCACGCTCGATACCCGGGTAGGACCTTTAGCACACCTGCTTCCTTTGCTCAATACTCCTGCACCTCATCTGCCTTTCCCCCATTTCTCACATCTCTCAGTCTCTAGAACCATTCTAGACCTACTCCATGTCCCTTCTGTCTGGTCTCCATGAGGACTCACCAGTGCTCAAGGATGAGGATGACTTTGAGCATTTCACTATCAAACTTCATTTAATTGGAGCCTCATGTATAGTGGTACTGCACCATCGTTGGACACTGGAAAAAGACTAACCCCTAGCTGCACAGAGGGAGACTGTAGCAGCACAGAGGGAGACTATAGGAGGATTGTTGCACATCAGGCTGCGTCACTGGGAGGCAGACACCTCAACTTATCCTTTGAATTTCTATTTGCTCTCCTGTAACCGGGGTCTATTGTTTTTTTCTTCGTTTAGTTGAGTTGAGTAAACAGAAAAAGAAGTTGGTCAAAAAACAAAGTGCTCTATCCTTGTTGCTCAAGCCAGTGACTTGATACATTAAACTACCTGCACTAGGCACAGGCAAATCAAGCTCTTATGCAAGGCCTTTGCTGCTCATATTAGGGCTTTTAGCGCAATTACTAACTGAATATCACATATGAAATATTGTGCTCCAAACATATTTTGGGCAGAATATCGACTGCAAATATATTTTGAAGATAAACATGTATAGGTATGAATTTACTACACTTAATCGTATTTTTATGTATGTATTTATTATCATAAGGTAGGCATGAGGGTGCTATTACATAAGTGACGATGGATAGGAAGCTGGATCTCCAGTATGGTGGTGATGGAAAGTTCTTTACAATAACATGGGAGACAAAGAACAAAGTTAGAACTGAACATCTGGGTGAAGTGAGAGTTGGGCAAGAAGGAAAAGACAAGAGTGAAGGCAGTTGAGGAGATGGGGTGAGTAACGGAGGGAAGGGAAGAGAAGGTAGGTTGTGATGAGTTAAGTAGATGATTAGTGGACTAATAGAGGAGAATATGACTCTATATGTACATTAATGATGTATATATATCTTCAATGTATGTAAATGTGGAGTTACGAACAGTAAATCTATACTCAGCGGTGGCTCCTCGCCCCCTCCCCCCCCCCCAGGTCACATTCCACTTCAGGGACCTAGCATGATGGGCTTTTCTGGCACAGTGCTGAGCCCATTTTTCATGCAGCTGCTGGGTGTAAAATTAATTCATTTAAACAGATTTTCTGTCAATACAACTGGGAAGCAATGAGCAAGTTTTGCCCCTTAATGTTACTGAGCTGCACTGAAAATAAAGCACTGAGGCCCACATGCCTCAAAAAATGAATTTGCGATTCCTTAATAGCGAAAAATAAGGAATCGCTATTACGGAATCGCAAAACCCAATGCAGCAATAAAATTGGTAATTATTTGCGAATCAGTAAAAATCGCTAATATCATTAGCGATTCCCTGTTTACCGAATCTGTAATTGCGAATTTGCTATTACAGAATCGCTAATTGCGATTTACCCAAATTGCTGCATTGCGATGACATCACAACCAGGAAGTGATTCACTGAATCCACACACCTGTACACAGGGAGAGGAGGAGGAGGAAGACTGGTGGAGCTCACCCTGGGGAAACTGTGTTTTGAGCAGAAGCTGTGACAAAACAACACCATGGCCACAGAAAAAGCACAAACAAAAGGAGAAGGCAGGAAGAGAAAGATAAAATTCAGTGACAAGGAACTTGAAATCCTCACTGAGGAAGTGGTGTTGAAACATGACCAGCTGTTTGGGAAACTATCCCTGCATGTTGCTGAGTCTGTCATGAGGAAGATTTAGCTTGGGATACAAGCCAAGGTCAATGCTGTGGGGGTAACACATCGTGACATCCCTAACCTGCAGAACAGATAGTACGACCTGCGCAACCGAGCAAAAGAGAGGGTGGCAGATAGGCTAGCCGCAGACAAAAAAACAGGAGTGGGACCATCTACCGATCGTGCAAACACCCCACTGGAAGACATGGTGGAATCAACTCTGCAGCCAGAGGCAGTTGTCGGGGTTACACAGATCAACACCTCAGGACATGCGGGTACCTCCCAAGGTAAGAGCACAGCTAAACATATTTGTATGTCAAATGTAATCCCAAACTGCCCCAAATGCATACCCTGCATAGTGTAGCACACCTGAGTCCAGTCCACCTTTTACTTGCAACACCCTAATGCATTGTGGGAGCTGTATACAGACAAATGTAAGGGCAAGGCATGGAGGGACTAACACAGCTCTACTGCAGCAGAGTACAGCAAGGAAGTGACAACAGTAGACTTTTTACATTACATAAGTAAATTTAATATACATTTGCAGGCGCTATGTTACAAACATGTGCAAACCAAAACTAACTGAACTTGCACTGTTTTAATCACAGATGCAGCACAGGACAGTGACGTAGCTGACGACCACGAGTCTGAGGGACACATGGAACAGCCTGATGAGGGACAAGAAATGTCAGCATCCTCACCCATACCTGCTCCCACCGCAGGAGAAGAGTCCAACCACTGCCTGATTTGGAGAGTGATGAGGACAGCCAAACTGGAGCTCACACACAGCAGCCTGCCCATACACCACCATCACCACCACCAGAGCTAACAATGCCGCGCCGTTCCATGCAGTTCCGCAGGCGAAGGCCCAGGGGAATCGTGACGTCTGCTGAGGACAATGGTGAACCTGCCTGCAGTGTGCTTGAGGCCAGGATGCTGAGGGTCCAGCGCCTGCAAGGAAAGTATATGCGTATTATGCAGGGCCAACTGGGAACAATGGCAACGCACATGGGTGGGATTCATGACTGCCTGAGAGAGCTAACTACTGCAGTAGTTGAAGGGCACAGGGCAAACTGTGAAAAACTTGACCGTGTTGCAATAGCCATAGGAGATATGTGCAGGGTCATCCAGGCTGAGCATGTCTCAAATGGCAGGAGACATCACAATTCAATGGGGCGCATGCACAGTTACACCAGGGCAATAAATAGGCTGAGTACTACTACAGCTCAGCTTTCCAGGCGTGCTGTCAGCATGCAGGTGGAGATGAGCCACTGTTGCGGGGATGTGGCCAGGGGCCTCGTCCACGTCAACAATGCTGTGGAAGGACTACAGACAGCAGCAGCTAGTGGAAACCTCATGCATGCAGGGGGGGACAGTGAGGAGGCCTCAGGCCTCAGCAGCCTACTGGAACCTGTGGCACATAGAAGGAGGCGCAGTACCAGGAGTCATGCCAGCACAGAAGGCTCAATGCCGGGTGTAGCTGAGCCTACTGAAAGGGCCACAGGAGTGCATGGCAGGAAGAAATAGACATTTGGACATGTACAAATCTGGTGACGTAACCAGAAATGTGTAACTTGTTCACACTGATGTTGCAGTGCCAAGGCAATGACATTTAATTGTCTGTACCCACACTGCACTTATCTGCACATGGTATGTGTGCATCAACACAACTACACAACTATCACAATAAACCTTTAAGCAAATACTGTGCTGTTTTGCGATTACCTACCTTAGAAGTAATGTTGCGTGATTTCTGCCCGTCTCCGTCTCCCCTCTGCTGCATTTGGACAGCATGCCGCTTGGGGTGGTTGTCTTGGCTGGATGTCTAGTTCTGGCTCGCTATCAGAGTCTTCCAGGGGAATGCCCCTATTAGTGGCTATGTTGTGCAACATAGCACATGTTGCAACACTTTTACAGCATGTCTCCGGCCTATACTATAAAGCCCCACCGGTTTTGTGGAGGATGCGAAACCTGGATTTGAGTACACCAAATGTCCTCTCAATCACATTGCGTGTCGCAATGTGTGCCTGATTGTATCGCTGCTCCCTTTGTGTAGAAGGATTCAGATAGGGAGTGAGGATGAAAGACCTCACAGCATATGCGCTATCACCTACAGGATGTGCTAAATAAATATACATTAGTCACTGCTATGTGTCACCATGGCGGACATGTGTGCAAGACAGTATTGAATCTGTTTACCCAGCAAATATCCTTCTCCAAATTCACCCGCAAGTAGACGTCTGTGTATGCCACTATGCCGGAAGATGTATGCGTCATGTGCACTGCCAGGGTAACTTGCCACTATGTCCGTGATTAATGTTTTAGAATTGCAGACTACTTGAATGTTCAGTGAATGGTAAGATTTGCGGTTTCGGTAGACATACGGGTACATGCGTCCCATCAATGCAACCAATCACATGTGGGAATTGTGCAACCTGATGAAAATCTAATTTAGTTTGCATCAATTCCTGTGGGGTTGTGGGGAACCTAATGTGGTGGTGTATCCTCTGCAACATGGCATTTAGGAAACAGTTAAAAAAGCGCGATAGGGCACTCTGAGAAACACCTCCAGCTGCAGAAATTACTCCCTGGTAGATCCCTGAAGCTAGGAGATGCAGAGAACACAGGACCTGCACATGGGTGGGTATGGCAGGTGTCCTGCGAGTCTGACGCTGCAGTATTGGGTCTAACTCAGCAATGAGATCTAAGATTGTGGCAGCATTCAGCCTATATTTGTCATAAATCTCTTCCTCCGTCTGCCCTAGCAAAGTGACACGCACTCTGAATATTCTCTCCTGTATCCTCCTTCTTCTCTGTGCTGCTGCTCATAGCCTCATCCTCTTCGCCACGACGTAGAGCACTGCCATTGTGAAACATTCAGATGCATTCTGGGACTGTTTCAGTAGTTTGCTGATGATGTACACCTGTTTTTTGTTAAATGAAATTTTTACCACCTGATAGGATTTGTTCTTATTTAAGAAATGCAAAGTGCGTTTCTTAACTTAATCTGTATTAGCAAAATGAAATGTTGTTGTATTTGATTTTGCGATTTCTTATTTGCGATTACTTAATACGGAATCGCTATTTCCGAATCGGTATTTTGGTAATCGCTAATTTTGCGAAAACTAAGATTTTCTGCGAATTTGCTTCATGCATAGGAAGAAGCTATTTTGCGGTCGCAAACGGCCTTTTTTTGCGAATCGCAACATTTGCGATCGCAAATTAGCTTGATGCATGTGGGCCTAAGAGTAATATGGTTAAATTAATTCACTTTATGCCTTGCAGGCTCATAAAACAGGTGCACGACTCTGTTCTGTGGCAGAAAAGCCCATCCTGATATGGTCCCAGAACCTCTCCTTCCAGAAGATACTTTGATGCAGTATAATTCGCTCTAACGTCAACAAGTGACATAATAACAGCATTGACAAAAACTCTTCTTTTGCCGTGGAATCCCTCACCAAACAGAAGATAACATTATTGATGTTCTTATGTTATGCTCTACATGCTCTATCCAGGCACTGATAGTTATAGCTACCGCTAAACATACACATAGCACATGAAAATGTGAATTATTTAATTTGTGTAATAACAGAATGAATCTTCATTAATGTAAAGATCATGGACCTTGACCCACGTGCTACCACTGCCGAGGTCGTCTAGGCCAGCAAGAGAGATGCTGCCTGCAAAGTGAAATCTTGCACAGAAAGGTTTGTTTTGAATGTTCTTACTGGAAAAGAGAAATATCCCAGAACTTTAGAGCGAGTGTTGTTTGGAAACAGGAGGAGAAAAAACAAAAATATAATTAGGGAAAGCGACCAGCACAAGCCACAAATTCTTGGTGAGTGGGCAATGAAAATCATTCTTGGCGACACAAATGTGATTTGGCTCACAGCAGTTATTACCTTCAATACACTTCACCATACTTAGCTGTACATAATGCTGCACTAAAGGCTTCAAATGGAAGAGGCACAACTTTAAAAGATTA
This sequence comes from Calotriton arnoldi, assembly GCA_963921515.1. Taxonomy (NCBI): domain Eukaryota; kingdom Metazoa; phylum Chordata; class Amphibia; order Caudata; family Salamandridae; genus Calotriton; species Calotriton arnoldi. Next base: position 1,060,134 of record CAWUFW010006750.1, on the reverse strand, counting down.
TATCAAAGGCGAAAAGCGGAGTGGGAAGAATTCCTAAGGCCAGCGAATGCGGCGGAGGTTGTTGAATAATTGCCATTGCCTAGTTAACATTTAGATACGTTTACAGTTAGCTGAGCTTGAAGAACAGTCAAGGGATCAAAGGCTGTTCCCCATACACACTTGGACACGAAGCAGCATTTACCTAATTTGAGAAGAGCTTTGGAAGATAGGCAATGACATTTATAGTCATTTATGGGTTTTCTTTTTCTTGTCCTAGAGCAGTGTTTTTAGCTAAATGCTTGAATGTTCCTGGCAGTCTACATTCTTCATCTGTGTTTGCTGAATAAGAGGTCGAGTGGGGAGGGGATGACAAGTGGTGAATGTGGGAATGGTGTGTGAAACATTTGTTGGAAATGGACAACTTTTGCATGGTAGTTGCCCGAGTTTCGACCTGACTGTTTATGTTGGCCGTAGAACTCTATGCACTTTACCCCTGCTAATCAGTAGTAAAGGGCCACGCTGCCCCTGTAAAAAGGATGAAATTGGCACACTCCTGATTGGCATATTTCTCTTGAATAGAAGTCTCCAGTATATGGTACCAAGTTGTACCAAGGGTCTGTAAGATGAATGACACAAGTGCACTGTAGCATCCATTGTGCCATCCACCACAGTGTCAACATAAACATGTCTGCAGGCCTGCCAGCATTAGCACGACTGTGCAGGCCGAAACTGCAAATTTGACCTGTCAAAATAATCTATTTTGACAGGTCTAGACTTTTCTTTCAAATATGTCACCCTTAAGTAGGCCTTACTGCCCATAAGGCAGGGTGCATGGTTCTTAACAGTAGAATACTGTTAAGTAAAAGTAAAGTTAAACTACCCGCACCAGCCACAGGCAAATCAATCTCTTATGCAAGGTCATTGCTGCTCATGCTAGGGCTTTTAGGGCAATTACCACCTGAATATCACATATGAAATATTGTGCTGCAAAAATGTGTTATCCAGAATATCGACTGAAAAAAGCATGTATAGTTAGGTATAAATTGACTACACTTAATCCTACTTTTGTGTATTTATTTATCATTTTTATATAGCACCACTCTACAGAAGGTAGGCATGAGTGCACTATTACATAAGGGACAATGGGTAGGAAGCTGAATCTCCAGTATGGTGGTGACTGCAAGTTCCTTATAACAGCATAAGACAAAGTTAGAATTGAACATCTGGGCGGAGTGAGAGTTGGGCTAGAGGCAAAAGATAGGGGTGAAGGCAGCTGAGGAGACAGGGTGACCAGCCCCTCAAAGTTATTTTCACTATAGCAGGGTGTGATGTTCCATAGTAAAGCACTGGAATGTAATATTAAATACTAATACTTTATCTCAGGAATGGAACTAGTTAGAAAAATAATTATTACATATATTTTTAATAGTTTTTCAAAATCCAATTTAATGGTGAAACTGGATTTCTTTCTAGATATTACAGAAAGGTAACTTTTAGAAAGTTACCTTTGCCCTGCCTGAATTCCTTGGAAGCAGAGGGCCAGATTTACTCATATTTTGCCTCATGTTTGCACCACTTTTGTGGCGCATCCATGATGCAAAATGCTAGTCGAAATTTACAAAGATGTGCAAGGGGCAATCTGTGCCGCCTTGCGTGGCTTTATAAAGAAAATGGAATTCAATGCAGCGGCTTGCACTGCATTGCGTTACATTTCATTCTGGGAGGCATTCCATGGGTGGAACATGGGCGACCCCATGCATCCACCCCTGGAATTTCACGCAATCCCACATTTACAAAGGTTTGTAAACCTGGGATTGTGTGAAATCACTACGTCTCCCAGAGGATGGAGTAACGAGGAAAAAAATATTTTCCCCCTTGTTATTTCCTCTTTCTGGAGGAAAATGTCTCGAGAGATTGTTTATGCAGGCACCCTTGCACAATGGTACAAGGGTGCCAGCATTGGCGCTAGGCTGTCTGAATGCGCCAGCACTATGAGAGAGCAGCAGTGCTCCATATCTTGGTAGATATGGTGCATTTCTGCTCTCTCCCTTTCACGCAATGCAGTGCAGTAAGTTGCCTTGCTACACTGCGTTGCATGAAAGTTATGTAAATATGACCCTAAATATGCATTTTGCTTTCCAACCTCCTCCAATCAGTAATTAGCACTTAAATAGGTGTGAATGAGGTGAACTTGCTTACAGGAGCAACAAAAGACTGACCTGAATGAGAAGGTGTGACCCATCTGTACCTTTCAGAATATGCAAAGATGGCTGGGTGAATCCTTTAATTGACAGTGAAGTGTCAAGTGCTGCTTGAATGTCAGTAATATTCTGCTTGACAGACCTACTGGAGTTTTTCATGTGACATTTGGGGTGTACTTCAAAGAGTCTTCTCCTGTCTCAGGGAGATTTTTGCTGACACTTGGGCAGGGCCATTCTTTTGTCCCCCACAGCCAGCCAGGCCCCAATTACAGTTGGCCTCATTTTGGCATTACAGTGTCACAGGCCATTTGGCAGGTCTGCTGGGTTTATATATCACATTTGGAGTGCACTCCAGAGAGTGAAGGCATGGTGCCATAACAGTTTATGTGTATCCCATGTCTGGTTGCTAAAAACTCATCTTTGTTCTACCAGACTTATGGCAATGAGGTTGTTGTTGATACAGGGACTTCCGCAAATTGGATTTTGGTGTTAGATGTGGGAGGACACTAGGATCAGCATAGTACACTCTCCACACACACCCCAGCCCTCAGAGCCCATGTTTAGTGTGGCCGAACACTATGGCCATTTTGGAAATGCCCAAAGTGGGCATGTTTAGCCCCAGAAAACTTTACCCCATTGGTTAGGGCATCCCCAGGGGTCACCTGCACCCACTAGCTTGTGCCAGTCATAAATGTGGCATCTCCAGACACCCACTGCAGAGCAATCCTGGGCCTGTGGAATATCAGAAGAGGACTGAATCTTCAGTCTGCGACCTTAGAAGAGCCTGGAATACTGGATCTGCTCTCCCCCTTTTACTCAAGGACAAATAAGCAAACTCTAAGGGTCACAAGGCTGGCCTCCTGTTAAAGATACTGTGGCACAACAAGCTACAAGAGCCTTTCCCTGCAAATCCCAGCTGACCAGTGGCACCTGGACTGGACCTTCCTGTTTGCCTCTGCCTGCTACCCTGCGAGTCACTAAGTGATATAATATGTAATGTCATGAGCAGTGCATGATGGGGGGGGGCAAGTTATAGTTAGTTCACTAAACTATAACAGGCATCATACTTTTTTGCTTGTGTCTCATTCCAACACCTTTTTATTTTTTTATTTTTTAAATGACGCTATAGTTAGGTGAACATGTCAGTATAAACATAAGATTTTAAAGTAGAAAAGCACACAAATTCACCAGTTATATTTATTTTAAGTAACTATAACTTACACCCCCACCATGCACAGTGTTGACATCAATGATGTCATAGAATATGTCATGAGTGATGTAGTATGTGAGGTCATAAGCAGTGCATGGCAAGGGCACAGGTTATTTATAACTAACTATATAACTAAACTAATTAACTATATCACATGATTTTTGTTTAAAAATGTACATTTAAACTGACATTTTCACTTAACTCTAACATCACCTTATCCTTTGTTTTGTCAGTGAATGTTTGAGGTTTTTCTTCAATGCAAAGTGAGATATTATTACCATACCTAACTATAATACCAGTGAATCTTTGTTTTTTTCAGAGTATTTCAGTTTTTTTTTGCGTAAAGTAATATTTTATTTCAATATGTAACTATGCCAACCCCTCACCGATGGCCAGGTGCTGAGCCCAATTCCCTGCAGTCGACCACTAGCTGCCGCCCATGGCCTTCATTCAATTTCATTATGGGGTTGGCCGCAAGGCATGGTCTGCAGCCAAACGCTGCACCCAACCCCCCATGGGCAGCCAATCCCACCGCCTACAGACAACCATCCATATACAGCCAGCCCACCACAGGCACTCCCATGCCCCTTTCTTTTAAATGGTTTTCTGATTCTACTGGCCTCTCAAGGAAGCCAGCATGACCCATGCAATCTAGTGGGACTCTCGCAGGAGCAGTGGGTCCTGCTGGCTCCCGCGTGAGTCCTGCAGAATTGCGGTAACCCCCATATTTGTTTTTATTTGGCCCCAGAAGGTCCAGGGGTTCAGGGTACTCCTACCTTACCCCTTTATAGCTATTTTTCTTTAATTTTCAGGACTTGGGACCAAGTCCTTGTGTCCTGAAATAGAGGTCACAATGTTCTCATCATGTTGCGACAATGTAATCAGAGTGCAAACTCCCACAGGACTCATGGTAGCAAAACAGCCAACGGGAAAAAATGCCCTCTTGGCCAATCAGATTGATCTATTATTTAAAATTGCATGCTTGCGGGGCTCTCCCTAGAGTACTGCAAACTCAGCCGTCCAGATATACATCAATTTTGAACCTTAATTTCTCAAACACTACTGAATGGATTTACACCAAATCACAAACAACACACTTTCTGGGTAAGGATCTAGCTGCCTGCCAAATTTGGTGCAATTCTGTTCAGCTGTTTGATCTGTTGCGCAGTTAACAAATCCCTATGGAAATTGTATGGGGAAATGACATTATGGTTCCATCCCCTTTTATCTCAGCCCACATCCGACGGATCACCCCAAAACTTTCAAGAATGTAGCTGAGGTGGATAAACTTTTGTATTTTGGAAAGTTTCATGAAGATTTATCAAGGGACACCAAATCATTAGAAAAACAAATAAATGCTCTTTCTATGGCAACTAGGTCCGAATTATAACTACACAGTGGCAAATGCCACTGTGTAATACATACACGTATATATATGGGGAAACAGCCTTTACCATGCAGTCTTTACCATGAAAGGTATTTACCATGCAGTCTTACCAGGCATTCCTTTACCATGCATAATGGTAAAAATATTTTTTAAATAGTTACATTTTTTAAAACTGAACAAATATGTTTAGTTTTATTTATTTTTTAAAGATTTAAAATAGTTTTAAAAATTATTTTTTTATAGATGAGGGTTCAAAGGGGTTTAGGGATTTTAAGTGTATAAATACTGAGGTAATAACAAAAATACCTGTGTATTAAGTATTTAACTAGAATTGATTTTTTTAATTACATTTATTTGTAATTAAAAAATTATAATATACATTTATGTAAAATGTGCATTTTATGTGCTTTAGGGGTTAGAATTGAGGAATATAGGGGTAACAGGTGGAGAAGGGTATTAATACTCAGGTAATTTTATATTAATGTTATAAAAAGCATATCTAAGATTTAGGGACAGGATGGAAGGGATATAGGGGTAATGGGTAAAGTATTAATACTTGAGAATTGATTAAAACACCTTGCGTATTAATTATTTAATAAAATATTTTTACATTTTAGATTTAGATTTTATAATAGTAATTTAAAATATGTAGTAACATGCTTTAGTGATGCAATGTAAGGGATATAGGGATAATAGGTGGGGAAGTGTATTAATTCTTAGGTATTGATAAAAAATATCTGTGAATTAAATTTGGAATTTAAATTAATAATAATGCAAAGCAAAATTAATAATTTATTGTTTTTGAAAAAATATATATGTTTTTGGGACTAGATGCAAGGGATATAGGGATAATGGGGGTGGAGTGTATTAATACTCAGGTATTATTAAAAGACCTAAGTATTAATTATTGATTACAATGGAAAATTACAATAATAATATTAAAGATATAAAAATGTGAACTTCCACATTGTGAAAATTCAAATATATTTCCTTAAATAAAAAATCATATATTATTAAGTATAAAATGTAAATAAATAATTTCAAACAATAATAAAAACACAAAACAATATTTGAAGATATTAAATACTTTTATTTAATGTAGTTTTGAAATATAAAAATATATAATATTTTTTAGAAAATATATGATTTATTTTAATGAATGTATTAACCATTTCTTAACACATAAACTAATGATTAAACTACATTTTCCAAACTTTTTCCATGCTTTCCTATTCATTTAAATGGGAGAAATTGTCCATTTTTAGTTTTTACTCTTAAGGTTAACATTCTCGGTTCTGCATCTCTTTCTACAGTCGGTGGAGCGTTGCGATCAAGATCGGAAGCACAGAGGAGCTGAAGTCGGGTAATGCTAAATGTGTTTTCTAAAAACAACACATAGGTTATGCACTTTATTGTAAGGAGGGGGCAGTTAGATGTTAAATGAGGTTTTAATGCATATATTGTAACCAATTTTACATCCCTATACAGGTTGTGTTTGCATGCGCACATCAGGCCGGTTGTTATATTTTTTTTAATTTAAGTTTAGAAAGAAGTATAATCAAATCTAAAATACTTTGTTTTAAATCTAGATGAAAAAAATTAAAAATATATTTTTTGTTTTTATTGTGTTTTTAATTGGAGCTTTACATTTAGCAGAGAAGACAATGATCAAGAGGAGAAAAGACTATGGGGGTCATTACGATGGCGGGCGGACTCCGCCCGCCACCGTAACGGAATGCGGGACCGTCCGCAAGGGGTGCGGTGGTCCTGCACCTGAAATTAGGATGCCACCGTGGCGGTGGCAACCCCTATTCCCAGCATTGTGGTGGGCGGTGCTCACAGCAGCGCCCGCCACAATGCTGGGAATAGACGTCGTGCATTGGCATGCACAAGGTGACAGGCACCGCGCGGTGCCTGCCACTTTGTCCATGCCAATGCAGGGGGGTACCATAGGTACCCCCCATGTGCACCCCCCCCCCCAACTTTCTGGGGGCCCGCTACGGGCCCCCAAAGGCAAAGACCACATGCCTTTCCATGGCGGCAACGCCGCCATGGAAAGGCTGATCTCCGCAGTCATTGTAATATGGATGGCGGTGTCTTGCAGACACCGCCACCATATTAACCATGTTTTCCGCCGGTCGACGAGTCGACCGGCGGAAAAGCGGCGGATGGTCTTTCCGTCCACCGCGGACCCCCCAGCCATAATAATATGGCAGGGGGTCTTTGAAGTGTGGATGGCGGGCGGATCGCCCCCGCCGGGCCGGCGGTGACTACCGCCGGCCCGGTGGGGGCGATTCGCCCGCCATCGTAATGACCCCCTATATTTTTCAAGGGGATTCCCTTTTTTTTGGCTTATCGATGTCATTTTTTGGAAATACTTAAAAAAAATGTTCAGGATGTTTGGACCTTGCTCGGAGAGGTTTTGGTGTGTAAAAAAAGATTTGCATATTTTCTTTTGCGGTCTTAAAATTGTGATTTTTTTTCAGGTTTTGGATAGCGGTTACATTTTATGGACCTTTGGATGACCTAAGACTCTTGGGGAGTGGTTTGTTAAAAAATCACCAAAAGCAGAAGAAAGAAGGCAACATCAGGTAAGAAATTATAAAAAAGTAAATGCTAATTTAATTAAAATGTTTTGTTAAAACAGGAGAGTAATGCAAGTTAAAGTTTTAAGAGATTTATTGTATAAACTGCGCGCATTCTTATCCAGGTAGTTTGAACCTTCCAACATAGAAAACTGTTGGATTTTGGCCAATAGGCTTTCTGATATTTTTTTACTTTTTTAAGGAAACTCGAGGATTTAGACTATCTGTTAATGATTGTGCTTCTATCATTTCCTGAAAACTTTATTTGTTTTTTCAAAATTTCCAGGAAATGATGCAAGTTGTGGGTCATGTTTACCAATAGAAGTGTTAAAAGAATGATGCCAAACTTTGATGGCATTGTTTGTCTTTGCACCTCCTTCTAAGCAGGTCATGTAGCAGTTCTACCGCGTATCTTCAAAATAATTTAAAATGGGTGACATTTTTTCTTCATTTTATGTAAAGAAAGAAGATTGTATAATTGATGTGTAGAAGTCATCTACACAATCGGGAGGTACAAAACAGAAAGATGTGATTATTCTAAGTTCAAATTGTAGTATACTGTTCAACATGTAATCCTCAGCTGAGGATTTTTTTTGAATTTTTTTTTCAATGGAATAATAAAAAAAAGTCCTTTAGTTTTGGTGTTTGGATACATTTTAATAATAGTATTTATTTGATAAAAACAGTGTGTGGTTTAGTAAAAGAGGAAGTGATACCTCATTTCACAAACAATGATTATGGCCAAGCACTTAATAGGTTGCTTATTAAAAGGAATTTAGAAATTATCAATCGATCGGATATCAACACAGGCATGTTACTTAAAACATTTGGAACCAACTTGCGGGGGACCACCATTGACTACTTGATAGTCTCAACATCACTAAAAGTCCTCTTTAGAGATATACAAATTTATCCTTTGCACTTCAGTGATCATACGGCATTAGTGTGTGAAATGAAATGGGGAAAAATAAACGCTAGGGATACTAGCTGCATTCCAAAGCCGTATATAGGGGAAAAAAATGGGATAGCTCTTAAATGGGGCAATATTGATAAAGAAAAAGTGGTCCCTTTGGTGGTTAATAATAGATACTCTGAAATAATGATCTGTCTTAATTTAGACTCTCCCCAAACAAATGTGGTGGCAGCTTTTAAACTTATTATGAAGGAGGTGAAATCCAACCTTGTAAGTAATACCCCTACTCGTATCTCTTCTAGTCGAGGCTGATTTGATTAAACCTGTACTAAAACTCTATCTAACCTCCATAAAGTCCTTAAGCTAACCCCTAGGGATCAGTTATTGGTTAGTTCCCTTCGCAAACAGTACAAAGAGACAAGAAAGAATAGAAAGAAAGTACTAAAAGAGGAGGCCTGGTAACACCTTAAACAGGCTGCCTTCACAAATAATTCAAAAGACTTTTGGGCGGTAATTAACTCTCCATTTCTAACAAATAAATCAGACCCCACTCTTGAGACCCATGTGGACGAAGATACCTGGGTTGAACATTTTCAAAAAATCTTTGGTCTTACTACCAGTGAGCTGGAATCTTATCCGGGAGATCCTCTACTAATTTCAAACACTTTTTTATTGTTTGAAGAATCCGAGATTAGAAAGGCCATAGAACAGTGTAATAGGAATAAGGCTCACCTATTGATTTCTTGTTCAATAAAACAGACCTGTGTAGTCAATGGGCCAGCCAGAGAAATATCCTGATCCCTGTGCAATATGGCTTTAAAAAACATAAAGGTACTATGGATCAATGCCTAAATCTACATCTGATCACCTCAAAATATTGCGTCGCTAAAAGGGGAACGCTTTATATGGCGTTTATGGATTTGTCAGCAGCCTTTGATTTCGTTTCCCACCCCCAACTATGGCTTATTATGGAAGAAATGGGCATTGACAAAGCCATTATCTCCTTTATAAGACAACTGTATGCTTGTGTACGATATGGAAATAAGGGGGAATGTACCAGGTGGTTCAGGATTGAAAGAGGGGTCATACAGGGATGCGTCCTGGCACCCTTTCTATTTTCTTTATACACAAACGGGGTCAAGGCACCCTTGCTAGATTCCACCCTAGATGGCCCTACGATAAATCAGACCCGCATTCCCATACTCCTTTATGTGGATGACGCAGTGCTAATTGCCAGGACTGGCATGGCACTGCAGAAACTGATAACAGAGTATGTGACATTTATGGAAAAGCTGGACCTCCATGTAAATGAGGCCAAATCCTTTGTGTTAGTGGTTGGTCAACGGGCAAAGAAAATCCCTGTCTTTCATATAGATGGTTGCAAAATTGAACAAATAGACACCTTTTCGTACTTGGGAATATTGGGGCTGATTACGATGGCGGACGGACTGGAGTCCGCCCGCCATTGTGGTGGTGACCAGAACCGTCCGTAATACATGCGGCGGTCCCGCACACCCAATTAGGATGCGATCGCCACCATGGTGATCGCATTTTGCACTTTAACACTACGGTGGGTGCTGCTGACTGCAGCACCCACCGCGATGTTCAAAATGCATGTTGTGCATTTCACTGCACTACGTGGCAGGCACCACACGGTGCCTGCCACTTGGAGCAGTGAATGTTACCCCCCCAGTGCACAAACACCCCCCCCAGACACAAGGGGGGCCCGCAACGGGCCCCCGAAACCAATCTCCACCAGCCTTTCAATGGTGGTTTATCCGCCACGGAAAGGCTGGCTGAAGACAGCATCCTAATTTGGCAGACGGTGCCTGCTAGGCACCGCCACCATTTCATGGATGCAGACCGCTCCGCCAGGCAATCGGAACGATTGCCTGTGGCGGTTCCGTGGCGGACGGTCTTCGCATCCGCCGCGGTCTGGATCCCACCGCCATCGTAATCTGGCGGTGGGAAAATCGCGTTTCGATGTGGGAAGGATCGCCACCGCCGGGCTGGAGATGACGGTCCTTCCGCCATCGTAATCGGCCCCATTGTTTAGTAAAACCGCTTCTTGGAACCATATGGTTGAAAATAGAAGCTTGTTTTTAGAAAAAAAGTATTAATGCAATTTTTAGTTTTACTAAAACAATTGGGCTCCAAACCACTGAATGTCATAAAAGAGATATATAGGGCTAAAGCTATCTCTGTTGCAACATATGGAGCAGGAGTATGGGGACACACAAATTCTGATTCACTCCAATCGATAGAAGACACCTTTCTGAAAAAATTAGTAGCCCTCCCCAGAATTTGCTCTTCTTTTAACTGCCACTGTGAGTTAGAAGTACCATATATAACTGATCAGATTCGCCTAGCACCAATCTTGCTGTGGCACTCACAATGGAGAAGGGAAACATTACACTTAACTCAAAACATCATTAGGGACTGAGTCTTGCTTGACAATGCTTAAAAAATTCCATGGATCTCACATGTTCGACATACTTTTACCACTTTAGGCCTACAACATCTTTTTGAGACCACATTAAAATGTGGGTCGATATCTAAAAAAATAATTAAAAATACATTTTAATGTAAAATGGAAAGAGAAAGATATGTATATAATATTTAAAAAAGAACGGTTTTAACCTATCTGAACATACCTGTTATTCCTGAGGGAGCAGCCCCCTATCTGATTTTTGTAACAAATCCTCAGCATCTTTTTGTATTGTTGAGATTTAGACTAAGGGGCCGATTCCGATTCGGGCCGGAAAACATACCGACCGACTCGGTACGGGAATATAGTCCGACCGACACCGGTGCTGCCCGACCTGCTTAGTACGATGAAATGCATGTGAATCACGACCGACTCGTACGGAACACAAGCCGAACGACCGAACCGCACGGAAACAAGCTATCCGGCCGGGAAACTACGCGAATCGAACCGACCGACACACACCAGGAATGAACCTGACCGAAACGTACCCGCGAACTCCGACCCGCGCAGTACGATGCAATGCGTGGAAAACCAGACTGAGTCGCACGGAGCTCAAACCGTACGACCGACACGCATACAAAACCCAGCCGAAGCAACCCAATACTCCGCTACCGACGCGTACGCCGCACATGAAACCTAGCAGAAACACAGCGTGACGACTCGGAGAAGCTCGCACGAGACAACTGCAGCGTCCTACTCGGTCAGAAGAACGTCTCCTACATGCACAAAAAATACAAAGGAAAAAAAAAAAAAAAAGGGCCACACAAGCAATGACAAAGCCAATAAATACTGGGGGGGAAAAACATGGAACAAAGACACACCCACAACTCCACCCATATAAAGGCCACAAATCCCTACCATGATCCTTTGCAAATTCAACTGACCTGCCAGCACAGAACACCATCAGACAGCAACCACAGACACACTCACAGCTCATCCATCACACAAGCCACACACCATTAGCACCTCAACAAATAGCACCCTCACATACACCCAGCAAAACCTACACTCACCCACCCTCACTTGCACACACACACACATCAATCACCACCACCACCCATCACCATGCCCCCAAAAAAGAATCCAAAGTTCCTAGACAGTGAATTGGAAGTCCTGGTAGATGAAATCCTCAGGGTAGAGCCACAGTTGTTTGGTACATTGGTCCAACAGACCCCCATGTCGCAGAAAACCAAGATGTGGGAGAGGATCGGCGACAGGGTGAACGCACAATCACCATGTTTGCGCACAAAGGAAGACATCCAGAACAGGTGGTATGATGTGCGCAGGAGGGTCAAGGACCTACTAAAGAAGGATTACGTCTTGAGTCAGCGCACCGGCAGTGGCCCTCCTGCCAAACCACTATACCTCAGGCGCTGGGAGGAGAAGGTGCGGGCCATCCTACCACCAGTGAGCGTATATGGACTATCAAACATCCCAGAGCCTGGTGAGTACACAACAAATATATACAATATTGTGTGACAATACACACACATCACTGTCAAGGGGATAGTCAAACCATGCACCCTTAGCAAATCCACAGCAACCAAAAGATAATCATCCCAAGATGTGTATGTTAGTTAGATAAACACAACACATGCCATCTCATAGTGATATGTAACTGTGTCATGACATGTACAAACCTAACAACAAATAGAGCAAGGCAGTGGCACAAATCTAACCAACAAACACAGTCAGATATTTTGCCACCACTAGAACACCACCTCACAGGGAAGCTCACTGAAAGGAAGGAATTCTGTGTATGCTGGTGAAGTCAGTGTAGCCAATAGCATGATGGGAGTTGTAGTCACAGATATTGGTCACCCTCACAATTGGCCCATCAACACCACTCTGAACCATGCTCACATCATAGGGAGTGGAAAGCAACTGACAAGATGGCTGACACTGGGTACTGCTGTGGGGAGCACAAGGCCCTTCTGGGAACTGTGCACCAACCAACAGCAGGACACCACTGTCAGCCATCTTGCCATTGCTGTCACACTCACACACAGTGAAGTCGACTCAAAAGGAAGGAAGTATGGGCATGCTTGGAAGGGGGTGTAGGCAATAGCATGATGGGAGTGGTAGTCACAGATATTGGTCACCCTCACAATTGGCCCATCAACACCACTCTGAACCATGCTCACATCACAGGGAGTGGAAAACAACTGACAAGATGGCTGACACTGGGTACTGCTGTGGGGAGCACAAGGCCCTGCTGGGAACTGTGCACCAACCAACAGCAGGATACCACTGACTGACATCCTGAAAGCCAACTTGCACTCCCTGCAATGGAAGCACGTTCCATGGTGGGATATCTGGCTGGGTGGGAAGGAGGACTGACAGCTCTGACCATAGTCACCAGCAGCTTTTCTCACACACCCCTTAACACAAACTCCACACAACTCACCTGGGAGAATGCAATGCCTCACACTCTAATTAAATATCCCACAAAGAACAACCACACTGGGTTATGCTGTGTGAAGCACAGGGACACTTTTGGGACTTGTAGCCAAACAAACGCCAGGACAACACTGTCAGCCATCCTGTCAGCACAGGCACACTACCCCACAGGGAAGCAGAGTCAAAAGGAAGGAAGTATGGGCATGCTGGGAAGGGGGGTGTAGGCAATAGCATGATGGGAGTGGTAGTCACAGCTCAACATCCCCCACCCGCATGGCCCGCAAGCTCACACTGAAGCATGCACACCTCACAGGGAGTGAAAAGCCACTTCAAAGATGTCTGACAATGGTGCTCTGTTGTGGGGAGCACAAGGCCCTGCTGGGAACTGTGCACCAACCAACAGCAGGACACCACTGACTAACATCCTGAAAGCCAACTTGCAGTCCCTGCAATGGAAGCACGTTTCATGGTGGGATGTCTGGCCTGGGGGGAGGAGGAGTGCCAGCTCCGACTACAGCTACCAGCAGGCCCTTACACACACACCACTTCCACTAACTCCAAACAACACACCTGGGACCGTGCTCTACAAGAGAGTGAGTGAAAAGCCACTTCAAAGATGTCTGACAATGGTGCTCTGTTGTGGGGAGCACAAGGCCCTGCTGGGAACTGTGCACCAACCAACAGCAGGACACCACTGACTGACATCCTGAGAGTCAACCTGCACCCACTGCAAGTGTGGCATGCTTCATGGTGGGACAACTGGGCTGGGGGAGAAGGAGGTCCGGATGTCAACCAAATACCACCAATGCTGGTCATGCACACACCTCAACATCCACATTGAAATGCATCAGGTTGGCAGGACAATGAGCCACACCAATATCAACCTCTGACTGTGACAACTTAGGACAATGCAATGTACAGGGCCGCATCCAGAGGTACAGTCACAACTGTCATGTGTTTGAACCATTGATGCCTGCAGAAACATAACATACATTGTGTGTCTCTTCCAAAAACAGGTGATGATGGGGACACAGCAGCAGATGAGGAGGAGTCCCTGTCCCAGGCTCCGGGGGACCCTGAGCTCTCTGGTGTGGAACAGCCTCTGCCCTCAGCGGATGGCGAAGACCAACCTGGCACCTCCGGGGGGAGTCATCATGCAGCACCAGCAGGACCACCATCTGCACCCCCTGCACCCATTCCTCCAACATCTGCCAACACACAGACCATCCCCGCCGACACGGACAGACCAAGGACACTCAATGACAACAGCACAGGGACCACAGCCCAGCGTGAAGCAACGGACAACAACCCCAGTACCAACCCCCAAGGGGGCCGAGGGTCACCTGTGCGTGCCACGGCAGCTCCCGCACGTGTGTCCAGGGGTGGTGGTAGGGGTGGTAGGCAGAGGTCGCTGTTTGCAGAGGGGTCTGGACTGCATGATGACCCACAACTGGCACGTATTGCTGATGCGTACCAGAATAGCACCGGAGAGGTCAGCCAGGTAGTGGGGATCCTCAAGGACATTCAACAGCAGCAGGCTGCCCATCATGCCCGCTTGGACTCCCACATGTCCCGTGTGGAGACACACATGTCTGGCATGGAGTCCAAGTGGGACACATTGGAAGAACTGACAGCGGTGCAGAGGGACATATTGACATGCATCCGCCAGATTAGCACCAACATGTCCACACCTCCCTGTGTGCCCACAACATCTGGTGCCGCAACAACTGCAACTGCCACAGGGAGGGAGGATGACTCTGGTGGGGAGTCCTCTGCACCACAGCGGCCTGCACGTGATGGTCCCCCCAGAAAGAAGAGGGGTTGTCCGAGGAAGGACAACTGAGAGGCCGATGGCCATGTACATCCCCCAGGAACCCAACACCTGTTCTGGAAATTCTCCTTTATGTGCAAACTGTTCACCCTGTCGAATGCAACACAACTCTCCCACATGACATGGGGAGTTTAAGTTGGACTAATGTATCAGATGACTGTGGACTTTACTCAGGACATTTCTGCTACCAACACTTCCAACTCATCTGGGAACTTTGGATTCCAATACCAATGTACAGCACCCACCATCCTGTGCACTATCCTCACACATGTATGTAATAAACTCACTAATACACCATACTTGCCTCTGTTGTGATTCCAACGTTGTTTTTGTCATGGAGATGATGATCTGATAAATGACACTGTGCATGCTCACTGCCACAGTAAGTTCAACACCGTCATGTGAGTCATGGCGACGTGACACATATGAGGGAGACACACCACTAGGGCTACACAACACATAGACACCAGGGCCATCGGACTCATCGCCTACACTGATGTTGCCAGGAAATACAGTGGAATGCACAGACACCACACCTATTCAGAGTCTGTGTTAACTAGCCCACAGGTGCAGTAAGCAAATGTCAGTCAGATGTGTGTCCACCGACAACGCACATCCCAAAGTGAAGCACAGGTTTATTACACATTTGCAACATGTTGTTTCCACTACAAATGCAAGGTAATCCCACGTGGCAGTGGCCACACAGTCAAAAAGTGTAGAAGAAATAAAGTCCAGGGGTGTGTGGCACATCACTTGTAGGGAAACGACTGCTGCCACCCTGAAAGCTGAATCATGGTGTCGGGGGATCCAAGTTGACCAAACAACTCTGTAAGCACCCTGTGAAGGACAGACATGACACACAGTCAAAAGCACTGAAGAACAGGACAGAACTGCAATACTCATGCCCAATACATGTCACAAGATACCTACACAAAACCAAGTTAGCATGTCAACACTGTTGGGGAGTACAGACTACCTGTAAGGACACATCGCTGCATGCATCCAGTCAAGTAGCACATGGCCACACTCAAACAGCACCAGAGCACCACCCACACATATCATGCAAACTCACATCATTGACATGACAACTCTCTGGATACTCACATTCAGCTGAAGAAGTTGGTGATGAGCTGTGTGCGGACATCACCCTCATCATCATCATCATCACTGGCATCGTGGCCCAGGCCAGGATCCTCCACAGGTGGCCGATGTTGGTCATCGTCATCCAGGATGAGAGGCAACTCCTTCCGCACTGCCAGGTTGTGTAGCATGCAGCAGACGATGACAATCTTGCACACCTTTGCTGGGGCATATGGGAGAGCCCCTCCTGTCTTGTCCAGGCAGCGGAAGCGGCTCTTCAGGACACCAAATGTCCGCTCGATCACCCTCCTGGTCCGACCATGTGCCTCATTGTAGCGCATCTGGGCTGGTGTCACAGGGTTCCTGAGGGGTGTCAGCAACCACGGCATGTTGGGGTATCCGGAGTCACCTACAGACAGACAATTGCACATTAGCTGAGTTAGAAAAGAGGGCGGAATACAACATAGCAGAACACACACAATGGTACAAAGTCAGTACACACCGACAAGCCAGGCACGCTGGTTCTGCATCCGTGACATCATCCTCGGGATGCGACTACTCCTCATCACATAGGCATCGTGTGCCGAACCGGGGAAACGGGCACACACATGTGAGATGCTCATATCTGCAAGACATACCACCAGAGCATTGATCGAATGATAATGTTTCCTGTTCCTGTATGCCTGCTCATTTGCCTGTGGTGGTACCAAAGCCACATGTGTCCCATCAATGGAACCAATGACATGTGGCATCCTCCCCAGGGCATAGAAGTCACTCTTGACGTCAGTGAGTTGTTGACGTTTAGGGAAATAGATGTACTGGTTCAGGTATCTCAACATTGCCTCCAAAACATCGCGTAGCACACGGCTGAACATGGTCTGTGACATCCCACCAGCAGACGCCACAGTGTGTTGAAAGGTACCGGTGGCAAAGAAGTGTAGGGCTGCCATCACCTTCACCTTGGGGGTCAGCGCTGTAGGGTATGGCCGGCCAGGTTGCAAATGTGGGGCCAACCGCACCGCCAATTCCTCAATCAGTGCTCTGTTGAAGCGGTACCGTCGGATGCAGTCACGTTCCACCATCGTTGCAAGGTCAGGGAATGGCCTATGGACAGCTGGTGCCCTGCAGTGCATAGGTGAAGAAAGAAAGATTGGCAGTCACCCCACATATGTGCCATTGACCATACTCAATATCACATGATACATCATTACGAGACACAAGTACCTGATGTGTGTGCCGTTCTGTATGGACATATATGGCACCTACATGGCTAACATCTAACATCACAGTTCAACATGTGTTGACAACAAGTTCCAGGTTGTGCTATGGGAAATCATTAGGCTGTGTCACAGTACCCATTTACTGCTGTCACGTTCCAAACACACACCACAGTGACATGTCAGGACAGATGTGCCACAGGCATCACAGCTCATTGACAGGTAGATTCCCAGGGACCCTGTATTGCCACATGGACACTGGCATGACATGGCGTATCATGTACACGTCAGCAAAACAACCATGACTCCCACAGGTAGTTGCCCCTGTTGCCTCTGCAGGACAGACATGGACGTCTGTGACACACACACGCACAACATCAAAGTCCATGCACAAACAACGTGGATGTGGAGCCTATCTCCCATTGTGCACATGGAATCAGAGACATCGGAAACACAACATGCACACAGACTGTGGAGGGCCATCACTATTGTGGCAATGGGTCACCCTGTGACGTACATACCTTCCCACATGGGACTCAGGGGGTATGTGACATGACATACACATACACAACCTGGAAATATGACCATGCCACATGCTATGAAATGAACAGTTGCACATCACAGTGGTCATGTGCACAACACACAAAGGATTCTGTCCCCATGAACACGTGCACAGCCTGGGAGTGGCTGCCCCCAAGTGCCACCCAAAAAACCACATGTTGACCCCCATACACAGAAAAGGTAATGCAGCCTTACATGCCTTAGGATACAGTGTGGACAGGCTGTGGTGTTGTAGGTGTGCCCCTGAGTCCCTGGCAAGTAAATGTGGCTGGCATACGTTCACCAGTGACAAGCATGGTGACATATGTGAGTGACTTGTACAGGGACGCGTCGTACAGCAATGGACCGATCCGTGTGCACGCATTGGCCATTGCATATGATGTGAGCGGAGACGCGTTGTACAGCAATGGACCGATCGGTGCGCACGCATTGGACATCGCATATGATGTGAGCGGAGACGCGTTGTACAGCAATGGACCTATCGGTGCGCACGCATTGGACATCGCATATGATGTGAACGGATACGCGTTGTACAGCAATGGACCGATCGGTGCGCACGCATTGGACATTGCATATGATGTGAGCAGAGACGCGTTGTACAGCAATGGACCGATCGGTGCACACGCATTGGACATTGCATATGATGTGAGCGGAGACGCGTTGTACAGCAATGGACCGATCGGTGCGCACGCATTGGACATTGCATATGATGTGAGCGGAGACGCGTTGTACAGCAATGGACCGATCGGTGCGCACGCATTGGACATTGCATATGATGTGAACGGATACGCGTTGTACAGCAATGGACCGATCGGTGCGCACGCATTGGACATTGCATATGATGTGAACGGATACGCGTTGTACAGCAATGGACCGATCGGTACGCACGCATTGGACATTGCATATGATGTGAACGGATACGCGTTGTACAGCAATGGACCGATCGGTGCGCACGCATTGGACATTGCATATGATGTGAGCGGAGACGCGTTGTACAGCAATGGACCGATCGGTGCGCACGCATTGGACATTGCATATGATGTGAACGGATACGCGTTGTACAGCAATGGACCGATCGGTGCACACTCATTGGACATTGCATATGATGTGAGCGGAGACGCGTTGTACAGCAATGGACCGATTGGTGCGCACGCATTGGACATTGCATATGATATGAGCGGAGACGCGTTGTACAGCAATGGACCGATCGGTGTGCACGCATTGGACATTGCATATGATGTGAACGGATACGTGTTGTTTTTCGAAATACGCGTTGTACAGCAATGGCCCGATCGGTGCGCACGCATTGGCTATGGCCTGACATGGTAACGGACGTGTTTTCGAAGCTTTAACGAGTCGGATGCAGTGAATTCAGTTGGCCACCCACAACAATGTTGCAAATTAATGGGTGTCATGAAGTTGAAGTTTTGAAGGATGCTGTGGGCGTGTATAAGTGGTGCAATTCCATGGATTGGCCAGATTCAGAAGATGCAAACGACTTGGACCTATCACTTTGGACACATGGGACAGTGTCTGCCCCTGCAGCACACATATAATGCTGGCTGTTCCCCTGAGAGCTCACTTGCCTGCACTACATGCTCCAGGACGACATCTGCCACTACCACTGCTGCTGTCTCTGCATCCTCTGGCTACTGCAATGGCACGTACTGTGGATAGAGCCCCAGCCTTCAGCACTGAGGAGAACCAGGCCCTGCTGGACAGCCTCCTTCCACAGTACAGCAAGCTGTATGGGAAACCAGGGGAGCAGGTGAGTGTGCTGTCCACTGCCTTACTAATTGTGCATGTTGTCTGACTAGCAAGACGTACAGTGTGTACACCAGTGGGTAGCATGCTCACTGAGTAGTTGTCACCCCCAAAGTGTGTAGTGACATGCACTGAACAGGTATAGTGCAGTAACAGTGCATTCCAACAAGGTTTGACTTCCCAGGCAATGATACCATTTAGTAAATGCTGGCAAACTGTTCATAGCCATAGTTGCACTACCTGTGTAGATCATATGCTCCTGTGATTGAGACATGTATATCCAACTGTGTGATGCACGGAAATGTGGCATGTGTAGTAATGGCCTTTTCACTTTGTCATCCTCACAGGTTGATGCCCACCAGAAGCAGGAAATCTGGCTGACCATCGTCCGGGCAGTACGATCGGTGGGGGTCTACAGGCACAGGATCCGCAACTGCCAGAAGAGGTGGCAGGACATTCGGGGCTGGACCCGGAGGATCGCAAATGTCCAGCTGAAGCTGTCGCCTCCTCGCAGGAGGGGCGGACACCGGACCCTGACCCCCCACATGCTCCGGATCCTGGCGGTGGTCTTCCCTGACCTGGATGGGCAGCTGAAGGCCAGACAGCAGCAAGGAGGGGGTAAGTGCTAGCCTCAACTGTGTACTATGACTGACATGCTCTATGCACTCCTTTAGCCTGGTTCCACTTCCACAGTACAACTGTCATGTCGTCCTGGACTCATGTCCCTCACTTGTGTCATGCCCCCTCCTCATCTGATACACAGGTGTGGCCCTTACAGTCTGTGACTTAGGTCACTTGGGTACTGTGTACTTGCAGTTACCTGTGGTTCAAGTTGGGGACAGCATCAGTTACAGGAACTTTGTGGTGGGCTGCATGGGTGGTACAATTGCTCACATTGCCTGTGATCTGACATGTACTCTGGGTATGGCTTTAATATGTGTTCCAATTGCTGCTCTGACTCACCACATGTCTGGGGTATGTGCCACACATCCATGCTGCTGCAGAGACCAAGGTAGGGGCCTCAGAAGTATGTACATCATGTGTGGACACATGCATAGCCACCTGCCTAGTGTTCAGGGTAATACCATGTTGCACATGGACCAGGACTGTAATGCCTACTCCGTACATCGAAGGCACTCTGTTCTCCCACTCCCGTGTGTCAGCATACATATTGGGCATTGTGAAGAGTGCACTCAGGTGTGTGCCTCTGTGTCACCGTGGTGTGGCCTTGCTTTTTGGACTCCTGGAGTGTTTAACAATTTGGGGTGGCCAGCCATCTGAGTTATGACTATGGGATCTGCACATAGGTCAATGCATAGGTCTCTGATCCCTTGACTGTGCACAATGTTGTATGAAACATTGAGGTTCCGGCAGCTTTGGTTCATTCTCATCAGACGGTGAAGTGCTCATGTGTATGGATTTGTGTTTGCAGTCACTCAAATGTCTCATTTGATTGACGTGGGATCATCTCAGTCCTCATGATGTGGGTGGCCAGGGGTGCACATGTGCACCTGTCAGCTACAGGGCTTGCATTTCTGAAACTCCCCTGATTGTGACACAGTGCAGACTGGTGTTGTGTGTATGCACTGCCCCTGTGACAGGAGACAGTTATGACTGACTTGCCAGACAGGCCTGTGCCATGACATTCAAATCGCAAAGGGTGATCCAGCAGTGGTGTGATATGTCCTGCATGCACACCATTGTTGCATTGTCTATCAGGACATCATTGTGTCTGGTGATGGAACCAAAACCCGCATATCAACAGAGACTTTGCCCATCACTTTTCCTGACACATGTACTGAGTCAGTGGCAGGAGATGGCATGTGTTTGGAGTGACACATTTCCATATATACTCTTGGATGTCCAACAACTGTGTATGTGGTGCATGTGTGCACATATGATTAGTCGCATACAACAGGCAGCAGACAGATGGGTGCATGGATAGGTAGGATATGTGTGGCATGACTGACTGTCAGGCAGACAATGGGCTTCTTGAAATCAGTGTCAGCACGAATTGCAATGTCTAGCAAATGATGGCAGGGCTTGCTCTGTGATGTGCTGTACTTACTGTGGTGTGTGTGGTCAGTACAGGTGACTAATGTTGCTCTGTTTATTCTGATTGTTTGCAGATATATCCACGGCCACAGGAGGAGACAGCTCCACGGACCAAGAGGAGCGGCAGAGCCAGACTGGGTCCACTGCATGGGAGACCGAGGGACCCAGTGGCACGGAGGGTGAGGGGAGCCACACTGAGGATACCTCAGCTACGACCACCTCGGCTGGGGAAAACAGCATCTCCAGTGAGGACTCCCTTGTGGAGGCGGGTGTCAGCAGACCAGAGGCAACATCAAGCAAGTCTGTCCCTGCCACCACCACCATCTCCACCCTCCCATCTGCTCCCATCCCACATGTCCGTGGAGGCTCCCGTGTAGGGGAGCGTGTCTCCTTCATGCCAGGCACCGCACCCCCTGCCTCTGTCCCCCCTGCTGCCCTGAGTGTGGAGTCTGTGGACTTGCTTAAGCAGATCCATGTAGGGCAGACATCAATTCTGAGTGTCCTGCATGCACACACGGGTCTTTTGACACAACTGGTGTCATTCATGGAGGGCATGTCATCTGGCATGTCTGCCCTACATCGGACCAATCAGTCCATGGCCTCCTCACTGACGGCAGCAGTGTCCCTCCTGCAACAGTCCCTCGCCCCTCCTACCTCTGCCCCATCCACAATACCCAGCACCCTACCTGTCCCAGGCACACACACACCGGCACCGGCATGCACCAGCACAGACACAAGCAGCACACAGACACACACACAAAAATCCAGACGCACATGCACGCACAGTCAGGGGAGTGATACCTCACTCACAGGGGCTGGGGCCCAGACACACACACACGCATCCACGAGCACTGCACAGTCCTCGGATGCCTCTTCCTCCAAAAGCCCTTCCCTTGCCTCACCTGCAACCCCCCTCCCAGAAGCTCTTCCTCTGTGAGCTTGGCCTCTTCCCCACAGATACACCTGACACTAAGTCCAGGCGGAAGAGGCGACCACCACACACAGAGGGGAGTGCCCCTCACACTCGGACACCCTCCCCCAGGCACAGGCAGACAGAGGACCCCATTTGTAAGTCCCCATGGACCAGGAAGGGCAAGACCCCACCACCACCACCACGCAGCTCCACCACACAGTCTCTCTCCTCCATCCCCCAGGCCACCACTGCACAGGTTCCACCACCACACCCTGCCCCAGGTTACCCCACACACCGATACCGCATCCCCAAACTGCTTAGGCCCTCCCCCCCTACCACTTGCTCTTCCACCCCCAAACCAGACGCTCTGCCTGTTTGTGCCACTGGTGTGGAGACCGGGCCCCCCCCTCTGTCCTGCCCACCTCATCTGCCCCCACTTCCACTCCCTTGGAGTTGTGCACTGCAGTGGAGTCCACAACCACCCCGTCTGACTCGGGCACTGCAGTGGGGACCCAGTCCACTCCATCTGACCGGCCCACTGCAGTGGTTGCAGCACCCACAACATCTGAGTTGTGCCCTACAGTGGTGCCGGCCCCCACTGAGTCAGACACCTCCACTGCAGTTGCCGGTGACACTCCTGCACCCACCACCCCTTCACTGCCTCCTTCTGGCATCCCCTGATCCTGTCCCTGCGGTGCCTGGCCTGCCCCTTGTATGCCCCTCTGAGGGGGATGTCCCCTGTCCGTACCAGTGCAGGCAAGCAATGGGTGACAAGTTGTCACGTATCACCCTGTTGGGACTGTGTATTTGGACTGGCCATTGGCCTTAGTTTCTTTTGGACTTCAACTTTTAATTTAACATTTGCTGAATAAAGCCTCTTTTTGTTTAATTGTGGTTTTTCTTTGGATGTACATGATGTAGATGAGTATCATCATGCATTTGCAGTTGTAATAGTGTTCAGATCAGGAAAATGAAGTGTTGCTGTGATGGACTCCATGTGGTCCATGGGATATGTGTCCTAATGTAGTCTGGATCTATAGCATCCTTTGCTGCAGTCTGAGGGTGTAATG
Organism: Calotriton arnoldi; assembly: GCA_963921515.1. Taxonomy (NCBI): domain Eukaryota; kingdom Metazoa; phylum Chordata; class Amphibia; order Caudata; family Salamandridae; genus Calotriton; species Calotriton arnoldi. Next base: position 1,036,480 of record CAWUFW010006750.1, on the reverse strand, counting down.
TTCAGCATTTGACACATGGATGTACGTTTTGCATTTGTAAATTACCATCTTTGGCTTACACTGATGCACATCTGGTGGGCTTACCACTGTTCAATGTTTCTATTTCCCTGACTGTGTGCCCATCTCCACTGGACATGCAGTTTTGCACATCAATGTTGAAGGACTCATCTGTGTATACAGTGCAACTTGCTTGACATGTGTTTAGGGTGTATGCAGATGACTGACGTGACACTCCCGTACCCAGGCTGATGTGAGCAGAGCCTTCAGTGTGTTGTAGTTGTTGACTCACTGACCGAGTGTGCTGCTGACATGTTTGAGTCGTGCACAGACAAGGTTTGGCACAGCGGACCTTCCACAGGAGTGGAGTGCCCTCATGGCAGTGTGTAATCCCGTGACATTGGCTGGGCCCGTGTTGTGTGTTGTGTGAGCATGTCTGTGTGTGTTCCCTTCCCTTTTCCTACACAGGCCCTGTCCCTAGGAATGTTCCTGTTTGTGATGCTTGCTGAGTTGTCCTGTGTTCATCCAGCATCTTGGACCTGGTTTCTCCGGGATGTGGGTGCATGGTAAACTAATGTTCATGAGGTTGTCATCCCTAGTTGTCTTTGTTGTCAGGGCTGGGGATGTGGGCAAACGCAGATGGGACACAGTCAGGATTCCCCTTGGCTCTTGTGGGTTACACAAATCATGTAATTTACAGTTTGTGGTAGCTTTCAGTGATTGTGACACGTTGTGTGTGTGACTGCTGCCACTCCTCAGGGTCAGAGCTGCAATGTTGGAAGTTGTCTATGTGTGTTCTTTGTGGGTCACCTTGGCTTCTTCATTGGTGTGTGACTGTGGCCGGGATCCCATTGATTGGGGTGGATTTCACGTCATGCCCATGTACGGCGTACTGTGCAGTGTGTCAGACATTCACGAGTCTTGTTGACTGGCCATGTGTGATGGGTTTCACACCTTAGTTCCCACCACCCCCCCTGGGATTGTCATGGGTGCATGTGTAATGTCACCAGTCCATGTGAGCTTCACAGCTGCACATTGGTGGAGATCAAGGTGTGTGGTGTTGAGTGTGTGCAAATGTGAGTTGTTGCACGGCTAGACCCCTACCTCCATATTGGCCTTGGCTGACAGGCCGTGCTGATTGATTTGTGCTTGTGTAGGTGTGATGGTAGTTAGTTGTTCTGGACACATGGCTGTGGTTCACAGTGTGAACGACATCTACCTTTGTCATCACAGTGGGATTATCATGCAGGCTAGTGTCACCACAATGCGGTGTCCCTGGGAGTAGTGCTGTGGTGGGTCTGTCTCTTGCTGTGTTAGTTGCTGTTCCTACAAGCTTGTGTGACATGTGTAATTTGGGCTCCCTTTCATCTCACAATGCCTGATTGCCCACATAGGGAAATCCGATCCATGAGTTACTTTTGTGTGGCACTGTATACACATCAGTGTAATTGGGATTCAGGCCTCCTCATGTGTTGTGGGGTTGCCTGGGGACACTGGCACCCCCCCCCCATCACCTGTTGTGTTTGATATGCAGTGTGAGGCTGCCTGTTTGTGTTTGTGCATCTGCACCACTGCATTGGCATATCTTTAGTGTTGCATTGGCTGTATGTTGTTTGGTGCATTTCCCCTGCTGTCCCTGGGACTCCTAGGTCATCAGTCAGCACAATAATCATGGTTTGTATGTCCCATTGCTGCCATGGTATGGTATTTGTTCAGCTCACATCTACAGTCTCCACAGGATATCTTCATTTGTGTGTCCATTGGTGCAGATATGTGGGTCTGCATTATGATGGTCACTTCTGTCATTGTGTAATTGATAAATGTTGACAATGTCAGCCCCCATGGGTGATGTTTGTCTGCACATGGCCAAAGGTATGTCTTATTTGCACTGCACTGTTTGCCTCACCCAATCTATGTTGCTATGGGACACAAGCACTACTTTGCCACTGATGTGTTTGTTGTTGTGTGACCAGGAATCATCCATGCTGTTTGGCATTTGCAGCTTTTTCCATGACAACACTTACCTTTTGGTCACTGTGATGAAGGGGGTTTAGACCCCATTGCCACAATGTTCAAAATGTGCTTCAGCTATGGACCCCACACTTACATTTTGGACACTGTGATGAAGGGGGTTTAGACCCCATTGCCACAATGTTCAAAATGTGCTTCAGCTAAGGACCCCACACTTACATTTTGGACACTGTGATGAAAGGGGTTTAGACCCCATTGCCACAATGTTCAAAATGTGCTTCAGCTATGGACCCCACACTTACATTTTGGACACTGTGATGATGGGGATTTAGACCCCATTGCCACAATGTTCAAAATGTGCTTCAGCTATGGACCCCACACTTACATTTTGGACACTGTGATGAAGGGGGTTTAGACCCCATTGCCACAATGTTCAAAATGTGCTTCAGCTATGGACCCCACACTTACATTTTGGACACTGTGATGATGGGGGTTTAGACCCCATTGGCACAGTGGTCATGGTCTGATTGCATTGTGTAGGCCACACACATTTATGTGTGACACATGTGATAGGGGGTCACATTGTATGTTCATTGTCATGTTCAGTGTTGTAGGCATGTGACACAGACTACACACGCTTGTCATGATGTTGGGGTGATGTCTTTTTCTGACATTCCTTATGTTTGAGTATGCTGGTTGTGTCATGCATTACCCGTCCTATGAGTGGGGATGGTAGTTGTGGTAGGCATCCAGGCCCCCCTGAGTAGGGGTGGTGGTAGTGGTAGGCATCCAGGCCCCCATGAGTAGGGGTGGTGGTAGTGGTAGGCATCCATCCCCCTATGAGTGGGGATGGTAGTAGTGACAGGCATCCAGGCCCCCATGAGTAGGGGTGGTGTTAGTGGTAGGCATCCATCCCCCTATGAGTGGGGATGGTAGTAGTGACAGGCATCCAGGCCCCCATGAGTAGGGGTGGTGTTAGTGGTAGGCATCCATCCCCCTATGAGTGGGGATGGTAGTAGTGACAGGCATCCAGGCCCCCATGAGTAGGGTTGGTGGTAGTGGTAGGCATCCATCCCCCTATGAGTGGGGATGGTAGTAGTGACAAGCATCCAGGCCCCCATGAGTAGGGGTGGTGGTAGTGGTAGGCATCCAGGCCCCCATGAGTAGGGGTGGTGGTAGTGGTAGGCATACATCCCCCTATGAGTGGGGATGGTAGTAGTGACAGGCATCCAGGCCCCCCTGAGTAGGGGTGGTGTTAGTGGTAGGCATACATCCCCCTATGAGTGGGGATGGTAGTAGTGACAGGCATCCAGGCCCCCATGAGTAGGGGTGGTGGTAGTGGTAGGAATCCAGGCCCCCATGAGTAGGGGTGGTGGTTGTGGTAGGCATCCATCCCCCTATGAGTGGGGATGGTAGTAGTGACAGGCATCCAGGCCCCCTGGGTAGGGGTGGTGGTAGTGGTAGGCATCCAGGCCCCCATGAGTAGGGGTGGTGTTAGTGGTAGGCATCACTCCCCCTATGAGTGGGGATGGTAGTAGTGACAGGCATCCAGGCCCCCCTGAGTAGGGGTGGTGTTAGTGGTAGGCATCCATCCCCTTATGAGTGGGGATGGTAGTAGTGACAGGCATCCAGGCCCCCATGAGTAGGGGTGGTGGTAGTGGTAGAAATCCAGGCCCCCATGAGTAGGGGTGGTGGTAGTGGTAGGCATCCATCCCCCTATGAGTGGGGATGGTAGTAGTAACAGGCATCCAGGCCCCCTGGGTAGGGGTGGTGGTAGTGGTAGGCATCCAGGCCCCCATGAGTAGGGGTGGTGTTAGTGGTAGGCATCCATCCCCCTATGAGTGGGGATGGTAGTAGTGACAGGCATCCAGGCCCCCCTGGGTAGAAGTGGTGGTAGTGGTAGGCATCCAGGCCCCCATGAGTAGGGGTGGTGTTAGTGGTAGGCATCCATCCCCCTATGAGTGGGGATGGTAGTAGTGACAGGCATCCAGGCCCCCTGAGTAGGGGTGGTGTTAGTGGTAGGCATACATCCCCCTATGAGTGGGGATGGTAGTAGTGACAGGCATCCAGGCCCCCTTGAGTAGGGGTGGTGGTAGTGGTAGGAATCCAGGCCCACATGAGTAGGGGTGGTGGTAGTGGTAGGCATCCATCCCCCTATGAGTGGGGATGGTAGTAGTGACAGGCATCCAGGCCCCCATGAGTAGGGGTGGTGGTAGTGGTAGGCATCCATCCCCTATGAGTGGGGATGGTAGTAGTGACAGGCATCCAGGCCCCCATGAGTAGGGGTGGTGGTAGTGGTAGGCATCCATCCCCCTATGAGTGGGGATGGTAGTAGTGACAGGCATCCAGGCCCCCATGAGTAGGGGTGGTGGTAGTGGTAGGCATCAATCCCCCTATGGGTGTGTATTGCATTGGTGATAGCCATCCCGCCCCTATGGTTCTGCTGTTGCTAGTGTACGTCATTCCTGCATCCCTATGTGTGTGTGACATATTTCGGGTACGTGTCGTTTGTTTGTGTTGTGGGTGTTTGACTTACCGTCTGCGCCGTACGCGTCCGTACCGGTCCTGGTAATAGATGTAGAGTATTGGTAGGACCTGCACGATGGGATTCATGGTTGGTTCGTCTCGTTCAGGTTTCTCGTGGCTTCGACTCGTACTCGTCGCTGGCTTGTTCGTCTCGTCGCCGTGGATCGTCTTGTGGCGCGAATAGGAGCTTATGTACAGCTCTCCCGGATGCTCTGACGTGCCGGACGTAGCGATGGGTTTGGCGCGTACGTAAGGCGCATCGTACTAGTCCGGCCGGAAGGTGCTGTGTATTTGGTTCCGTGCGACTCGATTCGGCGTTTACGGATCCGGCTCGGGTGGGGAACAGGAGCTGAAATGGGTAAGTACGGCTCGCTCGGAATCTGTGCTGTTATGCGTATCGTACTTGCTCGTTCGGACGACTGTTCGAACCGGTCGGGAAACACGCGTTCGGCTTGGTTTTTTTCCGGACGAATGGTGTTAGGTGCGCTTCCGGCCGAGATCGGAATCGACCCCTAAATCTTATTCCCTGTATTTTGGGCTATCTGTCTGGTATCTACTCGCAGCAAGCTTTGCCTCTCTGCAAATGTGATGAAGTTTCGTCTCAAACCGACCTACATTTTATGTTCGTTTGTAAACACTATGCACTTTATTGTAACATTTTTATAGTCCCAATTATCCGCAAATATAATTTTAGGCAATGTCGAGTAGCGCTATATTTCTTGCAAATGTTACAAGATCATTCTACTTGTTATTCAGTAGCATCCTTCCTATGTCTAGTGATAAAAGCAAGAAGGCTTATGATGTAATTATGAAAAACAGCTATTTTTAAACATGTGTTTTTACCCTGCTTATTTTACTGCTTCTTTGTGTATGATATTTTATTGAAAACTGTGCTGTGTGCTTTTATGATCTATGTGCTTTTTAGATGGAATAAAGTATCTTGATTGATTGAATAGAATTTATTGCTTGTAATTCAAAGTCAATTATTATTTTCCTAGGACTGTTGTTTACAGTTTTAGATGTAACAACTGATAAAAATTCAGTATAAGTTTTGAGGATTGTTTGTCAGGGAGTAAACCATAAATAATTGTGATAGTAGTATATTCATTTTAGCAGACATAGTTTAAATTTGGGTAAATGGATGGGGCGTTGTTTAAAGGTGTCATCCACCATCCAAATATCACTATTTTCAAGTGTTATAAAGGGTAACAAAGATTAATATACACTTTGAGGATGTCTGTTGTCATAGAGAAGGAAGGTTCATGGTTGAAAGTTTCAGTTTGTTCTGGGGGAATGATTATATCAGAATAGGTATAAGGAGTTGGTAGTTGCGAATTACCTGTTTTTGGCATTGCACCATTCTTCTTAAGTTTGTAATTGTTGGCATACTACTTACAAGATGCATGGGGGTGTTCTGGGCTGCCTCCCTCAGTATATAGCCAGATGTGGTCCACTGGAGGTGCAACCAAGGGGGTGATTAGGATGGCGGATCACCATCGCCGGGCCGGCGGTGGTGATCCGCCCGTCATCCCTTCCCGATTTACCCCCCACCATATTATAATGGCGGGGGTATCGCGGCGGATGCAAAGTGCGTCCGCCGCTGTTCCGCCGGTCGGCAATCATTCCGATTGCCGGCCGGGCGGAGCAGGGGCTTAATATGGTGGCGGTGCCTAGCAGGCACCGCCATCCATATTAAGATGTATGGTTTCCAAAGCCTTTCCATGGCGGCGATGCCGCCATGGAAAGGCTGGTGGAGAATCGCTTTGGGAGCCCGTTGCAGGCCCCTGGGGGGGCGGGGGGGTGAGGGGCTGCACTTGGGGGGTACCTATGGTACCCCCCTACATTGCTATGCACAAGGTGGCAGGCACCGCGCGGTGCCTGCCACGTTGTGCATGGCAATGCACAACATGGCACTTTGGCATTGCGGCAGCACCTGCCGCAATGTCAAGTATGCGGAATGTGACCGCCAGGGTGGTGGTCGCATCCTAATTAGCGGTGCGGGACCGCGGCACGTCTGGCGGCCGGTCCCAGCACCGCTAGGGTGGCGGGTGGACTACCCGCCATCCTAATAACCCCCCAAGTGTTTTCATGTGCTAGACATTTTCTCTCACTCTCAACTCTGTTGCAGAGAAAGAGTGGTTATGCCGGGTAGTTTTTTCCTCTATGTCACCAAGTACAAGAGCTCAGCCTTTTCAAAGGGTTGAGAAGTATTCCATACACCTCTAATGACTCCTGGTCTCAGAATGTCCCTACAGACAATAAAGGTACCCACAATATTCAAGAAGTCTTTTTCCTCTTTTGGATTTGATGTAATTGTGCCTGGTGATTATCAATGTTATACTGTTTTGAAGAAAAAAAAGAAATCAACCAGTTAAAATGTTTAGAAAATGTCATACTTGTTGTTTTTAATCCTATTAAAAGAAGGAAAATGCTGTTCATTGTTAACACCTTTTGCAAATAAAAGTAAAAATGTTAGTGGTTTGAATTCTGCTGATGGAAAAATTTAAATGGTACTTCCGAGTCTGAGGTAGATAAATTAATTAACATTTTGTTGTGTAGGAAATGTGAAGATGTTTTACTTGTTGATTTGGAGTACTGGTTTCTGGTCTGAATTTTGTTTTGAATCTCTTTTGGTTTCTTAAGTTAGATATGTTTTCCTTTTAGGAGATTGTTAATCTGAAATAAATAAAACTTCCATGTTAAAAAGTTTGTATGATGTTTTAATATGTTCTGCTTATACCTGTAAAATGAAATGTCATGATGCACATTTAAATCAGTATTTTTGAAAAATAAAAATTGTTTTTGGTTTTAGATCTGTAGGAAGAAATTGAAAGATGGTAGTAATTTGCCTGTTTTGACTTGGAAAAGTGGCTAATGTTTTTATTGTAACTATTTGTGATGCAGTTTACCTGATGGGTTAGTGATTTGCTATTTGTTGCAAACGTCCTCATTGTTTTTCTGTATGGTGAGATGTTCACCTAGAAGATTAGACCAAAGACAAATGTATGCTTTCATTAATTAAATGTTTGATTTGTTTTTGTTGTAAAACATGATGTTTGACATACTTTTATGCCTTTGTTTTTAAACTGTTCCTCAGTCCCTTCCCAGAGTTGGCCCTGACTGGAGTTGAGACGAATAAATCTTCTCCTCTTCAGTGTCTAGCACCTTACCCGAGTTGGCCTTGACTGGAGTTGGGAATAGTAAATCTGCCCCCCATTCAGCACCCAGCACCCACCCCGAGTTGGAACTGACTGGAGTTAGGAATAATAAATCTGCACCCCTTCAGTGTCCAGCACCTTCCCCGAGTTGGCCCTGAGTGGAGGTAGGAATAGTAAAATTGTCCCTCTTCATTGTCCAGCACCTTCCCCAAGTTGGACCTGGCTGGAGTTGGGAATAATAAATCTGCCCCCCTTCAGTATCCAGCACCACCCTGAGTTTACCCTGACTGGAGTTGGGAATAGTAAATGTGTCCCCTTCAGTTTCCAGCACCTTCCCCAAGCTGGGGCTGACCAGAGTTGGGAACAGTAAATCTGACCCCCCTTTGGTGTCTAGCACCTTCCCTGATTTGGCGCTGACTGTACTTGGAAATAGTAAATCTGCCACACATCAGTGTCCAACACCTACACTAGGTTGGCCCTGTCTGGAGTAGGGAATAGTAAATCTGCACCCCATTCAGCATCCAGCACCTACCCGGAGTTGACACTGACTGGAGTTGGGAATAGTAATTCTGACCTCCATTCAGTATCCAGCACCTACCTTTAGTTGGCCTCGATTGGAGTTGGGAATAGTAAATCTGCCCTCCTTCAGTGTCCAGCACCTTCTGGAGTTGGGAATAATAAATATACCCCCCATTCAGTATCTACCACGTATGCCGAATTGGCCCTGACTGGAACTGGGAATAGTAAATTTGTCCCCTACAGAATCCAACACCTACTCCGAGTTGGCCCTCAGTGAATTGAGAGTAGTAAATTTGTCCCTCTTCAGTGTCCAGCACCTTCCCAAAGTTGGCCCTGAATGGAGTTGCGAAAAGTAATTCTGACCCCCCTTCAGTGTCAGCAGCTTCCCCGAGATGGAACTGACTTGAGTTGGGAATAAGAAATGTGCCCTTCTTCACTGTCCAGAGATGAGCTTTAGAGGCGATTGCAATAAAAAATTGGCTTCCATTATTGACAATCTCCGCTTGTTTTTAGTGAATGTTATTTTTCAGCAAGGTAACAAGGTACTTTGCAGCGGGTCAAGGCTAGTCCCTTTATCCGACTGGCGCTCCATCGCAGTCGGCCTGAACCTCTGGATTTGACCCGGTCTAGCATGATCAGATAGCCCGGGTTGGTGCTTTATGCTTTTAAGCACTGCATTTCAGTTTGTTCCTTAGAAATTCATAACTCTGGTTCTACTTATTGGATTTTTGTTGTTTTGGTCTTGTTTTACTGATAGAAATATTCTCTATTTTTCTAACTTGGTGTGGAGTTTTTTGTGGCGTTTTCACTGTGTTACTGTTTGAAGTGTTGCACAAATACACATTGCCTCTTAAGTTTAGCCAAGCTACCAGAGGGTGAGCAGAGGATAGTTTAGGGTGTGTGGTGACTTATCCTGACTATGATTGTGGTTCCTGCTTGGACAGGGTGCATACCTCTGCAAACCAACAACTGAATTTCTAACAGTTGGTGACTGTGAGGGCACCATTTTGGTTGTTTTAGATTAAGAATTCTTCAGGAATTTTATAATTTTGGAAATTGTGATTTTTGTGTGTGCACATCTTATGCAGAGACAGAATATTGAGTACAAAATATCGAGTTGCACAAGTATCGAGTCATTAATTTCGTGGGTCAGAAATATCGACAGCAAGAATATCGTGGTCAAGAATATCGATTTAAGGTAAGTAATATCGATTTAAAAAATATCGAAGTGTTTAATATCGTTTGCAAAAATATAGTTGTTAAAAATATAGTTTTTTATTATTGTTAAGTATTTTAGTATATATTTTATATGTATGTTATGTATGTTTTTTGTATAAGAATTGTTTGTATTTATAATATATTTGTTACATTTTTAGTAGTTATAAATTTTTTTTTATTTGAATTTTGCACTTTTAGTTTTGTAGCGGGTTGTGGGTTTATAGGAGAATAGGGTGGGAAGTAATTTAATTATATTACATTTTTTTTTTTTTTATTTGAATTTTGCGTTTTTAGTTCCGTAGCAGGTTGTGGGTTTATAGGGGAATAGGGTGGGAAGTAATTTAATTATATTAAATGTATTGATTAATTTTTATTTATTAATATTTGTTTAATTGAGATGTTATAGTGTTAAATGTGTAAAGTAATTTATTATTAATTAATTAATAATTGGTTGTTAATTATTTAATTAATTCATTTGTCATTAATTTTGGTAATTGTGTAATTAATTTTAGGCGTGTCTTGTGGTGTTTATAGGTGTGAAGTAATTTATTTTTAATGTATGAATTAATAATTGGTTGTTAATTAATTTAAATTAATTAATTTGTCATTAATTTTGGTAATTGTGTAATTAATTTTAGGTGTGTGTTGTGGTGTTTATAGGTGTAAACGGTGGGAAGCAAATTATTTTTAATTTATGAATTAATAATTGGTTAAGTAATTTTAATTAATTAATTTGTAATAAATTTTGGTAATTGTGTCATTTATTTTAGGTGTGTGTTGTGGTTTTTATAGGTGTAAAGGGTGGGAAGGGTGGGAAGTAATTTATTTTTAATTGATTAATTAATTGGTTATTAATTAATTTACGTAATTAACTGGTAATTAATTATGGTAATTGTGTAATTAATTTTAGGTGGGTGTTGTGGTGTTTATAGGAGTAAAGGGTGGGAAGTAATTTGTGTTTAATTAATTAATTAATATATAGTTGTTAATTAATGTCAATTATTTGTTATTTATTTTGGGTAATTGTTCATTTTTGTGTGTGTTGTTTTTACTTTTAAGGGGTAAAGGGTGAGTATTAAATACATTTCAATTATGTAATTATCAGTTGTTAATAGTAATAGTTTTTAATTTTAAAATAAGTTTTAATTGTGTTTTATTGTTTTATAGTTTAATTTAGGTGTGTGTTGTGGATATTATAGTATTAAACTTTGTGTAGTCAATTAATATTTATTAGTTTTTTTATTAATAATATCTTTAATTGATTATTTATTATGTAATAATTGTAATTAAAAATGTTTAAGTGTTTCGTTATTGGTGTGGTGTTATAGAGTAGGAAATAAAATAAATAAATGTATGTTTTAATTAATGTTTTTGTTTGTAAATATTTTGTAGTTTAAAAGAATTATTTTTATGTAAATGTCTTTGGGGGTCATTACGATGGCGGGCGGAAGCACAACCGCCGTGCTGGCGGATGCAAAAACCACCAGTTACCGCCGGCACGCAGCAGTCCACACGCCCGCCCAATTACGATGCGAAAAGTAGGCCAAACACCACCGGCAAGCCAGCAACACCGTCCGCCATCAAAGTGCGCCCGTACACGTAGCGGCGCAGCACAATTGACACACACCGTCCGACGAAATCACGTCCCGCCCGGCGTATAAATTACGATGCCGCAAACAAACGGCTCCCACGGCTAAGAGATACCGTACGACAAACCGAAGCGGTAACACGGACGCCGAGCACGGACAACGAAGAAGCGGCTCCCCCGAGCATGAATCCAGCACTGCAGGCCCTCCCCATGCTCATGCTGATGCACCACCAAGGACGCAACGTACCGCGGAGACGCAGGTAGGCACACACACAACAAGTGCACGCAAACAGCGCACACAGTGCAAGGGCGGAAAAAGCGGACAACCCCCCACCAGCGCGTGTACACTACACATCCACCATTGCATCCACATATGACACACAGGCCAAATCGTAACATCGCGTAACACATGTGTACACACCACCTGGGACTAGGAACCAACGACCCCGTCACGGCCCCAAAGCGGCGATGACGCCGCCACACATGCGCACAACGCAGAGGCCAACCGCAGCGCCATGCATGCGTCGCACACAGACACAGGGACACAACCAAGCAGCACACACATCAGCCCCACCCTGAACGCACATGACACGTGACAGGCCTGCCACAGACATGTCCCCAACGCCCAATTCACGGACAACACCCAACGCCACACAACCGACGCACACATGTCAGTGAAGTCACGCAACAGCAGGACACACCCCAGTGTAACAAACATGGCGTAGCACACAGCGGCGGCAACACCAACTAGGAGAAGCAGGGCCCCTTCGGGAAGAGGAACGCCAGTACCACACTGAAACACCCATACCACCCTGCACATATGAACAAGACATATAAAACGGAACACCAAAGAGCCCGGGGACCGACAACAGGTGGCCCAAGAATAACATTCACACACAAGGCCCAACGCAGAGCGGAAAGGCAGCCTGCCACCCACACAAGGGAGAGCAGACAGCACTGAATGACCTTCCATTCCAACTCCGAAACCACAGCCCTACGACAGAAGCCGGTGAATACAGCCATTGTCCAAGAAAAGACCAACACAGGCATGCTGAGGAGACCGACCACAGGGCAGATAGCGCATATCACAGAAGCACACAACGGACGGGGAGGAAAAAAAATAACACTCCCCCATGTCGGCCACATGCAAGTTAATTGGAAGGAGTCACACATCACTGACCTTGAACTGTCTGAGAAGCATGTGGGATGAGGGCCCGTGTCCTCCGCACAAGCCAACAGAACACAAGTCCTGTCTCCCTACGACTACACAGAGCTCACAGCAACCTCGGAGCGTGCACATTGCAGACTGCACACACAGCCGGAGCACGCCACCACAACGCACCGCTGCGAAATGGCAACCGCAACACACCTACCCAACTACGCCGGACAGCTCAAGCTGTACAAAACCAACCTGATACATACATTGGGATGCGATCTCCTGTCCCTGCTGAACGTAAGTTACCGACTGACTTACCGCATCACATTGTTCAGCTGCGTCATGCCCGTCTTCTACTGTCGGAGGTGTCCCTACCAGCATCCCGTGGAGATATGCCTCTCCAACCCGGCATGTCTAAAGGCGGACCTGCTACCACTACTCCTCCCTCTGGACGCACACGACAGGGCCTGCTCTGCCTATGGGGTCATGGCGTATGTGGCCAACATCGCACCCGCACTGAAATGGGACCACTGTGCCTCCACACGACGGATCATCGAGAACAGCTACATCGAATGTCACCCAGCATGCCCCATCATGGTCCTCCAAGGGACAACTTACGAACAATACCTTGACAGCCACCATCCGCTACATTGGCTGGCAAACATGTACACCACCAATGACATGGAAGCCCTGCTGGACGGCTTCGCATACCTGACAACCTGTAAATTCGTCGGACCACAACGCAGGTTCCCCGATTGACCTATGATGTCCAACCCCGCACCCATGCTTAGCTTCCGCACGGACTGGCCAGTCACCACCACAACAGCCATACCAAACGACCGGCAACTGTAACCACACCATCAACGACATCGCCATGACATCGGATATGACCGGGACATGCACACTGTCCCCCATCACATCCAGGAACACCGCATGCATCGTGGGAGGCAGTGGCATGGGGTCTGTGTATCGCACCCACATGGACGGAACTGCACGAACAACCAGGACACGACATGGATCCAGCGCCCATGGACACACACACCGCTCAGTGGACATGAATAGGTCGCCTGGAGTCTGTGGGTGCTGCACCCCTCCCACCCCGCCCCGGGAATCCCATACCAGGACCTTTGCATGGACGACAAGTGCATACAACTACAACACGACCCCAGTGACTGTGACATGTCCAGTAACCACCACATTGCAACAACAAGTGGCACGCCGCTGCATGCACGCAAGCACATGCCCTGATGTCATCTCACATGCACGCGTGCATGAGGAACAACCGCAGCAAACCTGTCACATGGAACTGAGATGGACTGTGCCCATGATGCCAAGCGGTCTGGTAGGCTACATGTATACCGTCTGTGTCAAAGTCCGCAGCTCCGCAGCTATACGTAAATGTACATTAGCACAGCCTTGGCCAAACAGATGTAACTCTGAAGCCCACATCCCACATGCAACAGCCAATCACATGTAACCCCACACCCTATCCCATTTGCAATCATGCTCAGTATATCCTCAACATGTATTCCGCTGCCAGTAGTGTCCACTATACTGCATCACAGAGGACAGAAGACTCAATATAATGTTTGAAACCAAAACTGTCTCCGCTGACTCATTTCACAAGTACGAATGAGAGAGGATGAGAGTATGTGAAGTACACGGCAGTCGTGACATGACCATGTAGTCCACTGGTATTGGATGTCAACGCAAATGAGTAGCACAACTGTGGAAGACACACATGTGTCGTGTGAAGTCGTATGGATGCAGTGCTCAGGTGGGTGGGTGTGACGGGTAGATGCGCACATGCCAAGTTGGAGCACGCCGTGTTGGGAGGGGTCATGAACAGTACACCACCGCTTCCCTGGGCATTGTGAGAGGACACCTGTCGTGGGGGAGTGAACACGTGTGTGCACAGCAGCCGGGCACACGTACAAAGCGGTACCAGGCGCACCTCAGCCCACCCTCTGTGGACAAGCTGGATCCTGTTATGCGCCCGCCATGCCCCTTGACAAGGCACACACAGCCCCAGTCGACCAGGTGTAACCCCAACATAGTCAATCCGCACAGGCGATACAGGGCACGGGATGGCAGTGGAGCATGGTGTGTGAGAGGTCTCCTCGCGCTCCTCCTGGTCATATCACGCAGGCAATAGAACCTCAACGTCTAGCATGGCACAAGTCAGATGGAAGTGTAGGGGGACGCACCACAGCACGAGCAGCACTGACGTCACGGGAGGTGGCTCGCACCATCCCATCCATTGCCCATCATACCAACCACGACACATGCCATTGCGACTAAGTGCAAGCGCGTGCGCCACCACCCCGAGCCCTCCCCAGAGAGGCCAAAGAGTGAATGTGTGGGCCATCAGTCACAGACGGACGCGGCCTGGCCGCAAGGGCAGCCACAGCCACTGGGTGTCGCAGGTGGCGGATTCGGAAGGCGAAGACTGTGATGCATAGTCCATGCAGGCCGGGTCTCCATTTGGGGCACCACGCAGGTGGACGGCGTCCCGTAACACATCATACCCTGAGACAGCCCACTTGTGCAACTGGACCCACACATACACTCCTTGCCCTCTCTGGTGCGAGCTTGGGGCTGCCTGTGCAAGCGCTAGCCTCGCAGGTGCACATGCATATTGGGGGAGCGAGGGGAGGACATGAGGGCTGGGGCGAAGATGACTGTATCACTGTCAGTGAGTACAAGGGATGACCCAGATGTGGAAAGGAAGAGACGTGTCCCGTGTGTACTGCAACTAGTCGCCAATCCAACTACCCCCATGTCCGGAATGTAAGCCCGCACCTAGGCCCGCCCATCCGCCACATCGAATATACCACCAGCACGACAACCTTCCCATTCGAAACACTGACTGGGGGTGGCGACCAGTGAACAATCATGTGTAGCCTACCCACGCGTACATGTGGGCCCTCCATGATCCATGTCACCTGCGGCAAAGTCATGACATGCGCAATGTGGGAAGTGAGGAGAGCTGTCCGCCCCACACACAGAAGGTGCATCAGCTCCACAGACCCAGCAGCGAGTCCAGCAGGGGTCACATGTGCAGGGGCAGCTGTGCCTGGTGTGAAGGCACATGCATATAGACAGCACATCGACCAATGTGTAGTCTGCCCACATCTACAGTCCATCATCATGCGGACATAGGAATTGAACACAGGGCAACACATCTTAGTGGGTGCACCCACCGTGACCAACAATGCGCAATCATCGACGTACCCGCCCTGTGCATGGCCCCCCACCCAACGGAGGCACATCCAGTGCCACCATCCCACACACACAAGCCTTCCACGGAACATGCTGTGTCCAATGCTCAGTACAGAGTCAGCGCCCATCTGGTGGATCCTGAACAGGAGACACATGCACACACATGCCAGCTCCCACTATGTATGTCTGCCACCTGGCACGTGCAATGTAACCTCTCACCTGTGACGTGTGACTGCAAGCACACAGCCGTCTTGGCATGGGGCTGTCAATGTGGACACCTGTCAATGTTTCGGGAGGTGTGATCCGTACAGTGCTGTACATAGGGTGCAGTGCTGACACCTACTACTGTCTCATATCCCCTCGTGCCACAGGTCCCACTTGTTTTGGCCGCTCAGCCTGTGCCCACATCGTCGTCGTCGTGTGCCATACTCATCCAGCCTCGGAAGCAGTTCCATGCTCAGCAGACATTCATGTTGCCGTGGCGTTGCCGCTTGACGAATATGCAGTCAGTCCCCATCAGCACGCCCCGCAAGTCATTGGGGCCTAGATCCCCATGTGCATGCACATGGCAGTGGTTTGTATCACTAGCCATTGCCATTGTTGGGAGACCTGTGTAAGTGTATTGTGGCCGTGCCGTCCCAGCTTGACAGCTGGGCTGTGGCTCATGTGCCTGCTCAGTCATGTCAGTGATGTGTATGCGAAATTGCTATGTGTTGTGTTGCTTTGACATGTGTCCACTGCCATTTTCCCTAGGCGGAGACCGAACATTGACCGCCCTTACCAATTGCTGGCGGACATGGACGATACAGAGGTCATTAGGAAGTTTCGGCTGGACAGGCCAACCCTGCATCGACTGTGTGCCATGTTGGAACCCCATCTCCGTCCCCGCAGGGTGTATCCGACAGCTGTCACCCCCACGGCTAAGGTGATGGCCGCCATGCATTTCTTCGCCACTGGGTCATTCCAGCACACAGTGGGCAGTGGAGGAGGGATGTCCCAGCCCATGTTCAGCAAGGTGCTGAGGGATGTACTGGCAGCCATGATGCTGTACCAAAACAGGTACATCCGCTTCCCCAGGGCTCGTGAATTGGCGGCAGTGAAGGGTGCATTCTATGCCCTTGGCAGAATCCCACACGTCGTTGGAGCCATTGACTGCACACATGTTGGCCTTGTTCCACCACAGGCCACTGAGCACCTGTACCGCAACAGGAAGCACACGCACTCCCTGAATGTGCAAGTGGTGTGTCTTGCGGACATGGTGATCACCCACGTGTGTGCAAAGTTCCCAGGCTCGGCCCATGACGCACACATAATGCGCAACAGCATCTTGCCACGACTGATGTCCAATCTGCAACAGGATCGTGGCTGTATTGTCGGTGAGTATGTGGAGTGGTGTAGCGTGCTGGCTGTGCGATGCTGTCCCCTGTCCAGTTGGAATAGCAACGGTTCTCTGTGTCCCTCACACCCAGGTGACTCTGCGTACCCGAATGGGGCATGGCTGCTCAGTCCATTGAGGAATCCTCGCACCCCAGCAGACGATCGCTACAATGAGGCACATGGGAGGACCAGACGTGTGGTCGAGCGTACCTTTGGCCTCCTCAAGTCCAGGTTCAGGTGCTCTGGACCGCACCGGGGTGCGCTGGCGTACTCCCCACAGAAGGTGTGCCAGATAGTGGTGGCGTGCTGCATGCTGCACAATCTGGCCATTCGGAAGCAGATCCCCCTCATCGTGGATGACGGAGATCAACCAGGGCCCCAGCCCGCAGACCAGGACAGCTCGAGTGAGGAGGACAGCGGAGAGGAGGAAGCTGGTAATGTGCGGCAGCAGCTCATCGCCCACTACTTCACTTGACGGTGAGTGTCCATGTACGCCGGCTGATGTGGCTGTATCTGTGCAGGTGTGTGTGTGCTGTGTCAGGGTGGCCGTTTGTTCACTGCGTGCTGTGTGTCAACGCTCCATGGCCAGGGTAGTATGCCACTGTTGGTGGCTGTGGCATTGTGCCCTATTGCTCTGTGCGATGTGTGTACATTGCTTGTAGTTGTTGACATGTACTGTGTGATGGGTGTGTGACACACTCATTGAATGTGCTCCTGTTCTGTCTCCCACCCCTAGGTCCCTACAGGCCCTCCGGTTCCATTGCCATGCCACGCATCAGGTGCCTTTCCGCCCAAGGTGGCCGTTGTATTCCGTATAAATAAAACACAGGGCACAAACAGCAGTTTGTGTAAGAGGTGCATTTATTTCAAACTGTGACATGTGATTGTGTGTAAGGTGATGACAAAAGTGGTGCGTGCAGTGACAATGAGCTGTCGGTCATGGCTGCGTGATGCTCAGGGTGTACCCACTGGTTCCATGTCCATGGTCCAACAGACACATGCCATCCAGATGGCTGTGTGGAGTGGGATCGTAGTCCAAGTCAATGCAGTGGGTGGTCAAGGAAGGCTGGCTGGCTGCCTCACTTGCGTCTGGAGCGTGCGAAGTCCTCCCGGGAGATCTGTTTCCACTTCGGACGGCCCCTTCCACGTTTGTGAGGGGGGGTGCCTGCTTGCGACATGCTGGTGGTTGAGGTGTGCTCACTGGCTGTGGACGCAGGGGAACTGGACGCAGCTGCACGACCCTGCGCCCCGGCAGGTGGTGGCGGTGGTGGAGCTGCTGTCCCTGGCTGTGACCTCACCACCAGCTGGCCCATGAGGTCCACGAGTTGACCTATACGGGCGTCCATGGACCTCAGCACCCCCAGCACCTCCCGCGTGTCTGAAGCAGACCTGACCCATTGTTCTTGGGCCTCTTCATAGGCCCCAAGGACTCTGGCCATTTGAGGCAGGGCATGGCTCCCAGGGGAGACTTGCGTTTCCCTGACCCTGCTCCTCCTACCAGTACTGCTGCCACCGGCCTGCCCACTAGCCACATTGCTCACCACGGTCCTCGCTGTGGCTCCCAGGGTGGATCCAGTCGGCCGGGCCACCACCTGCGCTGGGGCTGGTGCCAGCGAAGACGTGGTGGTGGTGGCGGCGGTGGTGGTCGGTGCGGCGATGGTGGCGGTTGCGGCAATGGTAGTGGCCGCAATGACCGTGGGTGTGGCCGCAATGACCGTGGGTGTGGCCGCAACGACAGTGGCAGCAGGGGCTGGGAATGTTCAGCAGCCCTGGATGATGGGTTGGTGGGTAGGAGGGGTCCTGGGGAGCGGCTGGGCCCTGCCACACCAGATGGGCCTGCTTGGTGGTCCGTGTCCGAAGAGGAGGACAGATCCTCCACATCCGTGTGTCCTCGTTGGGGGCTTGTAGGCTGGCTGTGCTGGCTGCTGTCTCCATCCCCAGCATCCAGCAGTTCGTCACCTGTGGAGAGAATGAGATTTGTTATTGTGTTGCACCTGGCGAAGTATGTATTTGTCGTCTGACATTAACAGTTCGTGCAATCTCGTACATGGGTTTCCCGGAGGCGTGTGTGTGGCTGTAGCATTTGTAGTTGTGTGTGCTTGGCAATGGGACTGTGTGCTGTGCACATGTGGCATGGGACGGATCGGCCATGCCGATGGGTGTGTTGCTGTGCCCCTACTTATTGTGACTCTGGTGTATGCGGGCTCCTGGCCCATCCTGGGTCTGGTTTGTACTTTGCTTTTGGTGTTCAGATGGGACGCTTAGGAACGCATATGGCAACATGGGGGCCATGCCCCAGATTCGCATTTGGGATGGAATATGCTTTTGGGGTACATGCTGTGAGCCATGGGTGCCGAACGTGACATGTGTTGTGGCAGCATGACAGTGCATGGTTTGAGGTGTGTGCATGCTTGACATGGCCTGCATATTTGCTGTCTGTTGTGATTACTGGACATGGCATTGGACGCATCGTTATGAGTGAGTGATGGTTGTGTGCCAGCCAACGTATTGCAGTTGTCCCATCTCCTTGGTGTGCGTGCTGCCCTGTGCCATGTGCATCACTGCAGTGCTCGGGGGGGGTGTGGCCCATGTTGTGTGTTGTTGCTCACAGTGTGGCGTGCGCTTCATTGACTTCTGGCACATGGTTGGTCATGGGCATGTATCTTAGCGTGACTGCTGTATGTGTGGCAGCTGTTCGGATGACATGCCTTTCATGAGACTGGGGCTGACGGATGGGATGGATGGTATGTTGTATGTGCATGGTGTGTCTGTGTGTTTGATGGGTTCAGTGGTGTTCGTGTGCATTTATGTTGTTCCGCTCTGTTGCGTCTAGTGTTGTTTGTCTTACATAGGCGTAGTTGTGGGGTGTGTGGTTGACAGGCAGTAGGGGCTACATGGACAGGACTTCAATGGTGTTTCGGTTGTGTGTGATGGGTTGCACAGTGGCTGCCGTGTGGTACTATATTCAGTGTGGCTTGTGCATGCAGACGTGGCTCCTTGGGTGTTGCTGTGTCTGTGATGGGTCATGTGGGGTGTGAGTCTGTGGTTCATGTCCGTGTGCACATTGTTCACTTGTTCGTGACGGTGGGCGGTGCTGCGTGTTCGTCTGCTACGTGACATGTCCCATGTGTTGGTCGTGTTACGGTCCTCATGCCTCCAGTAATCCAGCCCTGTCCAGTTTCCCACCTGCAGGTTGTTCGGGCATGCACTGTACTGGATGCCACATGGTTCTAAGCGGGGGTGCTCCATGTTGCAGGTCTGTGGGGGTGGGGGGTGTTGTGGGTCGTGGTGGTGGCTGGACACCCACTGACACCGATTGCTGTGGACCGTGATGTCTACCTTTCGGCTGTCGTTGTGCACTGCGGTGGCTGACACGTGGCTGTGGGGTGTGGGGGATGCTCCTCCTTGCTGTGCTGTGGGACTAGGGGCCTGGTGTGTGTTGTACTTGGGCTGTCCACCCTCCCACCCACTGCACTTTGTGTTCCTGACACTTACCTGTTACTTGTCGGTTAGTGCAGCTATGGCGGACACATGGGTGTGGTGGGTGCTCGTTGTGGCGCTTCTGGCATATTTGGGGACCTGTTGGTGGTTACGTGGCTGGCTGAGTGTACACATGTCCCCACGCATCTTACAGTTGTTCGGTTTGGGCTGTGTGTGGTGGTGTCTGTTGCATGTGTGTGTGATGTGTTGTGTATTGTGTGCTGGACATGGGGGTGTTTGTCCCTGGGAGCTGTGGCATGGTGGTAGTGCATGTGAGTACATAGCGGTGTGCTGGTATACATTAGTTTGTACTTACCAGCCTCCACTCCCCCTGCTAATCCGGCGAGGATCTCGGGATGTATGATGACTCGCACCTTCTCCTCCCACGCTTTGAAGGTCTTGAAGAGCGCGGGATTCCCTCCGCCAGTGACGGCAGCCAGCTCTCTGTTCTTGGTCTCCTTCTTCTTGACCAGGCTCTTGACGTCATTCCACCGTTTGTTTATTTCGACTCTGTTCCTGGGCAGGGTCCCGACTGCATTGACCTGGTCTCACGATCCGGTTCCACATTCTCTTTCTGGTGGCTAGTGGTGTGTGCTGGACCAGGTTCCCATAGATATGTGGGTGCACCTTGATGATCTCGTCGACCATGACCGTCAGCTCCATGGGCGTGAACTTGGGCATTCTTTGTGGTGCCATGGTGTTTGTGGTGCTGGTGCGGTGTGTGTTGTGTAATGTGCAGGGGGTTTGTGGTGCCGGTGTTTGGTGGTGGTGGTGGTGGTGGTGGTGGTGATGTGTGCGTTTCTGTGGTGTGCTGCTGTCCTTGCTGTGTCACTGTGTCCTCTCCTCTCCTCTCTAGTTTGCAATGTTGCAAGGGGTTGTGGTCTGTGGGAGTGCTGCTTTTGTACTTACCTATGTGGGTGTGTCCTCATGGTCTGTTGTTTTCAGGTGTGTTGTGTCTGGGGTTCTGGCCTTTGTAGTTTTTGTTTGTCCAGGGGGTGTTTTCGGGATGTGTACTGTGCTTGTGTATTTGTGCGTGCCTTGCTGTGTGGACTTGTTGGCCATGTTGTGTGCGATTGTTTTTGTCAGCGGATGGTTTCTGTGCAGGGACGTGGGCGCCATGGCTTCTGCCGTGTCGATTCTCATCGGCGTTGTTTGCGCTGGCGGGCGGTATATTTGTAGTTTTCCCGCGCTCATGGCGGTGCGATCGTAATCTCACGTGCGGTGTGTCGGCCGCGAGGGCGGGCGGTTTTGTGTTGTCGTGCGTGTTTCCGTCCGTGGCGGGCGGTTTGACTCTGACTCGGACGATGGCGGGCGGTATCTTGTGTGATTTTTCCGCCGATGGCGGTTTTCGGTTTGTGTAATCGTAATGGCGTGGTCGGTGTTCAGACGGTGTGTGCGGGCGGATTTTTGCCGCTTCCATGCCTGGCGGATTTTTTTACGCCGGGTATCGTAATGGGCCCCTAAATTATTTTATTTTATATAATATTTGTTGGTTTTTGTTATATGTAATTAATATTATAATATGTGTTCTTTTTATATGGTTAATATTTTTTATTTTATTTTTTTAATATTGTTTATTTATTTTTATTATTTTATTTAATTTTAATATATTTTTAAAAAATGTTTGAGTGTGAATATTAATTTTTTTTCTATGCTATCCAGCACTTTCCCTACTGTTGCACTCACTGGAGTGGGAATAGTAATTTTTACCCGTCCACTATCCAGCACTTTCCCTACTGTTGCATTCACTGGAGTGGGAATAGTAATTTTTACCCCTTTGCTATCCAACACTTTCCCTACTGTTGCATTCACTGGAGTGGGAACAGTAATTTTTACCCCTTTGCTATCCAGCACTTTCCCTACTGTTGCACTCACTGGAGTGGGAATAGTAATTTTTACCCCTCCGCTATCCAGCACTTTCCCTACTGTTGCATTCACTGGAGTGGGAATAGTAATTTTTACCTCTCCGCTATCCTGTATTTTCCCTACTGTTGCACTCACTGGAGTAGGAATAGTAATTTTTACCTCTCCGCTATTCAACACTTTCCCTACTGTTGCACTCTCTGGAGTGGGAATAGTAATTTTTACCCCTCCTCTATCCAACACTTTCCCTACTGTTGCACTCACTGGAGTGGGAATAATTTATTTTACCCCTCCGCTATCCAACACTTATCCTACTATTGCATTCAGTGGAGTGGGAATACTAATTTTAACCCTCCACTATCCAACATTTTCCCTACTTTTGCAGTCTTTGGAGTGGGAATAGTAATTTTTGCCCCTCCGCTATCCAACACTTTCCCTACTGTTGCTCTCACTGGAGTGGGAATAGTAATTTTTACCCCTCCGCTATCCAACACTTTCCCTACTGTTGCACTCACTGGAGTGGGAATAGTCATTTTTTTCTCTCTGCTATCTAACACTTTCCCTACTGTTTTTCTCAGTGGAGTTGTAATAGTAATTTTTACCCCTCCGCTATCCAACACTTTCCCTACTGTTGCACTTTTTGGAGTGGGAATAGTCATTTTTACCTCTCCGCTATCCAACACTTTCCCTACTGTTGCATTCTTTGGAGTAGGAATAGTAATTTTTACCCCTCCGCTATCCAACACTTTCCCTACTGTTGCACTCCCTGAAGTTGGAATAGTAAATTTTATTATTTTGCTATCCAACACTTTCCCTACTGTTGCATTTATTGTACTGGGCAATTAAGTTTAAATATTTTTTCATGGTTTAATGTTTTAGTTTATTCTAGAATGTTGTTTGTTATATTTTAAATTATTTATATATATATATATATATATATATATATATATATATATAACCAAAAAGACTGCAGAGCCCAACTTCGACTTATTCACAAGTTGACATTTATTCGTCTGAAAATGGAGCCTCTTTGCAAGCATATATATATATATATATATATATATTTTTTTTTATATAATTTTTTTTAATAGTTTTAAAATAAATTAAAGATTTTAGTTTATTAATTAGTTTAAAGTAAATATATATGTATACATTATTATGTTTGTGTGTTTATCTTTTTTTAAATAAGTTTATTTGTTATATTTTGTGAAAATATATATTAAATTTAATTTATTTTGTTAACATTAATATTAATATTTAATATATTAAATATATTTTATTTTATATATATATATATATATATATAGATATTTTTTACATCTATATTTTAAACATCGGTTTTTTACTCAATATTTTTGTACTTACCTTTTTAAGTATAGGAGTCGATAGTTTTGTTGTCTATAATTTTTTATCGATATTTTTTACATCGATATTTTGTACATCGATGTTATGTCAGTGATCCTTATAATTGTGTTCTGTGTTGGCTTATCTGTAATGTTTAATTTCATTTTTTTCCCGTTTTTACTTTGTCATGGGGGTGTTCTATCCCAACTTCATTACTGTCAGTGTACTCCCATCAAAGTATCTGTGAGTGGCCATGTGTGTTGTGTGGCTTAATTCAATTCTGGTTTGGAGCAGATTCTTACCGGTTTGCCGATAGTACTATTGGAGTAGCTGTAGGTGAAACATTTGCAAATTGTATCTGACTTAATCCTATGTAGCTCTATTTTCATGGCCTTTCCTGTGCCCCTCCTTGACTTTTCCTTTACTGTTCCCATCTTTCAGAAGATGAAGATATTCACAATTTTCTAGCCACCCTCCTTGAAAATTACACACTTACATCTAAGCAGTGAGTTTACATGAGGGTGAGTGTAGATGGCTTTCTAAGCTTGTACATTTGTAAATGGTCATTAATGAGTATGTGAAATAGTGCTATATGAGTACGAAGCATCATGCTTGTAAATGGCTTTGTAAATTGAAAACAAGATTTGTTCTCTGTTGAGTTGGACTGAGACTTGACACCATGGATGGAAAAGCTTACTTCTTGGCCTGACTTGCCCTTTGGAATAGTTGTTTTGGTGTAGTGCCTCTTGTCAGTTATTTGGAGCCCAGGTACTGCAAGCCATCGAATTTCTGCTTTGTAGTTGGTTTATTTTGGAGACATGAGAACCTGTATTCTACAAGAAAGAATGCCTGCTAATCTGAATTTGTTCAGAATTGAGAGGACCTTTTGTAGGAAAGTGGATCATTATTTGGGGTGGGCCATCACCCAGCTCAAGGAAAAATAACACTAACTTGTCAGGCTGAACCCCAAAAATCACTAAATTACCCGAAGTTCAACATCTTGGTAGCAATGGCACAGAGCAGATAGGCTTAACTTAAGGCAATCTGTAAAGTTTTTATCCAGTACCAAATCAGTAATAAAATTAAAACAATAAAAATCCCAAACTAAATTAGAATAAATTCTAATAAAGAAATTACACTAAAATAATACCAAAATGATATAAGTCCAATAAGGGGAACTGAAGATATGAGTTTTTAAAGTTCTGAGTTAACATAGCACCAAAAAGCTATATGTACCAATGATAGTCAATGGGCGCAGTAGACCAGGACCAAGACATGATTTCAGGCCGATTGTGGTGGCTCGTGGGTGAGGTACATCAAGCAGGTTTGGCCAAAGACTAAGGGGTCGATTCCGATTCGGGCCGGAAAAAGCACCGACCGACTCGGATCCGGAAAAAATACCGACCGACACGTACCCGTGGCGCACGACACGCCAAGTACGATGCAAGGCGCGAAAAATCCGACCGACACGTACCGAAACCAAGTCGACCGACCGAGCCGCACGGAAAACAGCAATCCGGCCGGAAAAACACGCGAATCCAACCGACCGACACGCACCCGGAACAAATCCGACCGAAACGTACACGCGAACTCCAAACCGCAAAGTACGATGCAAGGCGCGAAAACCACGACCGAGTCGGACGGAGGACAAGCCGTACGACCGACACGCATACAAAACCGAGCCGAAGCAACACAATACACCGCGACCGACACGTACGCAGCATAGAAAACTGCACAAACACAGCGTGAACGAAACGGAGAACACCGTACGAGACCAATGCAGGGTCCGACTCGGTCACAAGAACGTTTCCAACATACACAAACAGCACAAAGGAATAATCACCCAAAAAAGGCCAAACAAGCAATTACCAAGCCAATAAATACTGGGGGGGTGGGGACAGAGAACAAAGACACACCCACAACTCCACCTATATAAAGGACACAAATCACTACCATGAGCCTTTGCAAATGCCATTCCACTGCCAGCACCCAAGAGAAAGCAACCACACACCCACAGCTCATCCCTCACACAAGCCACACACCATCAGCACACCAACAAATACCTACCTCACATACACCCAGCAAAACACACACTCACACACCCTCACCTGCACACCAACACACACATCACCCACCATCACCACCCATCACCATGCCCCCCAAGAAGTATCCCAAGTTCCTAGATAGTGAATTGGAAGTCATGGTAGACGAGATCCTCAGGGTGGAGCCACAGCTGTTTGGCACACTGGTCCAACAGACCCCCATGTCGCAGAAAACCAAGATGTGGGAGAGGATCATCTACAGGGTGAACGCCCAATCACCATGTCGGCGCACAAAGACGGACATCCAGAACAGGTGGTATGACGTGCGCAGGAGGGTACGGGACATGCTGAAGAAAGACTACATCAACAGCCAACACACCGGCAGTGGCCCTCCTGCCAAGCCACTATACCTCAGGCCCTGGGAGGAGAAGGTGCGGGCCATCCTTCCGCCAGTGAGCGTATATGGACTAGAGGACATCCCAGAGCCTGGTGAGTACACAACAAATGTACACAATATACTGCCACAAAACACACACATCACTGTCAAGGGGAGAGTCAAACCATGCACTCATAGCAATTACACAGCAACCAGAACAGAATCATCCCAAAATGTGTATGTCAGTCAGATAAACACAACACATGCCATCAAAAAAGTCACATCCAACTGTGCCAACACATGTACAAACACAACCACAACTACAGCTAGGCAGTGGCACAAATAGAACTAACAAACACATCCACACATGTAGCCACCACAACAACACCAACACACAGTGAAGACCACTCAAAGGAAGGAATTCTGTGTATGCTGGCCAAGTCAGTGTAGCCAATAGCATCATGGGAGTCGCAGTCACACATATTGCCCCCCCACAACTGTCCCATCAACACCACCATGAACCATGCGCACATCACAGGGAGTGGAGAAGGACTCACAAGATGGCTGACACTGGCTACTGCTGTGGGGAGCACAAGGCCCTGCTGGCAACTGTGCACCAACAAACAGCAGGACACCACTGACTGACATCCTGAGAGACAACTTACACTCCCTGCAATGCAAGCACGTTCCACGGTGGGAAATCTGGCTAGCTGTGTGGGAAGGGGGACTTGCAGCACTGACCAAAGTCACAAGCACCTCCCCTCACACCCCCCCAACACAAACTCCACAGAACCCACCTGGTAGAATGCAATGCCCCCCATCCTAACACAAGATCCCACAAAGAACCACCACCCTGGGTTATGTTGTGTGAAGCACAGGGACACTCTTGGGACTTCTAGCCAAACAACTGCCAGGACAACACTCCCAGCCATCCTGTCAGCACAGCCAGCCCACCCCACAGGGAAGCAGAGTCAAAAGGAAGGAAGCATGGGCATGCTGGGAAGGGGGAGGAGGCAATAGCATGATGGGAGTCGTAGTCACAGCTCTACATCCCCCACCACATGGCCCAGCAAGCTCACACTCACGCATGCACATCCCACAGAGAGTGGAAAGGCCCATCAAAGATGTCTGACACTGTTGCTGTGTCGTGGGGAGCACAAGGGAATGCTGGGTACTGCACACCAACCAACGGCAGGACACCACTGTCAGCCATCTTGCCATTGCTCTCACACCCACACACACTGAACTCCACACAAAAGCAAGTAAGTATGGGAATGCTGGGAAGTGGGGTGGAGGCAATGGCATGATGGGAGTCGTAGTCACAGACATAGCTCACCCCCACAACTGTCCCATCAACACCACCCTGAACCATGCTCACATCACAGGGAGTGGAGAAGGACTCACAAGATGGCTGACACTGGCTACTGCTGTGGGGAGCACAAGGCCCTGCTGGCAACTGTGCACCAACAAACAGCAGGACACCACTGACTGACATCCTGTGAGACAACTTACACTCCCTGCAATGCAAGCACGTTCCATGGTGGGATAACTGGCTGGCTGGCTGGGTGGGAAGGAGGACTTGCAGCACTAACCATAGTCACAAGCACCTCCCCTCACACACACCCCAATACAAACTCCACAGAACCCACCTGGTAGAATGCAATGCCCCCCATCCTAACACAAGATCCCACAAAGAACCACCACCCTGGGTTATGTTGTGTGAAGCACAGGGACACTCTTGGGACTTCTAGCCAAACAACTGCCAGGACAACACTCCCAGCCATCCTGTCAGCACAGCCAGCCCACCCCACAGGGAAGCAGAATCAAAAGGAAGGAAGCATGGGCATGCTGGGAAGGGGGTGGAGGCAATAGCATGATGGGAGTCGTAGTCACTGATATTGGTCACCCCCACAACTGTCCCATCAACACCACCCTGAACCATGCTCACATCAAAGGAAGTGGAGAAGGACTCACAAGATGGCTGACACTGGCTACTGCTGTGGGGAGCACAAGGCCCTGCTGGCAACTGTGCACCAACAAACAGCAGGACACCACTGACTGACATCCTGAGAGACAACTTACACTCCCTGCAATGCAAGCACGTTCCATGGTGGGATATCTGGCTGGCTGGGTGGGAAGGGGGACTTGCAGCACTGACCATAGTCACAAGCACCTCCCTCACACACCCCCCAACACAAACTCCACAGAACCCACCTGGTAGAATGCAATGCCCCCCATCCTAACACAAGATCCCACAAAGAACCACCACCCTGGGTTATGTTGTGTGAAGCACAGGGACACTCTTGGGACTTCTAGCCAAACAACTGCCAGGACAACACTCCCAGCCATCCTGTCAGCACAGCCAGCCCACCCCACAGGGAAGCAGAGTCAAAAGGAAGGAAGCATGGGCATGCTGGGAAGGGGGAGGAGGCAATAGCATGATGAGAGTCGTAGTCACAGCTCTACATCCCCCACCACATGGCCCAGCAAGCTCACACTCACGCATGCACATCCCACAGAGAGTGGAAAGGCCCATCAAAGATGTCTGACACTGTTGCTGTGTCGTGGGGAGCACAAGGGCATGCTTGGTACTGCACACCAACCAACAGCAGGACACCACTGTCAGCCATCTTGCCATTGCTCTCACACCCACACACACTGAACTCCACACAAAAGCAAGTAAGTATGGGAATGCTGGGAAGTGGGGTGGAGGCAATAGCATGATGGGAGTCGTAGTCACTGATATTGGTCACCCCCACAACTGTCCCATCAACACCACCCTGAACCATGCTCACATCACAGGGAGTGGAGAAGGACTCACAAGATGGCTGACACTGGCTACTGCTGTGGGGAGCACAAGGCCCTGCTGGCAACTGTGCACCAACAAACAGCAGGACACCACTGACTGACATCCTGAGAGACAACTTACACTCCCTGCAATGCAAGCACGTTCCATGGTGGGATAACTGGCTGGCTGGCTGGGTGGGTGGGAAGGAGGACTTGCAGCACTAACCATAGTCACAAGCACCTCTCCTCACACACACCCCAACACAAACTCCACAGAACCCACCTGGTAGAATGCAATGCCCCCCATCCTAACACAAGATCCCACAAAGAACCACCACCCTGGGTTATGTTGTGTGAAGCACAGGGACACTCTTGGGACTTCTAGCCAAACAACTGCCAGGACAACACTCCCAGCCATCCTGTCAGCACAGCCAGCCCACCCCACAGGGAAGCAGAATCAAAGGAAGGAAGCATGGGCATGCTGGGAAGGGGGTGGAGGCAATAGCATGATGGGAGTCGTAGTCACTGATATTGGTCACCCCCACAACTGTCCCATCAACACCACCCTGAACCATGCTCACATCACAGGGAGTGGAGAAGGACTCACAAGATGGCTGACACTGGCTACTGCTGTGGGGAGCACAAGGCCCTGCTGGCAACTGTGCACCAACAAACAGCAGGACACCACTGACTGACATCCTGAGAGACAACT
Organism: Calotriton arnoldi; assembly: GCA_963921515.1. NCBI lineage: Eukaryota > Metazoa > Chordata > Amphibia > Caudata > Salamandridae > Calotriton > Calotriton arnoldi. The sequence goes on along the minus strand of CAWUFW010006750.1, from coordinate 1,007,144 downwards.
TACACTCCCTGCAACGCAAGCACGTTCCATGGTGGGATAACTGACTGGCTGGGTGGGTGGGAAGGAGGGCCGGCTGTCAACCAAACACAACCAATGCAGACCATGTTCACACCCCAGAAAATACATAGAAATGCCCAAATAATGCAGGACAATGTGCCACACCAATATCAACCCCTGACTGTGACGACTTAGGACAATGCAATGTACAGGCCCGCACCCAGAGGCACAGTCACAACTGTCATGTGTGTCAACCATTGATGCCTGCAGAAACATGACATACATTGTTTGTGTCTCCCAAAAACAGGTGATGATGGGGACACAGCAGCAGACGCTGAGGAGTCCCAGTCCCAGGCTCAAGAGGATGCCGAGCTCACTGGCGTCGTACAGCCTCTGTCCTCCTCGGACGATGAAGAACAACCTGGCACATCCGGTGCAAGTCAACATGCAGCACCAGCAGGACCACCAGCTGCAGCACCAGCAGGACCACCAGCTGCACCCCCTGCACCCACCCCTCCAACGACTGTCACCACGAATACCATCCCTGCCGACATGGACAGAACAAGGAGCAACACCAGCACAGTGACCCTGGACCAACCTGGGGCCATGGACACCACCACCACCACCAACCCCCAAGGTGGACCAGGGTTATCTGTGCGTGCCACTGCACACACTGCACATGTCAGCAGGGGTGGTGGGAGGGGTGGGAGACAGAGGTCGCTGCTTGCAGACGTTGCTGGTGTGCATGATGACCCACAACTGGTACGCATAGCTGATGCGTACCAGTCCAGCACCGGAGAGCTCAGCCAGGTAGTGGGGCTCCTCAGAGACATTAAACAGCAGCAGGCTGCCCATCATGCCCGCTTGGACTCCCACATGTCCCACGTGGAGTCACACATGTCCCGTGTGGACTCACACATGTCCCGCGTGGAGTCCAAGTGGGATGCACTGCATGAGATGACGGCGGTGCACAGGGACATTTTACAATGCCTCCGCCAGATGAACAGCAACCAGTCCACACCTCCCTGTGTGCCAACAACATCTGGTGCCGAACAAACTGCAACTGCCACAGGGAGGGAGGAGGACTCTGGCGGAGAGTCCCCTGCACCGCAGCAGCCTGTACTTGAGGGGCCCCCCCCAAGAAGAGGGGTCGTCCGAGGAGGGAAAAGTGAGAGGCCGATGGCCAAGCGCAACTCCCAGGAAGCCTGAACCTGTTCTGGATGTTCGCCTTTGTGCACAGACTGTTCACCCTGTTGACGGCAACACTACTCCCACACATTGCATGGGGAGTACAAGTTGGACCAATGTGTCAGACAACTGTGGCCCCGATACTGGGGATCCTGTCTACCCGGACTTTCAATTCACCTAGGAACTTGGGATTGCAAGATTTATGTACAGCACAACCCATCCTATGCACTATTAACACAAATGTATCACAATAAACACACTAATACACCATACTTGCCTCTGTCGTGATTCCAACATGGGTGCTGTTATGGGGATGATGAACTGCAAAATTACACTGTGTATGCGAACTGCAACAGCAAGGACAACACAGGCATGTGAGTACAGGCAACGTGACACACATGAGGGAGACACACCACCAGGGCTACACAACACATACACACCTAGGCCATCTGACTCATTGCCTACACTGATGTTGCCAGGGAAGACGGTGCAATGCACAGACACCACACCCATTCCCAGTTGTAGTCAAGTAGCCCACAGGTGCAGTAAGCAAATGGCAGTCAAATGTGTGACCACAGACAACGCACATCACAAAGTGAAGCACAGGTTTATTACACAGTTGCAACATGCCGTAACCACTACAGATGCAAGGTAACCCCACCTGGCAGCGGGCACACAGTCAACAACTGTAGACGGAAGGAAGTCCATGGGTGTGGCGCACATCACCTGTAGGGACACAACAGCTACCAGCCTGGATGTGCAATCACGTCGTCGGTGGACACAGTTGACCAAACGAATCTGAAAGTACCCTGTGAAGGACAGAAATGACACACAGTCAAAAGCAATGGAGTACAGGACAGAACAGCAAAACTCATGCACAATACATGTTACAAGATACCCACCCAGAACCAAGTTAGCATGTCAACACTGTTGGGGAGTACAGCCCACCTGTCACCACACATCGCAACACACATCCAGTCAAGTAGCCCATGGACACACTCCAACAGCACCAGAGCACCACCCACACATCATGCCAACTCACATCATTGACATGACACCTCAGGATACTCACATTCAGCTAAAGAAGTTGGTGATGAGCTGTGTGCGGACATCACCATCACCATCATCATCATCATCGTCACTGGCATCGTGGTCCAGGCCAGGATCCTCCACAGGTGGCGGATGTTGGTCATTGTCATCCTGGATGAGAGGCAACTCCTTCCGCACTGCCAGGTTGTGGAGCATGCAGCAGACGATGATAATCTTGCACACTTTCGCAGGGGCATATGGGAGGGACCCTCCGGTCTTGTCCAGGCAGCGGAAGCGGCTCTTCAGGAGACCAAAGGTCCGCTCAATCACTCTCCTGGTCCGACCATGTGCCTCATTGTAGCGCATCTGGGCAGGTGTCACAGGGTTCCTGAGGGGTGTCAGCAACCACGGCATGTTGGGGTATCCCGAGTCACCTACGGACAGACAAGTGCACATTAGCTGACTTGGAAAAGTGGGCGGAATACTACAGATCAGATCACACACAATGGCACAAAGTCAGTACACACCGACAAGCCAGGCACGCTGGTTCTGCATCTGTGCCATCAACCTGGGGATGCGACTACTCCTCATCACAAAGGCATCGTGTGCTGAACCAGGGAAACGGGCACACACGTGTGTGATGGTCATGTCTGCAAGACACACCACCAGTGCATTGAGCGAGTGGTAATGCTTGCGGTTCCTGTAGGCCTGCTCCTGGGCCTGTGGTGGTACCAAAGCCACATGTGTCCCATCAATGGAGCCAATTACATGCGGCATCCTCCCCAGGGCATAAAAGTCACTCTTCACGTCAGTGAGTCGTCGCAGTCTAGGGAAATAGATGTACCGGTTCAGGAAGAGCAACATTGCCGCCAAAACATCGCGGAGCACACGGCTGAACATGGTCTGTGACATCCCACCAGCAGTCGCCACAGTATGTTGGAAGGTACCAGTGGCAAAGAAGTGTAGGGCTGCCATCACCTTCACCTTGGGGGTCAGCGCTGTAGGATACGGCCGGCCAGGCTGCAAATGTGGGGACAACTGCACTGCCAAATCCTCAATCAGCTGCCTGGTGAAGCGGTACCGTCGGATGCTGTCCCGTTCCACCATCGTTGCCAGGTCTGGGAATGGCCGATGGACAGCAGGAGCCCTGCAGTGCAGAGGAGAAGTAAGCAAGATTGTCAGTCACCCCACATATGCGGCATTGAACACACTCAAGATCCCAACATACATCATTATGAGGCACAACTACATGAAGTGTGCAGTACCGGAAGGACATGTATGGTACATACATGGCCAACATCTGTCAACACGGTCCAACAGGTGGCATCAATTTGTCCCAGGTTGGCCCATTGGATATCATGAGGCCGTGTCACAGTTCCCATCTCCTGCTGCCGTGTCACAATAACCCCCCACAGTGACATGTGAGGACAGATGTGCCCCAGGCACCACAGCTCAACGACAGGTACATTCCCAGGGACCCTGTAATGCCACATGGACACTGGCATTACATGGAGTATCATGAATACACCACAGCAAAACAACCATGACCCCCACAGGTAGTGGCCCCACTTGCCACGGCAGGACAGACATGGACGTCTGTGACACACACGCACAACATCAGAGTCCATGCACACACAACGTGGATGTGGAGACTGTCTCCCATTGTGCACATGAAATCAGAGACATTGTAAACACTACATACACAAAGACTGTGGAGGACCATCACTATTGTGCCACTGGGACACCCTGGCTCAAACATACCATCCCACATGGGACTCACGGGGTATGTGACATGACATACACATACACCACTGTGAAATGTGACCATGGCACATGCACAGATATGAACAGTTGCACATCACAGTGGTCACGTACACGTAACACCCAGGATCCTGTCCCCATGAACACGTGCACAGCCTGGGGGTGGCTGCCCACAGGTGACACCCACAGGACAACATGTACACCAACATACACACAATAGGAAATGCATCATTACATGCCTTATGATAAAGTTTGGACAGGCTGTCATGATGTAGGTGTGCCCCTCACTCCCTGGGAGCTATCTGTGGCTGGCATATGTCCATCTGAGACAGGCATGCTGACATATGCCAGTCACATGTACAGTGATGCGTTGTACCGCAATGGACCGATCGGTGCCTCCGGCCGGCCCATTGCATTCAATGTGTGCGGGTACGCGTTGTACCCCTGTGCGCGTTGAACTGCAATGGACCGATCGGTGCCTCCGGCCGGCCCATTGCATTCAATGTGTGCGGGTACGCGTTGTACCCCTGTGCGCGTTGAACTGCAATGGACCGATCGGTGCCTCCGGCCGGCCCATTGCATTCAATGTGTGCGAGTACGCGTTGTAGCCCTGTGCGCGTTGTACCGCAATGGACCGATCGGTGCCTCCGGCCGGCCCATTGCATTCAATGTGTGCGGGTACGCGTTGTACCCCTGTGCGCGTTGTACCGCAATGGACCGATCGGTGCCTCCGGCCGGCCCATTGCATTCAATGTGTGCGGGTACGCGTTGTACCCCTGTGCGCGTTGTACCGCAATGGACCGATCGGTGCCTCTGGCCGGCCCATTGCATTCAATGTGTGCGGGTACGCGTTGTACCCCTGTGCGCGTTGAACTGCAATGGACCGATCGGTGCCCTCCGGCCGGCCCATTGCATTCAATGTGTGCGGGCACGCGTTGTACCCCTGTGCGCGTTGTACCGCAATGGACCGATCGGTGCCTCCGGCCGGCCCATTGCATTCAATGTGTGCGGGTACGCGTTGTACCCCTGTGGGCGTTGTACCGCAATGGACCGATCGGTGCCTCCGGCCGGCCCATTGCATTCAATGTGTGCGGGTACGCGTTGTACCCCTGTGCGCGTTGAACTGCAATGGACCGATCGGTGCCTCCGGCCGGCCCATTGCATTCAATGTGCGGGTACGCGTTGTACCCCTGTGCGCGTTGTACCGCAATGGACCGATCGGTGCCTCCGGCCGGCCCATTGCATTCAATGTGTGCGGGTACGCGTTGTACCCCTGTGCGCGTTGAACTGCAATGGACCGATCGGTGCCTCCGGCCGGCCCATTGCATTCAATGTGTGCGGGTACGCGTTGTACCCCTGTGCGCGTTGTACCGCAATGGACCGATCGGTGCGCACCCATTGACAATGGGCTTGCCTGGCAACGGACGCGTTTTCGAATTTCGAACGAGTCGGTTGCTGGAAATTCAGTTGGTCACCCACAACAATGTTGCAAAATCATGTATGCCATGAAGTTGAGGATTTGAAGGATGCTGTGGGCGTGTTTTGGTGCTGCTATTCCATGGATTGGCCAGATTCAGAAGATGCAAACGACTTGGACCTATCACTTTGGACACAAGGGACAGTATCTGCCTCTCCAGCACATATATATTGCTGGCTGTTCCCCTGAGAGCTCACTTGCCTGCACTACATGCTCCAGGACGACATCTGCCACTGCACTGCTGCTGTCTCTGCCCCTCTGGACCCTGCAATGGCACGTACTGTGGAGAGAGCCCCAGCCTTCAGCCTTGAAGAGAACCAGGCCCTGCTGGACAGCCTACTTCCACAGTACAGCAAGCTGTATGGGACACCAGGGGAGCAGGTGAGTGTTCTGTGCACTGTCTTTCTGAACGTGCATTTTGTGTGACTAGCAAGGCTGAGAGTTTGCACGCCACTGGCTAGCAGGCTCACTGAGTAGTTGTCACCCCTCATAGTGTGTAGTGACTTGCACTGGACAGGTATGGTGCAGTGACAGTGCATTTGAACATGGTTTTACTTCCCATGCAATGATACCATGTAGTGACGTCTGGCAAACTGTCCATGGTCAGCTTTGCACTGCCTGTGTACATCATGTGCCCCTATGATTGAGACATGTATATGCAACTGTGTCATGCACGGATATGTTGCATGTGTGGTAATGGCCTTTTCACTTTGTCATCCTGACAGGTTAATGCCCATCGGAAGCAGGAAATCTGGAAGGACATCGTCCGGGCTGTCCGGTCCGTGGGGGTCTACAAGCGCCGGATCCGCAACTGCCAGAAGAGGTGGCAGGACCTTCGTGGCTGGACCCGGAGGATTGCACGGGTCCAGCTGAAGCTGTCGCCTCCTCGCAGGAGGGGCGGAACACGGACCCTGACCCCCACATGCTCCAGATCCTGGCGGTGGTCTTTCCAGACCTGGATGGGCAGCTGAAGGCCAGACAGCAGCAAGGAGGGGGTGAGTCAAAGACTGCACTGTGAACTCTGTATTACATGCTTTGTGCCCTCCTCTGGCCTGGTTCAACTGCCACAGTGCAGCAGTCATGTTGTCCAGGAGCCATGTCCCTCTATTGTGCACTGCCCACTGCTCATCTGATACCCAGGTGTGGCCCTTACATTCAGGGAATTGTGTCACTTGGGACTGTGTCCTTGCAGTTTGCTTCACTAAAGGTGGGGGACAGCATCTGTTTCCCTAACTCTGTTGTGGGCATCATGGGTGGGTCCATTGTTCACACAACGCCTGGGTTTGGACATGTGATCTGCGTGTTGCTTTGATATGCGGTCCACTTGCTGAGCTGAGCCACCACATGTGCCTGGGGTATGTGGCACACGCCCATGCAGCGGGTGGGAACAATGTTTGGGCCCCAGGAGTGTGCAGATTACGTGTGTCACACATACATAGCCAGCTATCCACTGTCCAGGGCACATCCCTCATTCATGTGGAGCAGGACAGTCATGCCTACTCCAGGCCATGCAATGCACTCTGTACTCCCACTCCCGTGTATCAGCTGACACATTGTGCACAGTGATTTGACCCCTCAGGTGTCTGCCTCTGTGTCAGTGTGCTGTGGATTAGTTGCCAGGACTGCTGGGGTGTTTCTTGGTAGGGGCTCAGCATGCCCCTGGAGATGTGACCATAGGAGACGATACTTGTGTGTCACATAGGTGTTTGATCAGCTGCCCGTGCAGACTGGGGTATGCGAATGTGAAGTTCAGGCAGCTGTTCCCCATTCACAGCAAATTGTGAGGGGCTCAGGTTCACAGGGTAGTGTCACAGGTCTCCCATATGTCCAATAGGTGTGACCTGGACAGATGAGGGTTGAGATGATGTGTTGTGTGGGGGATGTACATGTGCACTTGTGCAGCTCCAGGACTTGCATTCCCCATGTCCTACTATTGTGACACAGTGCATAGTGTTGTTGTCTGGCTGCCAAGTCATACATCACTGAGACAGTGATGTATGACTTAGCAGTCATGCCTCTGCCATGGCATGTGTCAACTTAATGGTGGTCCTGCAGGGGAGTGACATGTGCTACATGCACACCATAGTGGCGCTGGCTATCAGGACATGGGTGCATCATGGTGTCTGTCACTGGTATGCATCACATGCATTTCCTATTTGACTCTGGGCATCCCTTTCATCCGGAAACCTGTACTGACTCAGTGGCAAGAGCTGTGATGTGTCCACACCGTGTCCTCTGCACTGTCCAACTACTGTGTACTTGGTGCATGTGTCCACACTGGGGTGTTGCAATCCAACAGACACCAGACAGATGGGTGCAAGGCCATGTGGGATGTGAGTGCCATGCTTGGCATCAGACTGACAATTGGCTCCTCCTGTTCAGTTAGGGCACTTTTAGCAATGTACAACTAATGATGCCAGGGCTTGCTCTGTGATGTGCTGTGCTCACAGTGGTGTGTGCGTTTGGTGCAGGTGACTGATGTCTGTCTGTTTCCCCATTGTTTGCAGATACATCCACGGCCACGGAAGGGGACAGCTCCACGGACCAGGAGGAGCCAGAGAGCCAGACTGGGTCAGCAGCCGAGGAGTGGTCGGAGGGACCCAGTGGCACGGAGGGCGAGGGGAGCCACACCGAGGAGTCCTCAGCACCATCCACCTCAGCTGAGGACCAGAGCAACTCGGAGGATGACTCCCTTGTGGAGGCGGGTGTCAGCAGCCACCACACCCCAGCTAGTGTTGCTGTCCCCGCCACCACCAGCACCACCACCGCCCTCCCATCGGCTCCCATTCCCAAGGTCCGTGGAGGCTCCCATGTTCGGGAGCGTGTCTCCTTTGGCCCAGGCACCGCACCCCTGCCCCTGTGTCCCCTGCTGCCCTGAGTGAGGAGTCTGTGTACCTCCTTCGCCAGCTCCATGTAGGGCAGACAGCCATGCTGAGTGTCCTCCATGCGCACACTGCACTGTTGACTCAGCTGGTGTCGTTCATGGAGGGCATCTCATCGGGCATGTCTGACCTACAGAGGGGCAACAGGTCCATGGACTCCTCCCTGATGGCAGCAGTGTCCCTCCTCAGACAGTCCCTCACCCCTCCTGCCTCTGCTCCATCCACACTCCCCAGCACCTTGCCCGTCCCAAGCACACACACACCGGCACAGGCACACACCAGCACACACACATCCAGCACACAGACACACACGCCACAAACTAAACGCACACGCACGCACAGTCAGGGGACTGAAACCAGACTCACAGGGGATGGGGCCCTGGTACACACACACGCATCCACGGGCACTGCACAGTCCTCAGTTGCCTCTCCCTCCAAAGCACCCTCCCTTGCCTCACCTGCAACCCCAAAGACCCAGCGCCTCTTCCTCAGTGACCTCGGCCTCTTCCCCTCCGATCCAGCTGCCCCAGCATCCAGGGGGAAGAGGAAGCCCCCCACACGGAGCAGAGTGCCCCTCGCCCCCGGACACCCTCCCCCAGGCGCAGACAGACTGAGGCCCCCACCCGCAAGTCCCCCGGAGTGCTAAGAGCAAGACCCCGCCGCCGCCCTGCAGCTCAAGCACCAGGTCTCCTTCCTCCATCCCTCAGGCCCCCACTCCACAGGTGACCCCACCACACCCTGCCCCAGGTTCCCCCACCCACAGATATACCATCCCCAAGAGGCTCCGGCATTCTCCCCCTGCCACTTGCTCTCCCGGCACCACACCCCCGCTGCGCTTGTCTGTGCCACTGATGTGGTGAGGGTGTCCTCCCCCTCTGACCAGCCCACCTTGCCTGTTCCCCATTCTCCTCCCCTGGTGGTAGGCACTGCAGTGGAGTCCACTACCACCCTGTCTGACTTGGGCACTGCAGTGGCGGACCTGTCCACTCCATCTGCAGGGTCCACTGCAGTCGTGCCGGCACCCACAACATCTGAGCCATGCCCCCAGTTGTGCCGGCACACACCATGTCAGACACCTCCACTGCAGTTGTCAGTGGCTCTTCAGCACCCACCACCCCTTCCCTGCTTCCTCCTGGTGAGCCCTGATCCTGTCCCTGCAGTGCCTGGCCTACCCCCCGGTTGCCCCTCCTAGTGGATTGTCCCTGGTTTTGTGCAGGCATGTGTAGGGTGGCATCTGCCACTGTCACCCACTTGTGACTTTGTTGATGGACTGGCCATTGGCCTTTGTTTATGTTCTACCGGACTTCTACTTTTAATGCCACATATGCTGAATAAAGCATCTTTCTGTTCTCTAGTGCTTTTGCTTCTGATGTACATGATGTTGATGATGCTAACAATGCCCTTGCTGCAGTGATGGTGATATTTGGTCTCATGATAATGAAGTGTTACTGTGCAGGAACCCATGTGGTCCAGGGGGAATGTGTCCTATCCTGTGGTGTATCCATGTCATCCATAGCAGCATCTGAGGGTGTCATGTGTTCAGTATTTGGCAATGGGATTTCCTACTTAGATTGGCAATTACACATCTGTGGCTTCCACCCCTGCACATCTGTTGTGCCTGCCATTGTTCTATTCGTCTACTTCCCTGACCGTGTGGCCATCTCCAGTGAACATGCAGGTTTGGGCATCAATGGGGAAGGACCCATCTGTGTTGTCAGTGCAACATTGCTATACAAGTGTGTTGGATCTGTGCTGATGATTCCGTTGGCACTTCCATGACCAGGCTGATGGGACGGGAGCCCTCATTTGGTGCTAATTGTTCATTGTGTGTCCCATTGCTGCCATGGTATGGTATCTGTTCGCCTCACATCTGCAGTCTCCACAGGGTATCTGCATGTGTGTGCCCATTGGTGCAAATATGTGGGTCTGCATTCGGATGGTCACTTCTGTCATTGTGTCATTGATGATTGTTGACGGTGTCAGCCCCCATGGGTGTTGTTTGTCTGCACATGGCCAAAGTTATGTCTTATTTGCACTGCAGGATTTGGCTCCCCCAATTTATGTTGCAATGGGACACATACACTACTTTGCCACTGATGTGTTTGTTGTTCTGTGACCAGGAATCATCCATGCAGTTTGGCAGTTGCACCTCTTACTTTGTCAACACTTACCTTTTGGTCACTGTGATGATGGGGGTTTGGACCCCATTGCCACAATGTTCAAAATGTGCTGCAGCTATGGACCCCACACTTGCCTTTTGGTCACTGTGATGATGGGGGTTTGGACCCCATTGCCACAATGTTCAAAATGTGCTGCAGCTATGGACCCCACACTTGCCTTTTGGTCACTGTGATGATGGGGGTTTGGACCCCATTGCCACAATGTTCAAAATGTGCTGCAGCTATGGACCCCACACTTGCCTTTTGGTCACTGTGATGATGGGGGTTTGGACCCCATTGCCACAATGGTCATGGCCTGCTTGCGTTGTGTGTGCCACACACATATTTGTGTGGCACATGTGCTAGGGGGTCACATTGTATGTTCGAAGTCATGTTCGGTGTTGTAGGCATTTGACACAGTCTACACACGCTTGTCATGGTGTTGGGGGGATGTCTTCTTCTTGCATTCCCTAGGTTGTGGTGTGCTGGTTGTGTCATGCATTGTCCATCCTATGGGTGGGGGTGGTAGTGGTGGTAGGCATCCTGCCCCCCCTGGCTAAGGGTGGTAGTAGTGGTAGGCATCCAGCCCACCCTGGGTGAGGGTGGTACTAGTGGTAGGCATCCTGCCCCCCCTGGCTAAGGGTGGTAGTAGTGGTAGGCATCCTGCCCACCCTGGGTGAGGGTGGTAGTAGTGGTGGGCATCCTGCCCCCCCTGGCTAAGGGTGGTAGTAGTGGTAGGCATCCTGCCCCCCTGGCTGAGGGTGGTAGTAGTGGTAGGCATCCTGCCCCCCTGGGTGAGGGTGGTAGTAGTGGTAGGCATCCTGGCCCCCCCTGGCTAAGGGTGGTAGTAGTGGTAGGCATCCAGCCCACCCTGGGTGAGGGTGGTAGTAGTGGTAGGCATCCTGCCCCCTGGCTGAGGGTGGTAGTAGTGGTAGGCATCCTGCCCCCCTGGCTAAGGGTGGTAGTAGTGGTAGGCATCCTGCCCCCCGGCTGAGGGTGGTAGTAGTGGTAGGCATCCTGCCCCCCTGGGTGAGGGTGGTAGTAGTGGTGGGCATCCTGCCCCCCTGGCTAAGGGTGGTAGTAGTGGTAGGCATCCTGCCCCCCTGGGTAAGGGTGGTACTAGTGGTAGGCATCCTGCCCCCCTGGCTAAGGGTGGTAGTAGTGGTAGGCATCCTGCCCACCCTGGGTGAGGGTGGTAGTAGTGGTAGGCATCCTGCCCCCCTGGCTAAGGGTGGTAGTAGTGGTAGGCATCCTGCCCCCCTGGCTGAGGGTGGTAGTAGTGGTAGGCATCCTGCCCCCCTGGGTGAGGGTGGTAGTAGTGGTAGGCATCCTGCCCCCCTGGCTAAGGGTGGTAGTAGTGGTAGGCATCCAGCCCACCCTGGGTGAGGGTGGTAGTAGTGGTAGGCATCCTGCCCCCCTGGCTGAGGGTGGTAGTAGTGGTAGGCATCCTGCCCCCCTGGGTGAGGGTGGTAGTAGTGGTAGGCATCCTGCCCCCCTGGCTAAGGGTGGTAGTAGTGGTAGGCATCCTGCCCCCCTGGCTGAGGGTGGTAGTAGTGGTAGGCATCCTGCCCCCCTGGGTGAGGGTGGTAGTAGTGGTGGGCATCCTGCCCCCCTGGCTAAGGGTGGTAGTAGTGGTAGGCATCCTGCCCCCCTGGGTGAGGGTGGTAGTAGTGGTAGGCATCCTGCCCCCCTGGGTGAGGGTGGTACTAGTGGTAGGCATCCTGCCCCCCTGGCTAAGGGTGGTAGTAGTGGTAGGCATCCTGCCCACCCTGGGTGAGGGTGGTAGTAGTGGTAGGCATCCTGCCCCCCTGGCTAAGGGTGGTAGTAGTGGTAGGCATCCTGCCCCCCTGGCTGAGGGTGGTAGTAGTGGTAGGCATCCTGCCCCCCTGGGTGAGGGTGGTAGTAGTGGTGGGCATCCTGCCCCCCTGGCTAAGGGTGGTAGTAGTGGTAGGCATCCTGCCCCCCTGGGTGAGGGTGGTACTAGTGGTAGGCATCCTGCCCCCTGGCTAAGGGTGGTAGTAGTGGTAGGCATCCTGCCCACCCTGGGTGAGGGTGGTAGTAGTGGTAGGCATCCTGCCCCCCCTGGCTAAGGGTGGTAGTAGTGGTAGGCATCCAGCCCCCCCTGGGTAAGGGTGGTAGTGGTGGTAGGCATCCTGCCCCCCCTGGGTAGGGATGGTGGTGCGCATTCAGGCCCCTGTGTGCATATGTGGCATTGGTGATGGGCATCCCGCCCCTATGGTGCTGCTGTTGCTGGTGTAAGTATATTCTGCATCCCTGTGTGTGTGTGTGATGTGTCGTGTACGTATTGTATGTGTTTTGTGGTTGGTGTCTGGCTTACCTTCTGCGCCGTACGCGTCCGTGCCTGTTCCGGTAGTATATGTAGAATATTGGTATGATCGGGACGAAGGGATTCATGGTTGGTTCGTGTCGTTCGTCCTTCTCGTTGCTTCGCGTCGTCCTTGTCGCTTCGCCTCGTCCTCGCCGCTCGCCTCGTCCTCGTCGCTCGCCTCGTCCTCGTCGCTGCCGTGTTCGTCTCGGAGCCGTGGATCGTGTTGTGGCGCGAATCGGAGCTTATGTGCGCCTCTCCCGGATGCTTTGACGTGCCGTGCGTAGCGACGGGTTCGGCGCGTACGGAAAGCGCATCGTACTTGTCCGGCCGGACGGGGCTGCATTTTTCCTTCCGTGCGACTCGATTCGGCGTTTCCGGATTCGCCTCGGTCGGAGAACAGGACCTGGTTTGGGTGAGTACGGCTCGGCCGGATTCTTTGCTGTTGTGCGCATCGTACTTGCTCGTTCGGTGTGCTGTACGGATCGTTCGGGAAACATGCTTTCGCATGGCTTTTTTCCCGACCGAATGCTATTGGGTGCGCCTCCGACCGAGATCGGAATCGGCCCCTAAACCTTCTGACTTAGGGCCTGATTTAGATATCAGCAGATGGGTTGTTCGTGAGAGTGGGGATGGATATCCCATCCGCCGAAATCTAAATCCCTTAGGATATTATGGGATTTATATTTCAGCGTATGGGGTATCCGTCACCGTTGTGACTGAGTAACCCATCCGCTGATATCTAAATCAGTCCTTAGTCTATTTTATGGACCTCAATGTCATCAGTGGTGTAAGCTTGAAGCTATTTCCAAGGAAGTTACATCAAAATCGGACACTTTTGTCACACGGTCCTACTGACACTGCAGGTCTTGGAAGCCCAAATGTTACTAATTCCCAACTTTTCAGGGTGTCTGGAGCAGCTCTTCCGGTTCACATCTAAGGGCCTTATTAAGAGTTTGGCGGTGCGGTAGTGGGACCGCCCTGCACCGCCAAACCCATGTACAAACCGCCACCAGATCAGGAATTTTCTCCTGTCTGTCTGGTTGTTCTTTGGCATTCCCAGGGCGGTGCCTATGAAATATGCACAGCAATGGGAACGCCAAAGGCAGTTTCTGCATGGCATGGACTGCTGCAGTCAATGCTGTACAGGTACTGGTGTGCATGCACACAGGGGGGAACATGTTGTGCTTCACTGTGTGTTGTGTGGCTTAATTCAGTTCTGGTATGGAGCAGATTCTAACCTGTTTGCCTATAGTCAATCAATAAAGGGGTTGGCGAAGCGCAACTACTCACCCGTAGCGTCTCAAGGCGCTGGGGGGGAGCGCAGCTCCAGGATGTTCACTCGGGTTCGTCGAAGAGCCAGGTCTTGAGGTCCTTCATGAACTTGGAGAGTGTTGGTGTCTGCCGGAGGTGGAGAGGGAGGCTGTTCCATGCCCTGACCGCGAGGAAGGAGAAGGACCGTCCTCCTGTTCTGGTTTTCTTGATGCACGGCACCGTAGCCAGGGAGAGCTGGGCTGAGCGGAGGTATCTCTGGGGTGTGTGGAACAAGAGGCTGTGGTTCAGGTAGGCCGTCCGGTATTGTGGAGGGCTTTGTGGGCGTGGGTGCTAAGCTTGAAGGTGATTCTCCTTTCGACGAGGAGCCAATGTAGTGTCCGCAGGTGCTTGGTGATGTGGCAGTGGCGAGGTAGGTTGAGGACTAGTCTGGCGGAGGCGTTCTGGATGTTCTGGAGTTTGCGGGTGAGTGTCTTGTTGATCCCGGCGTAGAGGGCGTTGCCGTAGTCCAGTCTGCTGCTGATGAGGGCGTGGGTGACGGTTTTCCTGTGCTCAAGAGGAATAGTACTATCGGAGTAGCTGTAGGTGTAACGTTTGCAAATTGTTTCTGACTTATCACTATGTAGCTCTATTTTCATGGCCTTTCCCGTGCCCCTCCTTGACTTTTCCCTTACTGGTCCCACCTTTCAGAAGATGAAGATATTCACAATTTTCTAGCCACCCTCCTTGCAAATTCCACACTTACATCTAAGCAGTGAGTTTACATGAGGGTGAGTGTAGATGGCTTTCTAAGCTTGTACATTTATGAATGGTCATTAATGAGTATGTGAAATAGTGCTATATGAGTACGAAGCATCATGCTTGTAAATGGCTTTGTAAATTGAAAACAAGATTTGTTCTCTGTTGAGTTGGACTAAGACTTGACACCATGGATAGAAAAGCTTACTTCTTGGTCTGACTTGCCCATTGGAGTAGTTGTTTTGGTGAAGTGCCTCTTGTCAGTTATTTGGAGCCCAGCTACTGCAAGCCATCAAATTTCTGCTTTGTAGTTGGTTTATTTTGGAGACATGAGAACCCGTATTCTACTAGAAATAATGCCTGCTAGTCTGAATTTGTTCAAAATTGAGAGGACCTTTTGTAGGAAAGTGGATCATTATTTGGGGTGGGCCATCACCCAGCTCAAGGAAAAATAACACTAACTTGTCAGGCTGAACCCCAAAAGTCACTAAATTACCCGAAGTTCAACATCTTGGTAGCAATGGCACAGAGCAGATAGGCTTAACTTAAGGCAATCTGTAAAGTTTTTAATCCAGCACCAAAACAGTAATAAAATTAAAAGAATAAACAATAAAAATCCCAAACTAAATTAGAATACATTCTAATAACGAAATGACTCTAAAATAATTCCAAAATGATATAAGTCCAATAAGGGTAACTGAAGATATGAATTTTTAAAGTTCTGAGTTAAAATAGCAGCAAAAAGCTATAAGTACCAATGATAGTCAATGGGCGCAGTAGACCAGGACCAAGACATGATTTCAGGCCGACTGCGGTGGCTCGTGGGTGAGGTACAGTAAGCAGGTTTGGCCATAGATTAAACCTTCTGACTTAGGGCCTGATTTAGATATCGTCAGATGGGTTACTTCGTCAGAGTGGGGATGGATATCCCCTCCGCCGAAATCTAAATCCCATAGAATATTATGGGATTTATATTTCAGCGTACGGGATATCCGTCCCAGTTGTGACGGAGTAACCCATCCGCCGATATCTAATTCAGCCGTTAGTCATTTTTATGGACCTCAAAATCCTCCAGTGGTGTAAGCTTGAAGCTATATCCAAGGAAGTTACATCAAAATCGGGCACTTTTGTCACGAGGTCCTACTGACGCTTTGCAGGTCTTGGAAGCCCAAAAAATGTTCTAATTCCCAACTTTTCAGGGTTTCTGGAGCAGCTCTTCTGGTTCAGATCTAAGGACCTTATTATGAGTTTGGCGGTGCGGGAGTGGGACGGCCCGCACCGCCAAACCATGTAAAAACCGCCCACCAGATCAGGAGTTTTCTCCTGTCTGTCTGGTGGTTCTTTGGCATTCCCAGGATGGTGCCTATTAAATAGGCACCGAAATGGGAACGCCAAAGGCAGTACCTGCATGGCATGGACTGCTGCAGTCAATGCTGTACAGGTACTGCTGTGCATGCACACAGGGGGGCACATGTTGTGCTTTACTGTGTGCATCCACATGGCGTGAGGCCTACGGGCCCCCTTTGTTTCCTCCCAGCCACACTTTTCATGCTGGTCGCACCGCCATGAAAAGTGTGGTGGTGAGGAAACTCGTAATATGCTTGGCGGGGCCGCCGCAGCCACGCCAAGCATATTGCGGCCTCAATACCGCAGTGCCACCACCAGGGATCTTTGATCCCTGGTGGTTGCGGTGGTCCTAGGGTGGCCTGACCACGCCTGTTCTAATGGGGTAGTCCGAAGACCGCCACCACTGAAGCCCCGCAAGTCTGGCAGTGTGTGGACTGCCAGACTCATAATAAAGCCCTAAGGCTTCCTGGACCTCAAGGACTTCACTTAAGGGTCTGGACCCACCCCAGCAGAGGCCACCAGCTGGGTCCTATCCAGGTCCAGTTGATACTGGTCACTTCAGGAAAAAGGCCTCTTGCAGCTTGATGTGTTCCTATACTGACATAGGAGGTCAGCCAACTGACCCTTGGAGTCCACTTCTTTGTCCTGCGTACAAGAGGGAGCAGGTCCAGTCAAGTCTCCACACAATTCACAGACAGCAGGTCCAGCCCTCTTCTGATTTTCACAGGTCCGGGAAATGTTCTGAGGAGTGTTACTTAGGTGGCACATTTATGGTTTGCACTAGCCAGTGGGTAGGGGTGAGTCCTGATCCCCCCTTAAGCAATGAGGCAAAAGTTCCTAGAGGTAACTCTACCCTCTTCTTCAGCAGTTCCATTTTGCCTTACTGCAAACAATCCTACAGTGAACTTTACTCATAAAATCCAAAATGTGGGAACCTTTCCTCCTGTAGGCGGAGCTGCTGTTTCCATTCAGAACTATGTCCAGGGAACTGAGCACTCTCCTCCCCTGTGTCCACTCCAAACTGTGTCTGGGGTTTGTTTCTCTCCTACTAGGTTTGCACCCAGCCTGGCTTGAATGGACCTGGGGAACACAGCTCACAGCTTTCAGTTCCTAAGGTCTCCCCTTGCTTAAACTATGAATGGGTGGGCTTCTCCTCTGTCTCTTTCAAGTTAATGAAGTTCCAGGCGTGGCTTGCCCAGCAGCAAAATGGCCGCTCACTAAGAGGGCTCTGCCGGCCGCATAATAATCCTCAAAAATCTTGCATGATAGAGAGCACATCATCACTTGCCAGGAACGGGTATTGGTAGCGGCGAAGGCGGTGGCCGGATGGGGCGCAGGGCGCAGCGCTGGGCCCGGAGAAAATCGACGAAACCCCGCTGAGGGCTTGAGCGAAGGCCTGGGCCCTGCGGTGCGGCTGGGAGGAGCTGGCCCGCTGGCGAGCTGGGCCTGGCGCAGACGAGAGCCGCGGGCGCAGCAGAGCAAGTGCACAGGCAAGATTAGAAGTGGAGTGACCCGAGGCAAGTGCCGACTGGCGGCTGAGGCTACGACGTGAGGCTGCTGCCTGGAAGTCGCATAATCATTGCACGATACCTCATCGGTGCAGATATCCTGTCTCCGGGCCGTCGCTGACTGTAGCTGTGGACCGCGGCGGGGAAGCCGGGAGGGGACCTAGATAGCCAGAGGTGAGCCATGTCCTGAAGAGCCCTGACACAACCTGATAGCGCGCTGCGGCTGCCGGTCGCCCATGCGGGAACAGGGAGACGGACTGTGTGGTGGCCGGCTATTGCTGTCCCTGCTTGGTAGAGCCGGATCTAGAGCTGGAGCTGGTGCCGCAGCACTAAGAGCAGGAGTGTGCGCCGAAGGCTTAAACATGTGTGGAGGTGACTGCTGTGGTGCAGGTGGGGTGCTGTGATAACGCAGTTGCGTGCCTTGGCTGCCCCTTCACCGCTGCTCCCCAGCGAGACTTGGGCCAGAGGAGAGAACATCGAGAGGACTGCGATCCAGTACAGGAACATTGCGGGATTGATAAACCCTTGACATCAGCTGGGGCACTGTTCAGGCTGATGCGACCCTGAGCGGGTAGAAGGGCATACTGAGTGGAAGCCGGAGCTGCCGCACACCCATAGACACGTCCCTGGGCTGGGTGAGTGAAGCTGGCGCACAGGCTGCGTTGTAGAGAAGCACTCGGACCCACTGGGTCAGCAAGTTGCGATTGTGCGACGCCCCGCAACCCCCGCTGGAGAGGACCCACTGGGTTACCCAACTCTCTCCCTAAGCAGAACTAGAAGTGGAAATAAGGGCAGAGGGGGTCACTAATCCAAGGGTATAAGAGAACCGGCTTGGAAAAGATCTGCGCACGTACTGCCACAGTCACTCGGCTGGGCTATCCCCTGTCAGCAGGGACGGCATGGGAAAACACGACACCAAGCAATCAAAGCTCTCTTTTGAAAGCAAACGGCTCACTAGGCAAGCCGATAACGATGTAGACACTGATTCAGAGGTGAGCACACGTGATGGTGCGGAGGGGAGTAGCAAAGATCTCCGGTCATTGCTGCTTGACAAGCAAGTGAACACAAATGAGACTCGCTTAGATCAGTTGGACAACTGCTCCACCGAAGTACACGAATTTCAACTGGAAACTAAGGAGCAGCTGCTTCATATGGACAAAGTGCTCAACATCATCAGAGCCAAAGATTATGATTTGGATGCACAGTCGCGTAGGAATAACCTCCGAATAACAGGCATTGCAGAAACATCAGCAATTTCCAAGATGGAAACTTTCGTGGAAGAGCTACTGCGTGATCTATTTTGCCCGGAACTATCCACGATGTTCATAGTTGAAAGAGCACATCGCAGTTTGGGTCCCAAACACCCGGTTGGATCAACGCCGAGACCAATTCTAGCATGCATACTAAACTACCGTGACCGGGATACCATACTGCGTCTCGCCAGAGAGAGATTAAGCATTAACCATAAGGGCAACAACA
Organism: Calotriton arnoldi; assembly: GCA_963921515.1. NCBI lineage: Eukaryota > Metazoa > Chordata > Amphibia > Caudata > Salamandridae > Calotriton > Calotriton arnoldi. Next base: position 987,981 of record CAWUFW010006750.1, on the reverse strand, counting down.
TCTCCCTGTATCCGGACTTCACCCCAGCGGTCCAGGCAGCAAGGCACCATCGCACCCATGCTCTGCCACACCATCACCCATGCTCTGCCACACCATCAACCGCTCCCTGGCAACCGCCTCGTACCCCGACGACTGGAACCACGTCGAGGTCAACCCCCTCCTGAAGAAACCCTCGGCGGACCCCACCGACCTCAAAAACTACAGACCCATCTCCCTGCTCCCGTTCCCAGCGAAAGTCATCGAGAAAGCCATCAACAGCCAATTCGCCACATTCATCGAAGAGCACAACATCCTCGACTCCTCCCAATCCGGCTTCAGAAAAAACCGCAGTACGGAAACTGCCCTACTCGCCGCAACAGACGACATCCGCACCCTACTGGACAAAGGAGAAACAGCAGCCCTCATCCTCCTCGACCTCTCTGCGGCGTTCGACACAATCTCTCACCGCACCCTAATACGCAGACTCCACGACGCAGGGATCCAAGACAAGGTCCTCGACTGGATCTGCTCCTTCCTGTCCGGCAGAAAGCAGCGGGTCAGACTCCCCCCTTTCCTCTCGGACCCTACACCAACCACCTGCGGAGTCCCCCATGGGTCCTCCCTCAGCCCTACGCTCTTCAACGTCTACATGGCTCCGCTTGCCCCCATCGTCAGAACCTACGGACTCAACATTGTGTCATACGCAGACGACACCCAACTCATCCTCTCCCTATCCAACGAACCCAATACCGCCAGACACAACTTTCGAGAAGGCATGGAAGCCGTTGCCAAATGGATGAAAAAGAGCTGCCTACAACTAAACACCAACAAAACAGAAGTACTCATCATGGGCCCAAACCCCGACGCCTGGAATGACACCTGGTGGCCCCCCGCCCTCGGAATCCAACCCACCCCCATGGACCACGCACGCAACCTGGGAATCATCCTGGACTCCGAGCTCAAAATGGACCGCCAGATCAACTCCGTCTCGTCCTCCTGCTTCCACACCCTCCGCCTCCTACGTAAGAACTTCAAATGGATCCCCCTCGAACACAGAAAGACCGTTACTCACGCCCTGGTCACCAGCAGACTCGGCTACGGCAACGCACTCTACGCCGGAATAAACAAAAACCTCACCTGCAAGCTACAGAACATCCAGAACGCCGCCGCAAGACTGGTCCTCGACCTGCCAAGACACAGCCACATCTCCCAGCACCTGCGCACACTCCACTGGCTCCCCATCGAAGCTAGAGTCACCTTCAAGATGCTCACCCACGCCCACAAGGCCCTCCACGACACCGGACCAGCATACCTGAACAGCTGACTCAAATTCCACACACCCCAGAGGACCCTACGATCAGCCCAGCTCTCCTACGCCGTGGTCCCCCGCACGAGAAAGACCAGATCGGGAGGCCGCTCCTTCTCCTTCCTCGCGGCCAAAGCCTGGAACGCCCTTCCGCTCCACCTCAGACAAACAACATCGCTCCCCATCTTCGCAAGAAACCTCAAAACCTGGCTCTTCGACAGACCCCCCCCTTGATGGACTGGAACCTGCTAACCCACCACCCCCAGCGCCTTGAGACCCTTACGGGTGAGTAGTCGCGCTTAACAAACGCCTGATTGATTCATTGAAGGCGCGAGTTTGTGCCGATTAAACGGATTCTGAGACAAGCGGAAATTCATATGCACTGCTATATCCAGCCAAGCTGAAGATAATGTTCGAGGGTTCAACCCACCACTTCACAGATGCTAAATCGGCCATGAAATTTGCTAAACATATAGGGGGCCAAAAGCGAGAAGTGGGGGGGTCTACAGGTGCCCATTCGGACACTAGACTCAGCGACATAGAATGATTTGAGATGTACACACTGCCTATTATTGATAAGACAGTATAAATTGCTACTGATGGTGGGCGGTAGCTCGCAGGAACTGGCTGAGTCAATTTCTAATAACTGTTATCTTGCGGCATTATGCCAGTGATGATCCCAATGACCCAATAATGTTACGAAAAAGTTTATAGCTCTCACACTCATGAGTGGCCACCCCGCCGTTTGGCAAGGTTGTAAGCCGGTGTAGTCATGCCCCAAGGGAGAGCTCCCTGTTCGTGTCCCCACGCACAAGTTGGGGATTTACATTGGGTTTGTTAGAAGGGGTGGGATTCTATGCACAACCTAGTTGGGGGGTTGGTGTGGAAGGGCGGGGACTGTTAACTTCGTTTGCATGGTCAGTGCAAAGCACCGTAAGTCAGCAACAGCAAGCATCATGTTTAGCGCACTTTAGATCCACACCCTGCGCTTCTGTCTACCAAGGCCTTTGAGAATAGTACATACAAGCACACATTTGGCCATAGGTGACCCAAGGAATCACAGCCTGACACCGGGCATCCCGGATGCAAACACCAACTTGCCATGACCTCCTACAATCTCCTCACTTGGAACATTAGGGGGCTAAACAATTATCGTAAGACCAGATTTATACACTCTTAGTTAGTCAGACACAACATTGATATATATTTCCTCCAAGAAACACATTTAAATACTACATCTCACGCTAAGCTAAACAACAAACGCTGGGATCCCATCTATTCCTCCATATACTCCAATTTCACTAGAGGGGTGTCTATACTATTCAGGCGGGGGTGGGAGGGTCGACAACAGTCTCGCATGTGGACCCGAACTGAAGATTAGTCATACTGGGCGGCAAGCTGGGAACGGTAAATATAACCTTGGCGGCGGTATATGGGCCGAACGTGGACACGCCTGAATTCTTCCACACCGTCTGGGCCAAGATTATAACAGTGGGCAACGACACTCTTATATGGGGAGTGGACTTTCATGCATTGATGGATGATGATTGAGACCGGAGGGGAGTTTCCCGTAAATTACATCCTAGGTCCAACGCAGCACTTAACACCATCAAACTAGAAGGCAACCTGACAGACATCTGGAGGCAATGGCATCCAGACACGTCCGAAGGCACATGCATCACAGCTCACTACAATGCGTGGTCACGTTTAGATTTCTGGCTGGTATCCCCAGAAATAGCGGCCTGGACAACGGAAGTTAAACATTTACCCAGAACCCTATCGGACCATGCTCCGGTCCGGCTTCAGCTGTACATACCAGAGGGTCCTCGGAAGAAATTCAGTTGGCGACTCCCAGCACATGCCCTCACAGATACTGCGTATCGGGAAGAAATCAGAGGGGACATAGATGAATACTTCTCCACCAACACTGGCTCGGGACCAACCCTGGCCACTCTGTGGGAGGCATTCAAGGCTGTGATCCACGGGAAATGTATATCCAGGCAGGCCTGGGTTTTGAAATCTATTAGACACTCCCTCGAGAAATTGGAAACAGACATCAAGGAGCTAGAACTGAAATATTTCGGCTCCAAAAATCCAAGCCTGTTGGGCGAAATTAGGGCAAAAGTCTCAGATTATGAAGAGGAGGCGCAGAGAGAGGTGAAATTCATGGGGAAATTTGCCCAAGCTAGAAGGTACGGAGAGGGGGACAGGCCCGGAAAGACATTAGCTAATATGTTGCGTACACCTAACAATGCCACATTCATAACAGAGGTACTTGACGCTAACCGCGAACCGGTAAGGGGCCCCCAAGAAATCCTTGATCAGTTTACTCAATTCTACACCACTTTATACACCTCATCCTCATGCACAACTCCAGAAGAACTCCAGGCCTATCTGGACTCCTTAGAACTGCTTTGGCTGGGCAGGGCACATATGGCTTATTTAGAGGAGCCCTTTACTAAAGAAGACATTATACAAGTAATAAACAGCCTGCCCTCTGATAAAACTCTGGGTTCAGACGGTCTGACTGCAGCCTTCTATAAGAGCTATGCGGATATCCAGGCGCCCCAGCTGCTAACACTCTATGGGGAAGCCCTAGAGACAGGCAGTCTCCCCCCGTCAATGAGGAAGGCAATTATACTTTCTCTACCTAAACCAGGGAAACCACCAAATGAGAGGGATTCATATCGCCCCCTCCCTTTGATAAATATCGACACAAAAATTTACTCTAATCTACTGGCAAATAGACTGCAGCCATTGCTACCCCTGATTGCCCGACCAGACCAATCCGGCCGGGTAGATCCACAGCACACAACTTACTTTGCAGCACAACTTTGCTGTGCTGCATTACCTAGATCCACATTCCCAGGCCCTGGCTGCACTTCTGGACACAACTAAGGCCTTTGATTCGCTGGAGTGGCCCTAGCAAGATTGGGTTTTAGCCCGATATATATCAACCAGATAAATCTGCTAAATACTCTCCCCACTGCCAGACTTAGATTAAACGGACTGGTTTCCTCACCGCTGCAAATTACCCGAGGCACAAAGCAGGGATGTCCCCTATCTCCCCTGCTGTTCGCTATAGCCATGGAGCCACTGGCTGCGCGACTTAGGCAACATCATGCAGACAGGGGACTGGGTTTCACCACCAGGGGGCTGATCATATCGCTGTACGCGGATGATATAGCCTTGTACATTAACAATCCAGCGGACAACTTACACCCGGTACTGCGGGAGCTTCTCAGATTTGGGGGGTTGTCTGGTATACAAATTAACTGGGGAAAATCCGTCCTGTTCCCTCTAACCAAAGACACCTCTCCCTTCTTTTTTTAAATTTTATTTATAAGATTTTGACAGATACAGCATAATTCTCATTACTGTTTCTTGACAGCTTTGTTACATACATTTCTACAACGGATTGTGCATCTGGCATCACCCTAAGCATACAAGTTCTAGCCTCCACATATATCACATTGGATTCCAGCATATACAATGTCAACTCAATATTTGGCCCGCATCCGTTCCACCACCCAACAATTACATACATTACATTCCCTATATGGTTGCCTCCCGTGCCCACTGGGCCGCCACCCATGCTCGCACCTAATGCCGCCAAGCCCAGATCTCTCTCTGCGAGTCCCTCACACATAAATCATGCGGGTTGCCCTTACTGCACATCCCCTTCAGGATTACCAGCTGTCACCAGGGACGTCCCCCGACTAAGGGGCCGATTCTGATGCGGGTTGGAAAAGCTTCCTGACCGAATCGGTTGGGAAATGGTGTCCGACGCACTCGGATCGGGAAAGTCCGACCGGCAGAGTAGGATGCATCCGGATGCTTCCAGATACGATTTGGTTGAACTCCCATTGACTTCAATGGGAACATTTGTTCCTAACCGCATCAGAATCAGGCCCTCGGTCGGGAAGCTTTTCCAACCCGCATCAGAATCGGGCCCTTAGTGGGGTCCTCCTTTGTCTGAGCCAGTTTATGTAGGGCTCCCATATATTTTTAGGACGTGACACCGTAGGCATAAGATCCCAGAAATTGGACAATTGCGCCTGACAGTATGCGACCTTGACCGTCGGGCGGCTGGGGGAACCCCAATGTATAGCAAGCCGCCTCCGTGCAAGGACCAGAAGCATTGCTGTCAGGCGGCGCACCTCCGGCACTGATACTTCCACATACCCCAACAATACCACTAGAGGGGAGCATTCAAGGGTTTTACCTGTTATATCCTGAATGGTTTCACAAACCTCCCCCCAGTATTTACGCACTACAGGGCACTCCCATGCGATGTGCAGGAATGCCGCCCCCTCCCGTCCGCATTGCCAGCAATTAGAGTTGGCTCTTAGTTTCACTTTAAACAATTGTAGGGGGGTGGGATAATAGCGATGCAGAAATTTAAAGTGTATAAGCCTCAACTTGTAATTTGGCGATAAGTATTTAGTTTGCGCACAACAATATGACCATTGCTCGTCCGTGGCTGGTCCGAGAGGTCCCCTCTCCATTGTTCCAGTGCCCTCGGGTCTGACCACGGGGTATCTATCTGCGTTTGAACATAGAGCCTAGTAATCAGTTTCTTAGGGGATGGTGTAGTCAACAACTTTTCAAGCGCCAACAGAGTAGCAGGAGAGCCGGGAAACGTGGAATGCAGCGCCCTGCAGACAGCCCTAAGCTGATAATACAGGAGCAACTCTAGAAAGGGGACCCGGCTTCCTTCCTGGGCAGCCGGCTCCGCAATGAACCTGTCTTGAGGGTAGAGGTCACCCAGAGTCTTTATGCCCATGCCGCGTGCCCTAGCAGCGGCTCCTCTGTCCTGCAGGAAAGGGAAGTCTGGGTGCAACGCAACCGGCGTGGAAGGTGCATATAGGAGAGGATTTTGTGTTCGCCTACGCAATCCCTCCCAAGCCCACCTCACCATCTCAACTGTGTTTATTTTGTTTGCTGGTCTTCGGTAACGATGATAGTCTGCCATGTGTAACGGGGCGGGATCCGCTATATCTTTCTCGGTGGCGACATGGGACAGAAAGGGGACGGCATGAATCCAATAGTGTAGAAACTGTGCCTGCGCACAATATGCATATAGCTCAAGATCCGGTGCCCCCATCCCGCCCTCGGATAACGGGCGTATCAGGAGGTCCCAGCTTATCCTAGGCTGCCCACGCGCCCAGATCATAGATATCGCCGCAGATCGTATGGATTTAAGTGGTAGGGGGATGTTTACGTATAAATATAGTAGCTTAGGTAAAACAATCATTTTTAATATGGCAATCCTGCCTGCGAGTGACAACGGCAGCGCCGACCAGAGCTTTCGTCCAAAGTTTAAGCTCCATATGAGCTGAATGTCGCTGCTCAACCAGACGTCCAAGTATTCAACGGCGTCTTCAGCCCAAACCAATGGAAATTCCGATGAGATGCCCAAAGGTGCATCAGTGAGGGGCAAAATGGAAGACTTAGACCAGTTAATGCTTATTCCGGACAGGCCGCCAAATCTGAGCATTTCCCTTAATAAAGGATCAAGGTTATCCTCTGGCCATCTAGCGTATAATGTAATATCGTCTGCATACATGGAAATGGTGAGACTACGCTCAGAGAAGATCAGGCCACGTGTGGCATGATGTTGGCGTATGCGGGCCGGCGGCGGCTCCATGGCTATTGCAAACAGGAGCGGTGACAAAGGGCAACCCTGTCTGGTTCCGCGAGTTATGGGGAAGGCCTCTGATATCAGGCCATTAGCCTGGACCCGGGCAGTTGGCTTGGTGAAGAGCAATTCGATTAATTTAATAAAATTTGGACTAAACCCCAGTCTAGGGAGCAAGGTGAATAGGAACGGCCACTCCAATCTATCGAATGCTTTAATAGCATCTAAAAAGACCGCCGCCGCGGGGAGTTTGGGGTCAATTTGATGAAGCACGGAGAAGAAGGTGCGCAGGTTCTGGGCAGTTGACCTGCCCGGGATAAATCCGGACTGATCCGGGCGGGCGATGAGGGACATGAGAGGTTGAAGCCTATTGGCTATTAATTTCGCCAGTATTTTGGCGTCCACGTTCATAAGTGAAAGTGGCCTGTAAGAGTCGCACAGGTTGGCGGGCTTATCAGGCTTTAACAAAGTAATGATAACCGCCTCTCTAATAGACGGGGGGAGCTCTCCGATCTCCAAGGACACCTGATAAACATCCAGAAGGCGGGGGGCCAGTACATCCGCATATGTTTTATAGAACAGCGTTGTCAGCCCGTCTAGCCCCGGGGCCTTGCCAGCTGGCAGACCCTTGATCACCTGTGTGATATCATCTACAGTAAATGGGATATCTAGGTATTCCCTGTGCGCGGGGCTCAGCCAAATAAGCTCTATAGAGTCCAAATAGTCCCCAAGATCAGGATTAACTGCGCATTGTGTAGCAGTATATAGAGAGGAAAAGAATTTTGTGAGATGGCGGTGTGTGTCCACCGGACCCCGGGTAGGGGGGAATCCCCATCCGCCAACTCCACTATGTAAGTGGGCGCTGTACGCCGTTTGAGTAGGTTTGCTAGGGTTTTCCCAGGCCTGTCTCCCTCCCCATATCCGCGCGCCCTTGCATCCTTGCCGAGAAACCTAGTCTCACGCTCTGCCTCTTCTTCAAACTCAGAGATGGCGCTACGTATAGAAGCCAGAGCTACTGGGTCCTTAGTATTATAGTACTGCGCCTCAAGTGTCTTAATTGACTGCTCTATCTTTGTCAGTGTCGTGCGTATGGAATCTAGGACACCAGCTTGTTTAGATATGCAGGCCCCTCTAACCACCACCTTAAATGCCTCCCATAGAACTGAAGGCGAATCCACGGAGCCCTCGTTTGTAGCAAAGTAATTCTGTATCTCCTGACATATTTCCTCCCTGAATGCGGCATCCAGGAGAGCATAAGGTGGAAGCCGCCAGCTAAACGCGCGAGGCAGAGTACTTGGGATTTTCCACTGCAATAGCACCGGTGAGTGGTCTGAAAGTGTGCGCGGCAGATGTTGTACCGCCGTCGCCCAGGTCATAACGTCAGCTGTGACTAACCAGAAGTCCAGTCTGGACCAGGCCCGAAGATAGGATGTAATACATGTGCCCTCCCTGGTGGAGGGGTAGAAGCGACGCCAGATGTCCATCATGCCCTGCTCAGTAAGTATAGTATTCAATTGTTGCGTTGCCTTAGGATGCGGGTTACGAGGAGCACCCTCCCTGTCGGATGTATTGTCTAGGATCGCATTGAAGTCTCCTCCCCAAATCACTGCGCCTTCCCCCATTGCCACTACTCTGGCCCATATGTCCAATAAAACTGTGGGTCATCCGTGTTGGGACCATAGATGGCCACCAGAATAAGAGGTGTAGTCAAAAGGGAGCCCGCAACTATAACATAACGCCCCTCCGTGTCTGTCTGCGTGCGTGATGTCACCCAACCAATGCCCCCACGTATCAATATGGACACTCCCCTAGCATAGCCAGAAAAGACCGACGAGTGTACCTCACCCCAGAGTTTGTGTGACAGCCTAGAATCAGTACTACGTTGCATGTGCGTCTCCTGCAGGAAGCACACATCAATGCGATGTCTACGCAGATATGCTTGTACGAGTCTGGCTTTCCTGCGGTCATTAAGGCCCCTTATATTCCACGTAAGGAACCTAACTTCTGTCATCCTGTGTTGGGACCGTGTATGTTACGACGGATAGTGGTGTGTGCGGAACAGAATCGTGGAAGCCCTAGGCGAATGTAGTGCCGAAATTGTGCTGACGCAGGCGCCTTGATGTAACCTCTCTGCGACACCCCAGCACAAACCTCTTGTCTGCCATCATGTATACCTAACATTACTGCCAAATAGTCAACGCTGTATCTGATAACATTGAGCCCGAAACCCCTCCCCCACCCACTACAGCCTCCCCAACAGGTCGAGAATACAACCCACCCCCCCACCCTTGCTTAACCTCATGCCCCTTACTAACATTGAAGAACATGGGAGATCTCCCTTGGGGGACTTGGAACAATGGCATTCACCTGCCATACAGCAGGGTGGCCAGGCTGACGTGCGTATCTGTATAAACCCCAACCCAACAGCACATAACGAGTATAGAAGACTGGTCACTGGCCCACACCCCACCCGCGCCAACAGACCCCAGTACATAACATATTAGCCCATTGCAACATAAGTAAGCGCTACGGCATCAGCCCAATACAAGCCCACCAGCAACCCAAGTGAAATGTCTCTAAAATGGGCCATCATCATATGCGTGCATCAGTCATTATCGCTGAGGTTCGGCTCCAGTGCAGGACTTCTTACAGCCTCGCGAGGGGAACCTCTTTTGCAGATGTGTTTTGTGAATTTCAAAGCAGATTTGGCATCATTGAAAAAATGCACCTGGCCATCATGAGTTATTTTTAACTTTGCAGGGTAGAGCATAGCGTACGGAACAGCGGAGGCCCGCAGAATCTTCTTCACCGATACGAACTCCCTGAGCGCAGCCTGCACAGTCTGGGTATAGTCCGGAAAGAAAGACAAGGTGTTGCCTTGGTGCGTAATGGGGCTCTTGGCCCTCGCCTCCCGCAGGATTGCATCTCTATCTGCATAGTTTAGAAGGCGCGCCAGTATCGGACGCGGGGGAGCACCTGGCACAGGCCTAGGACCCAGGGTGCGGTGGGCGCGCTCCACTATCATGACCTGAGAGAGGACCGACCCAAACAGCTCTCGCAGCAAGTTATCTATGAAAGGCTCCATTTTCGAGATGGCTGTCGACTCGGGAAGGCCAAGAATTCTAATGTTGTTCCGTCTGGAGCGCGCCTCCAAATCTTCATTCTTGGCCCTAATTACCTCCAGTATTTTTTCCATGCTGAGGATTTGCGCCCTGGATTCAGATTGTGAGTCCTGAGCATCCGACACCCTGCTCTCTAGCACATCCAGACGCGTTTCATGTGCCTCCACTTTCTTCTTGACTGCGTCCAGGCTAGATGTCAATGCGCCAATTTTACCATCTATTGATCTGAGATTGGAACGCACATCAAGGAGGATAGATCTCATATCTTCCTCAGGATTATCCGCTGACTCCCCAGAGCCCAGGGCCGCGCCCTGCACCACTGTAGGTTCCATGGTCCGCGTCTGGCGCTTACTTTCGAATGGGATTTTGGGTTGTTTTGGGTCAGTTTTGCCCATGACTTCACCAAGCAGGGCCCAGGTCGCTTTTGTTCCCCTACTCCAGGAACACCCGGCCAGAATCCTTCAGGTCGGCGGCCACCTCCCGCAGATTCGCTCTCAGCTGTTTAGCCGCTTTCAAGAGGATCAACAGCCTAGCCCTGAACGAGGCCGCCCAGCAACAATCACAGGGATGATGGTCGCCTCTGCGCCACTCCACCCCCGCAGTACTCGACTGGTCGATGGCCCTGCCCTGATCAGGCTCCCGTCGGGCACAAATTGCGTTTGAAACTGCAGTGGGGAGCGCCCCTCAGTGCTGCCTTATTCCTTCTCGATGGCAAAGCAGGGGTCAGCTGATACCTGCACGCTACCTCCGGCTTCCTCTGCTGGGTGAGCAGAGACAAAGGCCGAGCCACGCCGCGCGGAGGGCGATCCCGCAGGATGGCTCAGCTCCCAGATTATTCCCACGTCGGTAAACACCCCAGGGTGCCTGGAAGCCAAACCAGCCGCGTCGTCACCTCTCCCCGCCACATCCCTCGAGCCCAAGGCCCCGCTTCCACACGTTAGGGTTTAGGATAAGGCCCGGCACCCAGGAGAGGGATCCACCGACCCGCACCAGCTCACCACCGCCCCCCTAGCAGGGCGGGCCTGATCAGCGCAGAGCAGCACAGCCCCTCCCCGGACCGCCAGCCGTCCCCCTCACCTTTGCGCCTCCTGGCCTCTTGTCACGGGCACACTCGCCGGTCCGTTGCTCCAGGCAGCACGCCTTCACGGTCTCTGTCTCCAACCGCAACACGGGGCACTCCCCCAGCCCTCACTACCAGACGGAGCCCTTCGTCACGGCAGCAGCAACTCGGTCCCTCGATATCCCGGGGGGCCCCAGGCGGATCAGCGACTCACATCCAGCGCCACGATTTTCGCTTCAGCTGGGCAGACGTGATTTCAGGAAGGCTCCGACCCACACCTCCGGATCTACGCCGCGATCGCTCGGGGCCTGGCGGCCATTTTTCTCTGCAGGTCCAGGCGCTCTTCTTACATCCGTGGATTATGCCGCTGTCAAAAGCGCAGTTGGGCCAAAGTCACTCTCGGGTGTGCGGGGCAAGTTCAGCGCCCGGAAGGCTATTTTTCGCCCTCCGGGGTCAGGTTTATAATGGTAATTGCTGGATATTACAGCCTGCCCTGCGGAGCCCCTTCAGTGAGCGGCCATTCCGCAGCACGTTGTGGCCACGCCCCCCCTCCACCTCTTCCTTCTTGCTGGAATTTCCCCTCAGATCGGCAGATGGCCCAGTTCGCTATCTGGGCATCTGGCTGAGCAGAAACCTACAAGAACTGTGGGATGTGAATTATGGAAGGGCCGTGACATGGCTGGAGGGCAAAGTGCAGACCTGGGCTAGACTACCGCTCTCTTTGGCGGGACGTATAGCAATAGCGAAAATATTTGTACTACCCAAATTTTTATATCTGTTCATAAATTTACCTCTCCCCCTTACACAAGTTTTTTAAAAAACAATGCGCTCCCGGATGCTGTCCTTGGTGTGGGTCGGGAAAGAGTCCTGAATATCGTGGGAACTCTTAACCCTCCCATTGACGCAAGGCAGGTTGGGCGCTCCGAATGTCCAGCTGTATGCTTACTGTGCACAGGCCCAGTTTTTGCACTATTGGATTCATCCTATCCCATTCCAGCCTCACGTTGTGATGGAGATAGACAGGGTGTCGCCGACCACCCTACCGGTAGTAATTTATCAGCAATTTAAACGTCCTCGTGCGAAATCGACACAGTAGAAACATTACGATGGAGCTGGGAAGGCCTGAGAAATAGAGCCAAACTGGAGATCATGCACGCCTCCTCCGTGCTGCTGGGATACAACCCACACGTACCCCCACTTGACGACAAAGGAAGTGTGGCTCTCGCGCCACAGTTAGGCATGGACACATTTGCGGACCTCTATCCTGGGGGCAGCTTTCGTCCCCCTCCATTGGGGGGGAGCTGGGCCTGGGTTTGCAGAGCTGTTTCTGTATCATCGCATCAAGCTCATTACACATCTATATAATACCATGCAATCCACATTTCCGGTGACAAGGCCCAAAGCATTATCAGATTGGAACACTGAACTGAGCCCTCCACTGTCTGAGGAGCAGTGGAAATACTGCTGCTGCCAATTACGGATGCTGTCTGCTAACTACAAGTTGAGATTGATCCATTTTAAATTTCTGCATTGATTTTATAGAACCTCAGCCCAGTTACATCATATGGGACTTAGACCTGACACCAGTTGCTGGCGATGCGGGGCTTCACCTGCAACATTTCTGCACTTAGCTTGGAACTGCCCTACTATAGCGAGATACTGGGTAGCTATATTCAACACGATTAGGGAGATCCTGGGGATACCAGCCGAACCCACACCGATACTAGGCATATTGGGATACGTAAAAGACACCCTGGTGAGTGCCCGACGTTTACACGCCATGTTACCGCTGCTGGCAAAACGCAGAGTGGCCATGCATTGGGGGAAACCCACCACCCCATCGGTCAAAGTCTGGTTGCAAGATGCCACTTTTTGTCAGGCTCAACTATCGATATTCTGGGAACTAATGCCTGCAGCCTCCAGACCCAAAGACATCTGGGGTCCAGTACTAAAATGGCTATGCAACAACACACTTGAAGGACACAACCCTGTAGCAGCAGAAGCACACACTTAGCTGCATTTTACAGACATCACAGGTCTTGAGTCGGGAGGCACCCATAGGAATCTAAGATATGGTGAATACATGTGCAGTAGGCCATTGTGTTGTAGTATGACCATGACCATACCGGAGCTGTAGTGATGAATTGATGCTCTTAAGGAATTATGTTCGAGAACTGACCTGTTGTTAACTGTTGTTTGTTGTTAAGCATCATCTACTATAAACGCCACATTATGGCGTAGATCAATATTCAGCATTGTGATAATGTAGTATGATAAAAATGCCAATAAACAAATAAAAAAAAAAAAGTTAATGAAGTTCCTGAGCCCAGCCCAACTGTCCTTACTTAACTGATAGGGTTGACATGGTTCACACCCAGCACATCCTGTCACCAGGACTAAGCCATTTTTGTACTCCGGGAGCACTTTTCACTCTTCATTAAGGTCAAGCACTTGCTGGGCATCTGCTGGCAGGCTAATGGAAATTAGCCTCCTGGAGCTTCAGGCAGGGAAAAGGTAACTTTCTATAAGTTAGTTTTCATAAATATTTATTAAAACACCCAACTTCACCTATGAACTGGATATTTAATACATTTGAAAAATAGACTTTGATGACTATTCTAGCCATTTCCTTTCATTAGGTATACATTAAAGTTAATAATCTGGACTTTGACATTTTCTAGGATCCATCTACAGCTCTAGCAGCAAAAATAGCTGTTGGGAGCTAGTCATTGAAGGAACATGCCAACTTTAATTTCTCACATGTTCCACTTTTAATTATTAGGCATCCTATGGTGTGGGTAACAAGGTGTATTAAGAATTGACTTAATAATATTAAAAGCAGGGTTTCCCATCTGTCAAGAAGAATTATTTTGATGGGTTTTCACAGCATGTTTTTAGGTTGTTGGCTGGTTTGCAGTCAAGCTACACATGGTAGGCCTGAAGCCATGTTTCACAGACCAGCTCAATAGGTGCTGCAGTCCACAAGGGGTATTTATCTTCTAGGCCCTGAGTGCATTTTCTACATCATATGCCGGAGACCTATAGGCAAGTTAAATGTGTCAAACAGGGATACACTAATGTATCCATGCTCAAAGGGGGGGCACAGGCACTTTATTCCTATTTAGCAATGACAAAGTATACAGAGTTCCAAGTCCAGCAAAAATAGAGTCCTGAAAAACGTGAAAAATCTGGTGCGAACATGCAGAAAAGATGGATTTGATACATCTTTGCCCCAGCTACACAATTTATCTTTGCCCATGTAGATTGAGTGTGTTTGACATGTACTGAGCAGTTCCTGAAAATCAACAGGATAGATTTGGTACTTCTGTCTACATTTACTGACTGGTACAAAATATATCCATCTGAGTACCAAGAAGAGAAAAAAGCAGCAGCTATCAAAAACTGGCATGATATAACTAGATTGAAGAAAAACCTAGTTTTGCTGTCTCTTCATAAACTTGCAAGTCTGCTATTAATGATGTGTTATGTATTATGTGTGATGAGTCGACAGGCCAATACGCCACCGGCAGTAAACTGCTGGATGTACTATTGCATGGGGCACTGGAATTATGTGATTCTTCGGCTGCGACGTTTTTCGCATAATTATGGATTTACCACATTTGCCATATAATCTTTTTCTCAACTGAATTTCCAGGTTGAAAAATGCCAAAATAATGAGGTAATACGAATACAAAATCTGCCATATTATGCAGCATAATTTGCCCGTTCTAGCTGCATAATTTGGTCCTCGTTTGCCGCATTATTTCATGGCCCTGGCTATTGCCCTCTTCCCCCCCAAAACAACTTTGATCAACAAAGTTTATATGTCTTTCCATGAGCTTTCAAGTGGCTATTTAAGTGGTGCTTTTAAGTGATGTCCCTTGTGGATTACTGGATTCCTCGTGGATTACGGTCGAATCTGACTGATTCGACTACCTGATCTGATAATGAAAAAGTAGCCATGTCTGTGGCAGTAAGGTCTGCTATTACACCTCCTGCCTATCACTTGTTGGGCACTATTCAGCCTGCCTCCTGTTGCAGCTATCACTCTCTATCTAACCCCTGATTGTTGCTTACAGTACAACGTCACCACTTGCATCTGTCACAGATACTGTGGGTGAGGTGGGGAGCAGCAGAAGATGGTGTTTGGTTAATTTGCAGCTTGATGGTTCTTGCGATATATTTTGAAAATACAAGCCCTATACGAAAGCTTTTGCTCAGCTGTGGTGCATTAAACAAAGATAAAGCATCTGTCTTCGATATGTCAAACACCTAAAGTAAATTTAATTTGGAAGCTGATGTGTGCCACTGTTAATTAAACTTTAAAGCTGATGGTGTGCCATTGATGAACGTAAGAGGGCTTGGTTGTGTTTGCATTCAGATAATAGGATTTGCCTCTTGTGTGAAAATGGTAATTCGAATGTGCCCCAAATGTTCATAGTTAGCCCATTTCTTCCACCTCAATGTCGTAAATATATTGGACCATTTTTTATCCAAGGTAGCATAAATAGGCTTTATTTATCAACTGTGAATGTGTGCTATTGATTGTTTCTATATTTTTAAACTTTTTAAATCCTTATATGTGTTATTTATTGCAATTTAAAATTTCTATAATAGTCCTGGCTGCTGTTTAAATGTAGGATTTTTATTCTGTGTTATGTCAATGAATAATTTCAGAATGAGCGCATGATAAACACAGCAGTCTTGCTGAAGCTCAAATGCTGAAAAATAGATATTTATTGAGACTTTGACCTTCCGCAGTGACAGCTGAGTAAATAGTTGTTTTTATTTTTTGTGTATGGTATGGTATCGGAATATCCTTTATTAAATATTATTGGACCAGAATTTCGTGGAGAAAATATTGTGAGAAAATATTGTGACTACAAAAATAACATGTAATCAAAGGTAATAGCATATTTTTTCTTTTTGTAAATAATATAAATTTTTGAAACTAGAGTATATTATACTTTCGTGAAATTAAATGTAGTTTGCATTAACGTAAGTTTTATATTTATATTATTTGTAATGTAAATATGTCTGTTCAGTTGTGTCTTAATTTTATTTTTTGTTCTAATTTATTTCTGTTTCGCGGTTGTGGATTATATTGGAATTTTGGGCGGGCAGTGCCTTAAATTCGAAAAAATATAAAGTTTTAATAACCTAATTGTGTTATTTTTTAGGATTTATTTATAGCTTCTTAAATGCAAATCAATGTAGTTTTCGTTTTTAAATTATTGGAGTCCGTATAATTTGTTTACATTTGATAAAGATTTTTAAATTTATTTATGGATATCAGGTTTGCACTAACAGGGCAATCCTAATCGAATAGGATTCTTCCTAATGTTTACGCCTCTCTGAACCCGTTTACAACCATGCAAACGATTAAAAGGGGTACAAAAGGAGTGAAAAGCAAAGCACCATGGGAACTATAAAATGATGGCTGAACATACTGGCTGAGGTCAAACTCGTTTAAAGCACTTAGGGCAACATGTACAAAGATTCCAGTTTGCGACTCCCTAATGGCGAATTTTTGTGATTAGCTTTTAGGAAATCGCAGACAGCTATGTACTACAGTGTTTAACAGTGTTTGGTAATCCCAGTGGGTCGCAATTGACCTATTTTTATTAATATTCATGAAGTAAGTTGCAATTTGAGACCCACTTGGACATGCTAAAAAACAGGGATGGTGACCTGCTGTGGACAACATACCATCATGTCTGTGTTTGCTTTTAAATAAAGCAACGTTTTTTTTTATTGCAGACTGTTTTCATTAAAGTAAAACGGAATGCATTTCCCGGTAATAGGTTACCAAATTGCAAAATAGGGTTTGTAACGTGAAAAGGCTATTTTGCAGTCGCAAACGGCCTGATTCTGTGAATCGGGGTGTTTGCGACAGACAAAAAGCTTTGTGCATGTGGCCCATAATGTAGTCCCTAGGAATATCAGAATTATCCCCATCACAATGCTAAAACACACAAAAGACTTTTATAAACAGGAAATGAGTATGTGTAAAGAGCTACCTTTAGTAGACTATGTATTAGTGAAACAGGTACCTTGTACAGTGCTTTGATACCCCCAGGTCACGTTTGCGCTCAACGTGTAAGGGCCCTTTCATTTTCTTTGCAATCACATTGTTTTTATGGGCCCCTTTATTGTGAGCCTCAGGTATTTTCCAAGATGCTCTCTGAGTGAATATCGGCTTCTTGATCCAAGGACTCAAAACAATCTAAAAAGGGCACTTTCTATGTGTCCTGTGTTCCATTCTTCTAACTCCATTGTCCAGCCAGTGGCAGAAACTTTTGTAATTGCTTAATCCATAAACTTTTCGATATCCTCAGTTCGATGCCATAAGTGCAAAATGTATGGCCATACGTGCTGTCTCACAAAACTCAAGCTGCACCTCAAGGCCCAACTAGGTTGAAATTGGTCTTGCGTTGCCTTTTTTTCCTTATAGAGCTGGACTGATCCTATTGGAGAAGGATTAAGTCTGATTTGTATATGATTGGTCTTTGCCTGTAGTGACAAGCAGGTAAAATCTGTAGCCTGAATGTTTGCTGGTGGCTGAGATTTTTAAAAAAGATTCCATTCATCACCTTTGTGTTCTCCTCAACTTTTTTGTAGCTCATTTAACACGTTTCTTCTTTTTTATTCTAGACACAAGCAATTACCATTACAGTTACATCTGCTGTGATTTCCTTTACACACACCTTTATTTTATTTGCTTGTCTGGTGTTAGCCTGAATTTCCCACAAATGTCTCTCAGTGAAAGTCTGCTGCTCGATACAGGGCCAACAACATTGACAAAAGGCTAATCTTCATATGCTTTGTGTCTCAGTACTAGGCAATCCCTCTTATTGCTCCTTTCTCCATCTCGCAATATCTACACCTCTGAACCTTCACCACAGTAGTCACCCTGGCTCAAGGATTCAGAGCCTGGGGTTTCCAGCCTGAAAACCATTCTTTAAGGATGCATTGGTTAAGGGATGTGTACAGCAGTCTTAGATGATGCAGTCACTGCCAGATTCAGTATATTAGAAGGCATATACTTCCCTGCAGAGCTGATTAATGGAGATGTTCAAGGCTTTTGACATTTTGAAAAGAACTTAATGCTCTTTTGAAGATGACGATGAATGGGTGTCTGCCCAAAATTAGGTATCTCTTATTAGGAAAAGTAAAGACTGAAATTCTTCCTCTGATAAGCCTTTCCACAGTCCAAATCACAGATTCCTCTAGCCCTTCACAAATAGGCATGAACAGGAGGTGGGGCAAGCCTTGTGTAAAGTGTCTTAGCAAGGACACAAATACACCTTCACAACTTGCTCTGGCATATGGGTGAGGGGATTAGTAAGGGTAACGCACTAGAAAGAATGTGAGTTTCCTTTAGTTGTGTTAGGACGATTTGAAAGAAATCTCAAGACTTCGAATTCCCGCCATGAGCACAAACTCTGCTCTTCACAAATAGCTCTTTTTGGCCTAGTGAGGAGCAGTGTGGATATTACTAGTTAAAAGAGATCAGGGAGCAAAATACAGGAGTAATTATAAAAAATAAAATCAAAAAGGTTAGGACTGACACCATCTCAGACAGCACAGGTGTCTGCACCCTTTCTAGAGAGGAGAGTAGCCCTCATAGGTTTAACTTAATGCTAAACATATCACTTCAGAATCCACTCATGATCTTTGCTATAAGTAGCACATCAATCAATCAATCCAGATTTGTAGAGCGCGGCTATTCACCCTCGAGGGTATCCAGGTTCTAGGTTCTTGCTAGGATCAGACTTGATTGGATCAGTTGAAAAGCCAGGTCTTGAGTCCCTTTCTGAATTCTAGGAATGATGGTGATGCTCAAAGGTTAAGGGGAAAGTCTTTCCAGTACTTGGTGGCAAGGTAGGACAAAGAGCATCCTCCACTGTAGCTTCGGCGGATGAGGGGAGTGTATGCGAGGGCGAGGGAAGCGGAGCGCAGGTATCTGGAGGATTGGTGGAAGTTCAGGTGGTGGTTGATCTATGATGGTCCTTGGCTGTGGAGGGCCTTGTAGCCATGTCTCAGCATCTTGAACTTACATCTTTCTTGGATGGGGAGCCAGTGGAGGTTCTGAAGTGAGGGGTGACGTGGGCCCATTTGGGGAGGTCAAGGTTGAGTCTGGCATCTCAGTTCTGCATCGTCTGGATTCTCTTCAGTAGTTGGGTGGTGATTCCTGCATAGAATGTATTGCCATAATCCAGCCAAATGGTGCCTAGGGCTTGAGTGACTGTTTTCCTGGTGTTGCTGGGGAGCCATCTGAAGATCTTTCGGAGCATGCAGAGGGTTTGGAAGCAGGCAGAGGAGACCACGTTGATCTGGTGTTTCATGATAAGTTTGATGAACAGGATGATGCCAAGGTTGCATGCGTTGTCTGTCAGTGTAGGTTTGAGTTCAGTGGGCCACCAGGTGTCGTTCCATGGGGAGGCATTGTTTCCAAAAATCAACCCCTCTATCTTGTCAGTGTTGAGCTTCAGGCAGTTGGTCTTTATCCAGTCGGCAACACTCGTCATGCATGTTGTGGAAGTTAGTCCTGATGGTGGAGGAGAGGATAAGCTGGGTGTCGTCTGCATAGGATACAATGTTGAGGCTGTGGGTTTTGACGATGTTGGCCAGGGGCATCATGTACATGTTGAACAAGGTGGGACTGAGAGAAGAAACTTGAGGGACGCTACAGATGATGCTTTTAGGTTCCTCGCTGAAGGGTGGTAGGCTGACTTTCTGGGCTTATTCTGTGAGGAAGGATGTGATCCGTTTGAGGGCGTCTCCTTTTATCCCGACGTGGTGGAGTCTCTTGATGAGGGTGTGGTGGGTTACGGTGTTGAACACAGCTGAGAGGCAGAGGAGGATCAGGGCCGCTGATTCCCCTCAGTCGAGGAGGGTTCTGATGTCGTCAATGGCAGCGATCAGGGAGGTCTACGTGCTGTGGGTGGTGTAGAACACTGATTGGGAGGTGCCCAGTAGGTTGTTTCTCTCCAGGTGTTTGGTGAGTTTGGCGGTTGATGGCCTTCTCGAGAACTTTGGCGGAGAAGGGGAGCAGCGAGATGGGGTGGTAGTTCTTGAGTTCGCTAGGGTTGGGGCAGGGTTTTTTGAGAAAGGGTCTGACCTCTGCATGTTTTTATCAGTCGGAAAAAACGGCTGAGGTGATGGATGCGTAAATGGAGGTGGGTTCACAACTGAATTCCTTGCTCCTTAGGTTAAAGAAGTGGTGGGGCAGGAGTTCGTGGGTGCTCCAGAATGGATGGATTTCATGATGGCTGTGGTGCTCTGTTCGGTGAGTTGTTTCTATGCCATGAGCGGGTAGTTGTTGGTGGCGTCCGTTGGTGTGAGGAGTTTGTAGAGGTCGGTGGTTTGGAGTTTGAAGTTTCTGTATATGGTGGATATCTTGTTGTGCAAGTAGTCTGCCAGGGTGTCACAGAGTTCCTGGGAGACAGTGTTCTCGGAGGCTGACAGGCAGGTGAACTCTCTGACGATGCAGAAGAGTTCCTTGCTGTGATTAGAGCTGGCATTGATGCGGTCTGCCAGGGCAACTCTTTTTGTGTATTTTGGGTGTTGGTGGTATTTGCTGAGGGCTGATTTGAAGGTGGCTTGGTCTGTGGGGTCTCTACTGGTGTGTCATATTCTTTCTAGCCGTTTGCAGTTGCATTTCATTGTCCTGAGTTCTGGTGTATACCAGCTTGCTTGTTTGGTGGATCTGGTGGTCTTGGCGGGCTTGATGGGGGGCGGCTCTGTTGGCTCCATTTGTGATCCAGGTGGAGAAATTCTTGATGGCCTATTCAAGTTTGGTTGAGGGGTCGGGACATGTGGCGTTAAGGGCGTTCATCCATTGGGTATCTGTCACTTTGTTCCAGCTGCGGTGGGATGAGCTGGGAGGCTTGGTGGTGGTGCTTGTGGAACATGTAATGGTGAAATGGACACATTATACAGTGTTCACACTAAGGCCCTCATTTGCAAGAGGCCTGCTCCGCCTGTGCGTCACTTTTTATGACAATCCAGTGGTGCAGGCATCTCACTCATATCTATGAGGCGATGCAAAGCCACCGAGCAAGGCTTTGCATGGCCTCCTAGATATGGAGTAAGGCAAGGCAGCGCAAAGTGCTGCCTTTCCTTACTCTACCTCAAGGAGGCGTTCCATGGGTAATGCAGTGGGTGTTCTGACTCAACACCCATGGAATTTGACACTGCCCCAGATTTACAACATCACATAGACCTGGGACAGCACCAAAAATGTACGCCTCCCCAGAGCAGACATAACGAGGAGAAATGATTACATTTCTCCAAGTTTTTTCCTCTTTCCACGTGTGCAGCATTCTGCAGCACACGTAGAACAAGAAAAACACCTCTCATGATTGTTTTCGTGCAGGAAGGTTTTCCTTCCTGCAGAAAAATAATCATGCCAACAACACAGACACCCTTGCACCATAATGCAAGGGTGCCTGCGTTGGCGCTTGGTTGCAAATTGTGTGTCGACGCTGGCTGAAAGGACAGGAATGCTCTGCATCTGTTAAATAAGGTGTATTCCTGCCCTTTCGAATTGGCGTAGGGCAGCGCTGTGCAGCAAATTGACTTGCAGCACTTCTCTATGCCAATTCTTTGTAAATGAGGCCCTCGATTTTTAAGTTCACTCGCATGAGACTACACCTCGACTTCATCAGTTGGTCATCATATACATTTGTATCTTAGTCTATGTGAATATGTTTGGGGTGTTTAAGGTGCCGAATTGAAGAACGTTTGATTTGCATATGCCACCCTTAGACACATGGAACTATCATAGACATCGATAAATCATAAATCATGATTTCTGAAATCTCGATCTGCAGAGGATACTTTACTACTGTGGAAAATTCATATAGGTGTTCTATATATAGCTGCAGTCATAAGTGAGAGTGGATTAGCTGTGGAAAAATGGGTGTATCTGTGGCAGTGCCAATTGATTACCAACGTAAACATTGAATGTAGAACTGCTGACTTTCCATTCTGGAGACGATCTTTATCCATAGGTTTAGTGGTGTAAAGCTTGTTGTGCACAGGTGTACGCCCATCACTTCTATGGAACACAAACAATTAGAAAGCTACACAACTTCTAAGCGTGCCTCCATGCTAGCCTGAATGTCTCGCTTTACTTATTTCCAAGTTGCCTGGATTTATTTCCTGGCAATATTCACACTGGGAAATACTGGTCCTGCAAGGTGCAGTATTTCCCTGGTGCGAAATGATGACCCTAATAGTTAATGAGGTCGGAATCAGGGATACTCTGTGGTAACCGAGATTGCACGTTAAATTACACTGCACTATCTGCTTCTTTCAAACCTCCCTCTTTCCTCTTACACTGTTCACCAGGTTTCTTCTTTTGTTATCTCCGCACGGAACCATCTCGGGAACGCACAATGTTAGCACATCTTGATTTTTCAAATCCAAAATGGATTTGTGCTTGATTCGCAATTACCAGAGATTTCCAAATGATGGGCTGAGCCCCCCATTCACTGTGCATGTGTCAGCGGCGCTCCCACCTCTTACATTGCTCAGATTACGAGGTAGAAGTGTGACAGATTATGACATAGATGACTATATGATCCACAGACACTGCGGCCAGTCTCTGTAGGCCCTGCAGCTGCTGGTGCACGCGGTGAACTGCAGGAAGAGCCTACAAAGGAGCTAAAGGTATTTAATCAAATAGAGGCTCATGATAAATCCTTATTGGACACCGAGGTCAGGCAGGGCCAGGCCTCGGCGGAGCCGTGTGTTATCCTGCGCGAGGAGCGCAGCCTGGAATCTGAAGCCAGCACTATTTGTTGCAACGTTTACAACACTCCAGCGAGAGACTAATGGAACAAACACAGTGGTAAAGTAAACGCATCCGTGATAAATGTTGTAGTTACGAACCAAGGGATTTTCTGGCGCTTTTGAAGATCACACCGGGGAACGTGCGCATGATCCGTAGTTCATGACTGCCTCTTGAATGCCAGGGCAGTTCCTGCAATGTACAGACTTGCTGGATAGCAATATTTTATTTTGAATTCAGTGTCTAAGTAGCCTTCTCCTCCCACTGGAGGAAAGTCATGGTAAGGCGTGACTTTGTGGTCGTTTATTAGGTTAGAGCATAATATTAAAAATAAGCATTTGCAATGCAATCGGTCTCGCATTTGTGAAAGTTAGAGCTATTGGCGTTGTAAATGACAATGTCTTATATCCATCTGTAATGGAGTGGAGTGGATGTATGTTGTGTGGAGAGGAATTATGTGGGTTGGATTGAAATTGTTAGTTGTGGAATTGTGTGCTGTGGAGTGGATGTTTGTAGTGTAATTATGTGGCCTGGCGTGCAGTGGAATTATGTGGATAGTAATTATGTGGTTCTGAGTGTACTGGAAATATGTGGAGTGGGATTGTGTGTCATGGTGTGTAATTATGTAGAATGGTATTTTGTGTTGTGTACTGGTATGTTGTGGAGTTTAATTATGTGGTGTGTTGTTTAATTTTGTCTCATAATGTGGTATTCTGTGGTGTGAATTGGATGTATGTGGTGTGTTGTGTAAAGGTGTTGTTGAGTTGAATTATGTGGTGTGTTGCCCAATTATGTGGTGTGGAGTGGTAATGTGTAGAGTGGAATTGTGTTGCGTGGAACTGTGTGGCATTGAGTGAAATTATGCTGATTATGTGGCATGATGTTGAGTGTATTTATGTGGATTGTTGCTATTTGGCACCAAATGAACTTAACAGGTTGAGGAAAGACTACTGGTCTGAATGAGGGACAGGGGACAGAGAGGCCTGGACAAATATGCGTATGGCTTGTAGTAGTGTGTGCTTCAAATGTTCATGCAACAGATGTGGTGTTGGTGTAAGACACGGTTCTTCTGTAATACTGCTGACCGGCTCGGGTAGAAGCGTCTGCCTGTCAAGACCACAAACGGGTGACACAATCCCGGCTGCAGTGCCTGACACAATGCTGTGACAGCAGCCACACCACATGCAAAGCATGCAAAGCAGCGTACTCACTGCCTGCCTACAGTCAGGTACTACCTTCATCGATGAGGGTCACCTGACTTTGGCTTTACCCCCATGGACTTTACAACCAACAGCACACATTCGAAACCAGGACCCGGCTGGGGCTTTAAGCTGTCACCATCCAATGTGTTACTGAGGCAGAAATTAATGCAGCACCCCCTTTCAATGGCCTCACACGCCCATCACGATTGTCATTTGGCCCTCTGCACTCCAGGTCTTTATTTGCACTATTATTTTTGAAAATTCATATTAAAAAATATAAACATCTGCCTCCAAAAAAAAGACAATTCTGCTGTAACTGTTTGGGAGGTCTGGGGCTGTAAATACATTGCATTACATTAAGCTCAGTGTAAAGGCACGCCGTCATAATGAATGAAATCCATATTAATTTATTATCAGATCACTGGTTTATCGGAGAAGTAGATAAAAACTGGGAGCGGGTGCACAGCGGCAAGCATGACTGGGATTTCTATTCTAAAAGTTCATATACTATGCAATTCATTTCAATGTAAAGTTCAGCTGGGTAGTGTTTCAGTCACAAATGCACAGCTGCGAAGTGGAGCTTACTCATACGTGACACATTTATCCATGTCATCACATTGCTTTTTGGGAGATACTACGAGTTTACTACGGTTAAACGAAAATCCCACAACACATAATTGTTTAGGCACAAAAGCCAGGACGAGTTTAAATTTGCAAATGGCCATCGTCACACCGTAGACAGGTTGCGACGCATGCTCCTTTTAAGCAAAGATCTGCAGCTGTGTTCCGACATAAACACTTACACAGAGATAAAAGCACAAAATTGGGAGAAAGTAACGATGGGTAAATATAAAATGATATTAAGGTAAGTCAGTTCATCAGTGTTTTGGGTTATCAATAAACAAATATAATGAATAAAATCTATAAGCTGTGAATGCAACACTGTTTAGTAAAGAGAGCTTCCAACACAGTGGATATAAATGAAATGCTTTCCGTTCCAGTAAGGCGTCTATTAACAAACACTGACTTCACGGGCCTTAAAACTGCATCAGCTCCATCTTGAGACAGAGAACCGCAACATCTTACTTCATTTCGCTAGGCACTTTGGGGCATATGTATGAAGCCATTTTCCCGTTCGCAAACGGGCCGATTCTCAGAACATTAGTTTGTTTATCAATCGGACTCTACATTAAAGAAATTTGTACAGTTTTTAAAGAGAAGGTTGTTATAATTTGTGTGTAGAATTGTATGAATACATAAGAAAGTGTTTTTCTATGTGTAAATTGTGATAAAGATTTGGAATTCAGGATATTTGAAACCATCAACTAAGCCAAATCATTTTTAAAAATATTTTCCAAATATATTTTAATGAAATGTGAGATTAATAATTATGTTTTTTTATGTGAATTTTGATATAATAAATGTATTCAAATAAATTGCAATCTCTAGAAATTCGTTTGTTAGGTTTTGGTTCAGTGCATACCATTTTATCAAAATAATCCTAGCACGGAAGGGAAATCTTGTTTTGTTGCAAAACGTTGATTCTTCAACATGAGGTGGTAGGAAAGCCAAAGCCACGGCCGCAATGCCATGCATAAATAAAGGACGGGGCGTGGCCTCCCGACGTGGGCCCACGCTCAAAGGTGAAGCGTGGTGTCTGCAAAGCGGCACTGTGCTAATCAAGTGAAAAACTCAGTAACACTTGTGTGAAGAGCGAGAGTTAGGAGGGACGAATGCTGCATTAAAATGCAAGCAGCTATGGGCGCCAAAGCTGAATTATGATCGGGACTCGGGTCTCTCCTCAGCTGGGCTACGCACTCACGTCCCGGTCCTTCGTCGCATCTGCACTAGTCTCGCTACCGCTCAGCTTGCTTCCTCGGCGGGTCAGGATTTCCCCCCTGTGTGGCTGGTTCTGCGGTGCTAGAAGATGCTGCGCCTGCTGGGGACACCGATCTTCGGCACCATGATTTTCCAAAGGTCTTCCGGCGCAACGGTGGTCGTTCTGGGTAATGCGCGAGGCCTAGGCGGGCCGCACACACATCTGACTCCGCTCCGCTCGGGAGCGGTGTAGCCCACCCCGTCAGGCCTGCTCTTCTTCCGGCCTCCCCTGGCTTCCGCAGACCAACACCAGCCACACTACGGTCCCACGGGGGGGGGTCAGGCTTTGTCAGGGCACGGGATTTGTGGCTGGGGGTCAGTGTCTGACACCGGCTGTGGCACCGTTGATCTTAATTGTCACAGCGCTTTTTGTGCTCTGGTCAGGCACCGCCATTTTTAGGTCAGGCACTCCACTCGGCTCACTGCTCGCGGTGTTTGTTTTCTGCGGTTTTTTCACCACGGAAGTCTGCCGTTTTCCAACTCGCCGAGGTCTAGGGATGCTGTGACACAATTTCGGGCGACCTTTTCGCCGGTTCTGCCAGGATTTATGCAGGATTCCTTTATTAGGGGCTGGAGCTCTGCACGAGTGCGACTAGCTGGCCATCTTGTCTGGCCACGCCCCCCTATATAGAAGTATATACATAAGTATTTACTAAAGTATATACAAGAGGTCTCGAAAGCTCGACCTAAAAATATATACACGCAGTGATTGAGCACGTAGCGCTTGAAATTGTAGATTTAGTTGCTGTATATTTTTAATCACAAATAAATCCCTTCACAACTAGCACACTCAAAACAGTAGTGAAAATCAAATCACTGCTCCAAGAATTTTTGCCATTCATCATTTAGCATTTATTATTTTTCCCTGCTTTCTCTTTCCTTTCCTCTTTCTATCGGTGCACTTCTCTGGCTGAACAATGACTTCAAGCTCTGTTGAGTAAGAAAAATGGTAGAGAACGAGAGACGGGAGAAGGACAAAAGTGAAGGGAATTGTATAGTGAAAGGTGTAGAGGTAAAGATAAGGTAGAAAGATATGTGAGGTAGGGAGAAATGTAATGTAACAAAAGGTATGTTAGCCAGAAAGATACAGACAGATATGAAAAGGAAGATCATAGATGGAGAAACAGATATCGAGAGAGCTATAATATGGAAAACAAAATCTAAATAGAGGGAAAAGTCTGGAGTTAACGTGGGGTGAGGTAGAGAGATCTAATAACGAAAGAGAGGAAAGAGAGATGAGTTAGATATATATAGATGTAGAGAGAAGGGTATGCAAGGTGAAGATGTGAGGTAGTGAGAGATTATAGAGAGATGCAAAGTAGAGAGTGGTGAGACAGTGAGAGAGGCAAAATGAGAAGTTATGTATAGTTGGGTAAAAAGAGGCAAAATGAGAAGTGATGTATAGTTGGGTAAAAAGAGTAGTGAAGCAGGCAAAGGAAGAGTGAGGGGTATAAAGAGATGAGGCATAGATAGAAAATAGGTGAAGTAGAGCGAGGTAGGTGAGGTAGGGAAAAAGAGATAAGGTAGAGGGATGTCCAAAAAGAGAGGTGAGCTAGAGCAGATGAGTTAAAATAGAGATGTGAGAGAGAGGAGGTAATGACAGCTATAGAAAAAGTTATGACAGATATAGAAAAAGACATAGAGAACAGAGTAAGATAGTGTGAGAGGGGACGTGGAGGAAAGAGAGGTAGAATAAGAGAAGGGGTGTTCAGAGATGTAATTGAGGAATCAAATGGAGACATAAATTGACAAGTTCGCTAGTGAAGCAGAAGTGAGGTAGGGAGAGGTGAGGTGAGGAATAGGGTGGTAAGGAAGAGAGAGGGTGAGACAGAAGTTGAGAGAAGTCTCTACTTTTAGAGAGATAGAGAAGTGAGCTTAAGAGAGATGCATTTGAGAGAGAACAGGGAAGACAATGGAGGAGAGATACAGGGACATGAGAACGATAACTTTTCAGTGGAATGCTCCCTTCCTTGCGTAGCTCCGCCTGGTAGCTGCTGCCCCAGAACTCCCTGCTGCTGATCTTCTGACCCTCAGGTCAGTGGCTTGAGGCCATCCTCCACCCGCAGGCACCCACCTGCGCCTCATCCCTAGTGGTCTAGTGGTAGAGGATCTCTGCTCTGCTCCTGGACTTCCCTCTGTCTCTCTTTTTTCTCTACTTTTTTTGCCTTTCTCTCTGCTTTTTACTGCTTTTTTTGCTATTCTCTGCCTTTTACTGCTCTTCTCCTCATCCCTGGTGGTCTAGTGGTAGAGCGTCACTGTGCTGCTGCTGGACTGCCCTCTGTCTCTCTTTTCCTTTGGTTTTTTCTGCCTTTCTCTCCACTTTTTAAATTTTATTTTACTGCTTTTCTCCCACTTCCCTGGTGGTCTAGTGGTAGAGCATCTCTGCTCTGCTGCTGGACTGCCCTCTGTCCCTTTTTTCTTGGCTTTTCTCTGCCTGTCTCTCTGCTTTTACTGCTTTTCTCCTGCATCCCTGGTGGTCTAGTGGTAGAGCGTCGCAGATCTACTGCTGGCCTGCCCTTTGCCTCTCTTTTCGTCTGCTTTTTCCTGCCTTTCTCTCTGCTTTTTTCTGCCTTTTTACTGCTTTTCTCCCGCATCCCTGGTGGTCTAGTGGTAGAGCGTCTCTGCTCTGCTGCTGGACTGCCCTCTGTCGCTCTTCTTCTCTGCTTTTTTCTGCCATTCTCTTGGCTTTCTTCCACTTTTTACTGCTTTTCGCCGGCTTTCCTGGTGGTCTAGTGGTAGAATGTCTCTGCTCTACTGCTGGACTGCCCTCTGTCCCTCTTTCTCTTGGTTTTCTGCCTTTCTCTCCTCTTTTTCTCTGCTTTTTACTGCTTTTCTCCTGTATCCCTGGTGGTCTAGTGGTAGAGCGCACTGCGGTACTGCTGGACTGCCTTCTGTCTCTCTTTTTCTCTGCCTTTTTTCTGCTTATCTCTCCCTTTTTTTCCTGCTTTTTCCTGGTTTTCTCCCACATCCCTGGTGGTCTTGTGGTAGGCTTTTGCCCTTTTGTCGAGCTTTGCCCCTGCAATCCCCTGTGACCCCGCCCCCCTTCCAACCCCACTTTCCCGCTCTCCTTTTTTCCTGCCTCCCAGCTGTCCAGCCCCACCCACACACAGCGCAGCTCTGCCCGGTAGCTGCTTCACCCAAGCTACCTGCTGCTGATCTTCTGACCCTCGGGGCAGTGGTTCGAGGCCCTCCTCCACCTGCAGACACCCGCCTGTGCCTCATCCGTGGTAGTTTAGCAGTAGAGCGTTTCTGCTCTGCTGCTAGACTGCCCTTTGTCTCTCTTTTTCTCGTTTTTTTTCTGCCTTTCTCTTTGCTTTTTTCTTTTTTTACTGCTCTTTTCCTGCATTCCTGGTTTTCTAGTGGTAGAGTGTCACTGCGCTACTGCTGGACTGCCCTCTGTCTCTCTTTTTTCTCAGCTTTTTTCTGCCTTTCTCTTTGCTTTTTTCTCCTTTTTACTGCTCTTTTCCTGAATCCCTGGTTTTCTAGTGGTAGAGCGTCACTGCGCTACTGCTGGACTGCCCTCTTTCTCTCTTTTTCTCTGCTTTTTTCTGCCTTTCCTTTTTTTCAGCTTTTTACTGTTTTTCTCCCATGTCCCAGGTAGTCTAGTGTAGAGCGTCTCCGCTCTGCTGCTGGACTGCCCTCTGTCTCTATTTTTTTCAACTTTCTTTCTGGCGTTTTCTGCCTTTTCTTTCTGTCCCTTTCACCCTTTTGGGCACCTTTCCTCTTTTCCTCTTTTTCGTCTTGCGCCCTTTTGCCGTGATTTGTCCATGCGATCCCCCGCGGTCCCACCCCCCTCGAGTCCCACTTTCACGCTCCCCGCGTTTCCTGTCACCCAGCTGTCCAGCCCCCGCACACTATTTAATGGTGGCCGCGGCGCGCCAAAGGTCAGCCCGTCTGGGCCCATGGGAGCCTGGACCACACTCAGCGCCATGGACCCTGGTCCTCGGACCATCCGCTGATACGTCGCCAGCACCTTTTTCGCACTCAACTCCAGACACCACGCCGCCTGCCACCTCGCATCGCCGAAGGACACCCAAGGACCCTTCTCCTGCCGAAACTGCGGCTGCACCCTGTCCCACCTCAGCACTCCAGCTCCTCCTGCCACCCATACGACCAACAGCAGAGCCGACCGGCTCAGCTGCATCC
The DNA here is from genome assembly GCA_963921515.1 of Calotriton arnoldi. Taxonomy (NCBI): domain Eukaryota; kingdom Metazoa; phylum Chordata; class Amphibia; order Caudata; family Salamandridae; genus Calotriton; species Calotriton arnoldi. Next base: position 957,847 of record CAWUFW010006750.1, on the reverse strand, counting down.
TCTTTAATGTGCGCTCCACAAACATGCCACAGAAATCTGGGACCTCCTCGACTCCGTCTCTCTCGACATCGCCTTCCTCACGGAAACCTGGACAATCCCCAGCTCTGGCCCAGACATCGCCATGGCCATCCCCGATGGCTACAAGATCACCCACAAGGAATGCGCCAACCGACCAGGAGGAGGCATTGCCATCATCCACAAAAACACCCTCTGCCTGACCACCCACTCGGACGACCCAACGACAACAATGGAACACCCCCACTTCCAGAACCAGACCAACCCCAAGACCACCCTCCATAGCAACCTCGTTTACAGACCACCGGGCCCCCGCCCACCCTTCACCAAAGCCATTGTAGACTTCCTCGCCCCCCAGGCTCTCTCTTCCATTGATTACATCCTACTCAGTGACCTCAACTTTCACCTGGACAACCCCAACGACTGGAACACTGCATACCTTCTGGAGAACCACGTGCAAAATCAAATGCAAAACAAATTTCCTATTACTATTATGAGCGTCATACTGCTAACTCTGAGTTTTCGTGCCGACAGTTACCACCAGTTCCTGCCTAGGGGAAATTGTGAGCATAAAACTGTGCCGTAGTTGCATTGAGAGGCCAAAGCTATTTGAACAGGTTTCCCATTTGCAAAAAGACACTTAGCGTGCAGAGCAAAATGTAATTTTGCAAGGCTGCTCTTGCATGCGGCATCACCCCCCCTAATCAGAATGATGCTTCCAGTCTGCTCGATCCCACTTCACCCTGGCTAGAGGTGTTACAGTTTTTTTAATGGCTCCTTTCATAATTTTGTTTCAGACAGTGAGGAGGATTTCGCGCTTCCACTGCGAGACCTTGACCACGCATGTCCCTCCACCGTACACCCTCACACTAGAGTGTGAAAGTGTGTGGGCCTTAGCTGTACATTTTTAGTGTGGACTGTGACAGAGTGGGATTTTGGAGGAGGGGATCTGCTGTGCATGCCCAAATGCCGTTTTCTTCTGATTTGGGTATATTGTGTGATAAAGCTTATCATCAATAAAAACATCCTCATAGGATCATTCCTTCAGAACTGTGAATCCCCAAAAAACAAGGTCATACAAATCTTGCCCAGATTCAGGAATAAATTGGACCCTGAACTACTCAACAAACTCACCCTTCCTGACTTCACCTCTGCACCCTTACTACTCTTCAAACTAAGCCTCCCAGATATATCTGCCGCACCATCTTCATCAACGCGTTCCGTAGGCTTCACAATCAACATCAATTTCATTAGTACACCATATCCACCAAATTGCTAAATCTGCCAACCTCTTTCTCCCTACACCCATGAAAACCAACCATTTCTACACCCATGAAAACCAACCATTTCTACACCCAAGAAAACCACCCATTTCTACACCCATGAAAACCAACCATTTCTTCACCCATGAACACGTCTGACAGCAGAAGTCCTATTTTGGATGGCCTATCACAATCATAAGTGATTCCCATCACAGCCTTTCTCCAAACCACTGCTCCTCTGGTGTCCATGAAGAGGAAAGTTGATCACATTTCACCAGTTCTGAAAAACATTCACAGGCTCCGAATCGAGGCCAGGATTACATTAAAAGTGGCGGCCTCACTTATATAGCCCTTTATCTGGCGAACCCACTTGTTCTTAACAACATCTTCAAAACATCTGAAGGACAACGAGGCCTGAGATTAAAGAGTCACTCCTGCTAGAAATGGTAAAATTAAAAACATCAATGGCGTCTAGTCAATCCTTAAATGGTGCCGCAAACAGTTTTTAGAACTGGTCACTGATGGCTCTGAGAAGTCAACCAACTTCTTTCATCAGAACAATGTTAAAGGTGTGCCAATTCGGTATTCAAGTGAATTAATCTTAGTCAAAGCCACCTACCATTACCTATTGGAATTATATTAATTTGAAATGGTTTTTAACACAGCAATCATCCTTTGCATCCTGAACTTCCTCCTCCTCCCAGTGTCATATTGCAAGTTTAGGTCTCCCTGATGTTAGCAGTTTGATGGGTATTATATAGCACACTAATGCATCAGGGCAGTGCAGCACCACCGAAAAATAAAATCTTAAATAAAAAAAATAATAATAATGCACAAATAGCACAACCACAGGGTGTGTTAATCTGGAGCCCTGGTTACAAGGTGTGGGCAAAGGCCACACCCCATTCCCTGTGCTTGCTTGGCATACCCTTAGGCCATATCCTGCAGACACTGAGTGCTGCAAATTTACGGGAAGTTGTCAAAATATATTTTCAATACTCAAATGATTCAGGGAAGAAGCTACCATTAAGGAAGCTATGGTAGTGTACTAAGATCAGTTACTAATCAGTAACTAATTAATAATAAAAAAATACTTCAAATAAACATCATCTGACATAGAATCCAAAACTTAAACATCACTAAAATTCCACCAATATCAACCTCACACATGATGTAATGGATGATGTCACAAATGGCTTAATCAATGGCATCATTGGTAATTACACATATGACGTCACTACAGCATTACCTCTGACATCAGGAAAGCTGTAAGATTTCATTTTATGAAATCTTTGTGAAAGAGAAAATTCAGCCCTCTCCGGCGCATTAACTCTGTTCTGACATCTAGGAGCTGACAGCGCTACTAGAGCCGTATACATACATTTTATGTGTTCGAAGATACCTATTACCTGTGAGTGTAACTGCAGCAGACTTTATAATTTCTGTGATGATAGCTAATTACTGCCAATGATACTGCAATATCACATCACAAATTAATGTTTGTTAAAATACCTTTCACTTCAGAGTGTAGCTGCAGGACCCGTTCATTTTTATATTACCTCTGGGAAGGCATCTTCTTCCTGGCAGTGATACTGCAACTTTACTACTCAAATTAAATCCTATGAGAATAGATTGTGACTGATGGAGCGCAATGGTGTTTTGTAAATTGTAGGGGTGAATATTAACCATGGAAAGTCCGCACCCGCATATATTCTCATGTTGAATTAATATTTGACCATTAGAAGGCGGTCAGTAATAACACGTGAAAGTGTAAATGCTAGGAAAAGTGTCGTGCCATGTAAAGAGACAACGTAGCACTTATGTGAGGATATTGTAATTCATAGTATTTGATGTCATTTGCCTAACGAAATTGCTTATATGTGATGTGATGTGTATGATTTAAATGTGCAGCATATTAAAATTGCACATAGATGTGACTTAATTGCATTTAATGTGTAGACTTCTGTAAGTCGCTCGCAGTTAACGATGAATTTGGTGTGCTTCTGTAATGTAAAGAGATGTAAAGGCCCAAATGAAAAGTTCACTTACGTGTATTTGAGAGGCCTATGTGTTTCACTCTTATGTTGGCCGATTTCTGTAGGCCTGAAATGTATTTTCCCGGGGGGCTCAATAGTGAGGGTTTTTGTAAAATTTCGTGTGCATGTTGAATATGTTCTGTTCTCAAGTTTCTGTTGCAGGTGGAAAAAGTTGTCTCTGTTAGTTAGAATAACGCCTTTTGTTTAGGAAAGTTAGGCTTGGGAGGATGCGTTACATTTTGATGAAGAAAACTGATAATTGGGAGCCGGTGTTCTCTCTCCTTGAGGGAGGCCTGGGAATCAAGGTCATCGAGCCAGGAGCCGGGAGCACCGACATCGCGTGGAAAATCACCTATGGGAAGTGTCGAGTGAAATGAGGTGATCTGTGGGCGTGTTTTATGTTTTTGTGTTTTGTATTAGGGATAGTGTCCTGGGGTGGAGTCGAGAGAAGGGGTGAGGAGATCGAAGAAGAGAGAAGGAGCATCTTAGAACGAGCTCTGTTGCTTGGGCTACGTGACCCATACAACGTGAGTGTACTTCTTAGGAAGTCTTCACGCGCTGACACCTTTATCCTGATCTTGCCTGGGAAGTGCTAAGTAGGGATGTCACGATAGTGGTAGTGTAAGGACAGACTAATGCTTTTTATTCATACTCCGCAGATGAAGACCGAACTCGACGTGGGGGGGAATCAATGCCTGCGTTTTGCTTCTGGAGATTGTCATTCTGTTTATGATTCATCGTATAAAGATAGCCCGTAGGTTTGGATTTCTATTAGTTCCCATGTACTTCTACAACCTCATAATGAGGTTTTTGTACATCCAGTTGTTTTGGCATTGTAATAAATCCCACTAACTTGGATTCCGTAGTCTGTGATTCTTCTGAGTCATGGTTTCTTGTAAATTGTGATCCTGTTCAAATGAATTGTTTCTCCCCTTTATGCTTCTCAGCAGGCAATAAAGGTCCGATAGCCGTGAGTTCCACAGTAATTTGGTAGGGAGGAACTCGGCCCTTTCATGTCTGCCACAGCTTTTCTTCTTTCTGACATCTCTGCTAGGACATCTAGTAGCTGGCAATGGTATTGCAGGCTTAAACTGGCATTTTATGTCTGTGAGGATGCCTAATTTGTGAGTGGAATCGCAGCTGCATTTTTAGGTCGAGCATGCGCTGCTCGCTCTGCGAGACTGCTGTAGTAGAGTATGGAAGAGAAGCGCGCCCACTCTCCTCCCATATTTTTCATTGGCTTGTGTCATTGTCTTTCGTAAATGCTGCCTTCGGAATCGTTAATAGGCTCGTTAGTCCCTCCTTGGTACGGCCTTGTCTTCATTTGTACCTTCCCATGGCGACTGGCCCTTTCACTTCAGTTGTTACACGGGACCTGTTATTTAGTCTGTAAGCACTATTTACTTTATTGAGCTTCTCTTGCTGCAGGCCGGACATGCGCTGCTTCAGCTGAAACCGCTTGCGTTTTTTTAAGCAGCAGGGCCGCCCGTAACACGGGCGCCTGCTTTCAATCACTTTAACCCGGCATTATCTCGTGTCTGTTTCAACCACCCAAGTAAAATGGATTAGAAATGATTAGCGAATTAAGTCATGTGAATTCCAGATAGCACATAATCCTGTGCTAATGGGCTGAAGCTGACAACAGCACATCTGTGTTACATGTCTTCTGTACTAAAGCCACCAGACGGGTTGTTTTGGAAAGCCTGTTTTATTAACAACAACACCACCACCAATACCACCACCAATACCACCACCAATACCACCACCACCACCACCAATACCACCACCAATACCACCACCACCATTACCACCACCATCAACACCACCAATACCACCACCAATACCACTACCACCACCACCACAATACCTCCACCACCACCACCAATACCACCACCAATACCACCAACAATACCACCACCACCACCAATACCACCACCACCATCAATACCACCACCTCCACAACCACCAATATCACCACCAATAGCACCACCACCACCAATACCACCACCACCACTACAAATACCACCACCAATACAACCAATGCCACCACCACCAATACCACCACCAATACCACCACCAATACCAACACCACCAATACCAACACCACCAATACCACCACCAATACCACCGCCAATACCAATACCACCGCCAATACCACCAATACCCCCACCACCAATACCACCACCACTAATACCACCATCACCAATACCACCACCACCAATACCACCACCACCACCAATACCACCACCACCAATACCACCAATACCACCACCAATACCAATACCAATACCATCAACACCAATACCACCACCAATGCCACCACTAATACCACCACCCCCACCAATACCACCACCAACACCACCACCAATATCACCACCACCACCACCAATACCACCACCACCACCAATACCACCACCACCAATACCACCACCACTACCACCACCACCACTACTACCAATACCACCCCCAATACCACCACCACTAATACCACCACCAATACCACCAATACCACCAAAACCACCAATAACACCACCACCACCAATAGCACCACCACCAATACCACCACCACCACTACCACCAAAAACACCACCACCAATACCACCACCAGTACCACCAATACCACAACCACCACCACCACCAATACCACCACCACCAAATACCACCAATACCACCACCACCAATACCACCAACACCATCAATACCACCACCTCCACCACCAATACCAATACCACCACCAACAACAACACAAACAATACCACCACCACCAATACCACCACCACCAATACCACCAATACCACTAATACCACCCCCACCACCACCAATACCACCGACACCATCAATACCACCACCTCCACCACCACCACCACCAACAACACAACCAATACCACCACCACCAACACCACCAATACCACTACCACCACCAATACCACCAACAGCAATACCACTACCACCACCACCACCATCACCACTACCACCAATACCACCAACACCAATATTACCACCACCACCAATACCACCAACACCAATACCACCACCAATACCACTAATACCACAACCACCACCACCACCACCACCAATACCACTAATACCACCACCACCAATATCACCAAAACCATCAATACCACCACCACCAATACCACCACCACCAACACAACAACCAATACCACCACCACCAATACCACCACCAATACCACCAACACCAATACCACCACCAACACCAATGCTAATACCACCGCCAATACCAATACCACCACCAATACTACCACCAATACCACCACCACCAATACAACCACCACCAATACCACCACCAATACCACCACCACCAATACCACCAATACCACCAGCACCACCAGTATCAACACCACCAATACCACCACCACCAATACCACCACCAATACCACCGACACCATCAATACCACCACCAATACCACCAACACCATCAATACCACCACCACCACCAATACCACCACCACCAACAACACAACCAATACCATCACCACCAACACCACCACCACCAATACCACCACCAGTACCACCACCACTAATACCACCATCACCAATACCACCACCATCAATACCACCACCACCACCACCAATACCACCACCACCAATACCACCACCAATACCACCATCAATACCAATACCATCAACACCAATACCACCACCAATGCCACCACTAATACCACCACCCCCACCAATACCACCACCAACACCACCACCAATATCACCACCACCACCACCACCACCACCACCAATACCACCACCACCACCAATACCACCACCACCAATACCACTACCACCGCCACCACTACCACCACTACTACCAATACCACCAGCAATACCACCACCACTAATACCACCACCAATATCACCAATACCACCAAAACCACCAATAACACCACCACCACCAATAGCACCACCACCAATACCACCACCACCACCACCACTACCACCAAAAATACCACCACCAATACCACCACCAGTACCACCAATACCACAACCACCACCACCACCAATACCACCACCACCAAATACCACCAATACCACCACCACCAATACCACCAACACCATCAATACCACCACCTCCACCACCAATACCACCACCAACCACAACACAAACAATACCACCACCATCAATACCGCCACCAATACCACCACCACAAATACCACCAATACCACTAATACCACCACCACCAATACCACCGACACCATCAATACCACCACCTCCACCACCACCAATACCACCACCACCAACAACACAACCAATACCATCACCACCAACACCACCACCACCACCAACACCACCAATACCACTACCACCACCAATACCACCAACAGCAATACCACTACAACCACCACCATCACCACTACCACCAATACCACCAACACCAATATTACCACCACCACCAATACCACCAACACCAATACCACCACCAATACCACCAATACCACAACCACCACCACCACCAATACCACCAATACCACCACCACCAATACCACCAAAACCATCAATACCACCACCACCACCACCACCAATACCACCACCACCAACACAACAACCAATACCACCACCACCAATACAACAACCAATACCACCACCACCAATACCACCACCACCAATACCACCACCAATACCACCACCACCAATACCACCACCACCACCACCAATACCACCACCAATACCAGCCCCAATACCACCACCACCAATATCAGTCCCAGAACCACCACCACCAATACCACCACCACCACCACCAATACCATCAACACCAATACCACCACCAATACCCCCACCAATACCACCACCAATACCAACACCACCAATACCATCACCAATACCATCACCACCACCAATACCAATACCACCAACACCAATACCACCACCACCACCAATACCACCAATACTAATACCACCGCCAATACCAATACCACCACCAATACTACCACCAATACCACCACCACCAATACCACCACCACCAATACCACCACCACCACCAATACCACCACCAATACCACCACCACCAATACCACCAATACCACCAATACCACCAGCACCACCAGTATCAACACCACCAATACCACCACCACCAATACCACCACCAATACCACCACCACCAAAACCACCACCACCAATACCACCACCACCAACAACACAAACAATACCACCACCACCAATACCACCATCACCACCAATACCACCAATACCACCATCACCACCAATACCACCGACACCATCAATACCACCACCACCACCAATACCACCACCACCAACAACACAACCAATACCACCACCACCAACACCAACACCACCAATACCACTACCACCACCAATACCTCCAACAGCAATACCACTACCACCACCACCATCACCACTAACCACCAATACCACCAACACCAATATTACCACCACCACCAATACCACCAACACCAATATCACCACCAGTACCACCAATACCACCAATACCACAACCACCACCACCACCAATACCACCAATACCACCACCACCAATACCACCAAAACCATCAATACCACCACCTCCACCACCACCACCAATACCACCACCACCGACACCACAACCAATACCACTACCACCACCACCAATACCACCACCAAAACCACCACCACCAATACCACCACCACCACCACCAATACCACCACCAATACCAGCCCCAATACCACCACCACCAATACCACCACCAATACCAGCCCCAATACCACCACCACTAATACCACCACCACGACCAATACCATCAACACCAATACCACCACCAATACCACCACCAATACCAACACCACCAATACCATCACCAATACCATCACCACCACCACCACCACCAATACCACCACCACCACCAATACCACCAACACCAATACTAATACCACTGCCAATACCAATACCACCACCAATACTACCACCAATACCACCACCACCAATACCAATACCACCACCACCAATACCACCACCACCAATACCACCACCAATACCACCAATACCACCAGCACCACCAGTATCAACACCACCAATACCACCACCACCAATACCACCACCAAAACCACCACCACCAATACCACCACCACCAATATCACCACCACCAGTACCAATACCACCACCACTACCACCACCACCACCAATACCATCAACACCAATACCACCACCAATACCACCACCACCAATACCACCACCAATGCCACCACTAATACCACCACCCCCACCAATACCACCACCAACACCACCACCAATATCACCACCACCACCAATACCACCACCACTACCACCCCCACCAATACCACCACAATACCAATACCACCACCAATACCACCACCCACTAATACCACCACCAATGCCACCACCAATACCATCAATGCCACCAATGCCACCAAAACCACCAATGCCACCACCACCAATGGCACCACCACCAATACCACTACCTCCACCACCAATACCACCACCAGTACCACCAATACCACAACCACCACCACCACCAATACCACCACCACCAAATACCACCACCACTAATACCACCAACACCATCTATACCACCACCTCCACCACCACCACCAATACCACCACCACCACCAACAACACAAACAATACCAACACCACCAATACCACCACCACCACCAATACCACCAATACCACCACCACCACCAATACCACCAACACCATCAATACCACCAGCTCCACCACCACCACCAATACCACCACCACCAACAATACCACCACCACCACCATCACCACCAACACCACCAATAGCACACCACCACCAATACCACCAACACCAATACCACCACCAGTACCACCAATACCACCAACACCAATACCACCACCAGTACCATTAATACCACAACCACCACCACCACCAATACCACCAACACCATCAATACCACCACCACCAATACCACCACCACCAACACCACAACCAATACTACCACCACCAATACCACCACCAATACCACCACCACCACCACCACCAATACCACCACCAATACCAGCCCCAATACCACCACCACCAATACCACCACCAATACCAGCCCCAATACCACCACCACTAATACCACCACCACGACCAATACCATCAACACCAATACCACCACCAATACCACCACCAATACCACCACCAATACCAACACCACCAATACCATCACCAATACCATCACCACCACCACCACCACCAATACCACCAACACCAATACCACCACCACCACCAATACCACCAACACCAATACTAATACCACTGCCAATACCAATACCACCACCAATACTACCACCAATACCACCACCACCAATACCACCACCACCAATACCACCACCAATACCACCAATACCACCAATACCACCAGCACCACCAGTATCAACACCACCAATACCACCAAAACCACCACCAGCACCACCACCAATACCACCACCACCAATATCACCACCACCAGTACCAATACCACCACCACTACCACCACCACCACCAATACCATCAACACCAATACCACCACCAATACCACCACCACCAATACCACCACCAATGCCACCACTAATACCACCACCCCCACCAATACCACCACCAACACCACCACCAATATCACCACCACCACCAATACCACCACCACTACCACCCCCACCAATACCACCACAATACCAATACCACCACCAATACCACCACCCACTAATACCACCACCAATACCACCACCAATACCATCAATACCACCAATACCACCAAAACCACCAATGCCACCACCACCAATAGCACCACCACCAATACCACTACCTCCACCACCAATACCACCACCAGTACCACCAATACCACAACCACCACCACCACCAATACCACCACCACCAAATACCACCACCACTAATACCACCAACACCATCTATACCACCACCTCCACCACCACCACCAATACCACCACCACCACCAACAACACAAACAATACCAACACCACCAATACCACCACCACCACCAATACCACCAATACCACCACCACCACCAATACCACCCACACCATCAATACCACCACCTCCACCACCACCACCAATACCACCACCACCAACAACACAACCAATACCACCACCACCAACACCACCACCAACACCACCAATACCAATACCACCACCAGTACCACCAATACCACCAACACCAATACCACCACCAGTACCATTAATACCACAACCACCACCACCACCAATACCACCACCACCAATACCACCAACACCATCAATACCACCACCACCAATACCACCACCACCAACACCACAACCAATACTACCACCACCAATACCACCACCAATACCACCACCACCACCACCACCAATACCACCACCAATACCAGCCCCAATACCACCACCACCAATACCACCACCAATACCAGCCCCAATACCACCACCACCAATACCACCACCACCACCAATACCATCAACACCAATACCACCACCAATACCACCACCAATACCACTACCAATACCAACACCACCAATACCATCACCACCACCACCACCAATACAACCAACACCAATACCACCACCACCACCAATACCACCACCAAAACTAATCCCACCGCCAATACCAATACCATCACCAATACTACCACCAATACCACCACTATCAATACCAATACCACCACCACCAATACCACCAATACCACCAGCACTACCAGTATCAACACCACCAATACCACCACCACCAATACCACCACCACCACCACCAAAACCACCACCACCACCACCACCAATACCACCAATACCACCACCACCAATATCACCACCACCAGTACCAATACCACCACCAATACCACCACCACCAATACCACCACCACCACCAATACCACCAATACCACCCCCACCAATACCACCACCACCACCAATACACCACCACCACCAATACCACCATCACCACCAATACCACCATCACCACCAATACCACCATCACCACCAATACCACCACTACCAATACCACCAACACCACCACCAATACCACCACCCATACCACCACCACCAATACCACCATCAATACCAGTACCACCAATGCAAGTACCACCACCACCAATACCACCAATACCACCACCACCAATACCAATACCGCCACCACCAATACCACCACCACCAATACCAGTACCAACACCACTAATAACAATACCACCAACAATACCACCACCACCAATACTGCCACCACCAATACCACCACCACCACCACAAATACCAGCACCACCAATACCAATACCACCACCACCACCAATACCACCACCACCACCAATACCACCAACACCACCAATGCCACCACCACCACCAATAACACCACCACCAATACCACTACCACCACCACCACTACCACCAACACCACCACCACCAATATCACCATCACCAATACCACCACCACCAATACCACCAATACCACCAACACCATCAATACCACCACCACCAACATCACAACCAATACCACCACCACCACCAATACCACCACCACCAATACCAATACCACCACCACCAATACCACCCCCAATACCACCACCACCAATACCACCACCACCACCAATACCATCAACACCAATACCACCACCAATACCACCACCTCCAATACCACCACCAACACCAACACCACAATACCATCACCAATACCACCACCACCACCAATACCACCACCAATACCACCAATACCACCACCAATACTAATACCACCGCCAATGCCAATACCACCACCACCACCAATACCACACCACCAATACCACCACCACCACCACAAATACCACCACCACCAATACCACCACCAATACCACCACCACCACCAATACCACCAATACCACCAGCACCACCAATATCACCACCACCAATACCACCACCACCACCAATATCACCAATACCACCACCACCAATACCACCACCAATACCACCACCACTAATACCACCACCAATACCACCACCAATACCACCCCCAATACCACCTCCAATACCACCACCACCAATACCACCACCACCACCAATACCATCAACACCAATACCACCACCAATACCACCACCTCCAATACCACCACCAATACCAACACCACCAATGCCATCACCAATACCACCACCACCACCAATACCACCAACACCAATACTACCACCACCACCAATACCACCACCACCAATACTAATACCACCGCCAATACCAATACCACCACCAATACCACACCACCAATACCACCACCACCACTAATACCACTATCACCAATTCCACCACCAATACCACCACCACCAATACCACCACCACCAATACCACCACCACCAATATCACCACCACCAGTACCATACCACCACCAATACCACCACCACCACCAATACCACCACCACCAATACCACCACCACCACCAATACACCACCAGCACCAATACCCCACCACCAATACCACCACCACCACCAATACCACCATCACCACCAATACCACCATCACCACCAATACCACCAACACCACCACCAATTCCACCACCAATACCACCACCACCAATACCAGTACCACCAATACCAATACCGCCACCACCAATACCACCACCACCAATACCAGTACCAACACCACTAATAACAATACCACCAACAATACCACCACCACCAATACTGCCACCACCAATACCACCACCACCACAAATACCAGCACCACCAATACCAATACCACCACCACCACCAATACCACCACCACCACCAATACCACCAACACCACCAATACCACCACCACCACCAATAACACCACCACCAATACCACTACCACCACCACCACTACCACCAACACCACCACCACCAATATCACCATCACCAATACCACCACCACCAATACCACCAATACCACCAACACCATCAATACCACCACCTCCACAACCACCACCAATACCACCACCACCAACATCACAACCAATACCACCACCACCAATACCACCACCACCACCAATACCACCACCACCACCACCAATACCACCACCACCAATACCACCACCAATACCACCACCACCAATACCACCACCACCACCAATACCATCAACACCAATACCACCACCAATACCACCACCTCCAATACCACCACCAATACCAACACCACAATACCATCACCAATACCACCACCACCACCAATACCACCACCAATACTAATACCACCACCAATGCCAATACCACCACCAATACCACACCACCAATACCACCACCACCACCACAAATACCACCACCACCAATACCACCACCAATACCACCACCAATACCAATACCACCAATACCACCAGCACCACCAATATCACCACCACCAATACCACCACCACCACCAATATCACCAATACCACCACCACCAATACCACCACCAATACCACCACCACTAATACCACCACCAATACCACCACCAATACCACCACCACCATTACCACCACCACCAATACCACCACCAATACCACCACCACCAGAATCACAATACCACCACCACCAATACCACCACCACTAAAACCACCACCAAAACCACCCCCAATACCACCTCCAATACCACCACCACCAATACCACCACCACCACCAATACCATCAACACCAATACCACCACCAATACCACCACTTCCAATACCACCACCAATACCAACACCACCAATGCCATCACCAATACCACCACCACCACCAATACCACCAACACCAATACTACCACCACCACCAATACCACCACCACCAATACTAATACCACCGCCAATACCAATACCACCACCAATACCACACCACCAATACCACCACCACCACTAATACCACTATCACCAATACCACCACCAATACCACCACCAACAATACCAATACCACCACCACCAATATCACCACCACCAGTACCATACCACCACCAATACCACCACCACCACCAATACCACCACCACCAATACCACCACCAATACCACCCCCACCAATACCACCACCACCACCAATACACCACCAGCACCAATACCCCACCACCAATACCACCACCACCAATACCACCATCACCACCAATACCACCATCACCACCAATACCACCAACACCACCACCAATTCCACCACCAATACCACCACCACCAATACCAGTACCACCAATGCAAGTACCACCACCACCAATACCACCACCACCAATACCAGTACCACCACCACTAATAACAATACCACCAACAATACCAATACCACCACCACCAATACCAATACTGCCACCACCAATACCATCACCACCACCACCAATACCAGCACCACCAATATCACCACCACCAATACCACCAATACCACCACCACCACAACCAATACCACCACCACCAGTACCAATACCACCACCACCAATACCAATACCACCACCTCAGCGCCCCTCGCTCACTAGTAATAGCAGGGGCACTGTACAAAGCCAGAGCTGCAGCCGAGACCATCCCTCCCTCTCTCCATGCCTGCCATAAAGCACATCCCACCCTGCACCAGGAGGTGAAACCAGGGCCCTACTACAACTGGAGTGTTTTTTATTAGGCCAAAGACAGCAATGACAATACGCAATGCCACACTGCACACTCAAATCACGGAGAGGGCAGGAAATAGCCCCACTCCCGCTCTTCCTCCTGAGCCGTGGCAGTGTAATCACAGAGCGAAAGGTGTTGGAGCGCTTTGTTAGTGTTTATAGCTCAGATCATATGTAACTCTCACTTCACACTTTGTATCTGTGCAATTTACAACACTTACACACCTTCTTCACTGCACAATTTATCACTACTTTGAAGACATCGCAGGCCGGTCTCTTCCTCTGATATTTGCAATCTAAAAAGCGGTCGAGAAGGCCCTTTATTACAATGCAATAGGTCTTGCATTTGCGAGAGTTTAAGCTATTAGTATTGTAAATGACAATGCCTTTTATTTGTTTTAAAACCCAAAACATAAATAAAAGGCATAGTCATTTACAATGCAAATAGCTCAAACTCGTGTGAATGCGAGACATATTGCATTGCAAATGCTTGTTTCTTTAGGCAACCCTATATTTGTGGAGAGCCATACCTTTTTCACAGAGACTACCGAATAATCTGAAGGCCATGATGTGTGCATGCACAGCCAAAGAATGGAGTTCTGGGTACAAGGTATGGAGAGAGACTATGCACAGTGCCTAAAGTTTGCATGGAAGATCAGATTAGCCATGCCCAGTAGGTTCAGGAGCTGATGTAAAGGGTACCCTGCGCCATAATTTTCTAGAATCAGAGGACTAGTCAAGTGCATAAAATCACACACAAACATTCATTTAAAAATCTTCATTTACTAAGAAAAAAAAGCTTTACAAATTATATAATTAATATAAAACAATGGGCCCACCTCACAAAGGTAAATCTAAGTACAGAGATCTCCACACACAGATTTTTATCTAGACAGGGATCTCTGCCATGACGGTATTCATCAATTCTTGGTGAAAATAACCACCATGTAATAGTGTTTACTAGCCTCTACCACTTTATACAAGGGTGTGGAGACTCTTACGACAGAAATTATGACCACAGAGTTATTGCTAGTATTTCTATATTACATCATTTCATGGAATGCTCCACCATGTATGTGGAGATCTCCACCATGTGGCTGAGATGTCTGCATGCATGGTGGAGAACTCTGGATGTAAGGAAATAGGGAAAATAGAACACACACTCCTGATGTACATTAAACTAACAATTAAATAAATAAATAGAGCCCTCTTCCCCTTGGACTGAGTCATCTTCTAGATTGCCAGACACCCACAGACCTGCAACTGCTTCCTAGATGCAGCACATAACACTTAAGAGGACTAGGAGGCAGAACTGGTAGTTACATGTGTTGTAGACCACACAGGGAACTACGTGGTCTACCTCCACACACCCTCAGTGGAGCTGAGAATACAGCTGTGTGGCAAGAGGTGGCAGACTCTGTCAATGCATTAGAGATGGAGGAGAGAAGCGCAGAAAGAGAGAAGGTGATGAAGGAGAAGGTCTCTAGGATAAAGGAGACAAAGACACTTGCTGGAATTGGATCTGGATCTCGTCCCCTCTCACCCCCCTCAATAAGCATATCCTCTCCCCCATCAAGCATGGCATCCTATTGACCTGCTTGTTACAGCGATTCACAATAGGATAGAAGAAAACATCTTAAAGATCTGTGGGGCAGCCAGTAGTCTTCCTTCTTGTAAGAAAAAGGATTATTATTATTAGTTGGAGTGGATGGTAGTCCACCACAAGTAATAATGGCAACATTCTAGGTCCACTAAATGTTTCACTAATTTAACCTGACCTCAACCCCTGGTAGCTATGACCCAGAGAGACAGGCTCAACTAATGAAAATGTGTAAAGCATTTAGAAGTGCCAAAACAGTTAAAAAGTCAAAAACACAACACAATAAAAATTCCACTCCAATTTATAAAAAATAGAGAATATTTTAATGAACACAATGACACCAAAATGACAAAAATCCAATAAGGGTACCCTGAGATAAGAAATGTTTAAAGTTTTAAATAAAATAGTGCAAAAAAGCACAAAACGACAACCGCTGGCAACTGGTCATGATAGACAGGGACAAAGGTAAAGTTTACGGCCAACCTCAATGGAGCACATGCTGAATACAACGAACCAAGTTGGTGCCGGTCAAAGAGTTACCTTTGGACTTAGACATTTTTCTGGAGAAAAGGTGGTCACCAAAAAGACTGTGACGGAGCAACCTGCAAGCTGGGAGCAAATCGGGATTCAGCAACAGTGGGTTAATTAAGTGTAGCATCCTGGTGAGGTCAATGACAAAGGCTGGAAACTCTGAGCGGATGAAGTCCGGCGTCTGTGCTCAGGAAGGTCTCGATATCGAACGGCTTTGGCTCGATGTTGCTCTCAGTGAAGACCTCTACATTGGGACTTATAAAATTTTCTGGAATTCAAATCTCCTTCAGCTGTGCAGATCAGAAAGTTAGATCTGACTGGTAATTCAACACATATGGCTTCGGCTCTATGGCAGCCCAGTCTCCGCTTGTCCTACAGAGGAAACACTGGCAAAATGTTCCTAAGTCCGAGCTTTTGCAGTTTGGGCAGGATCAGTATACTGTAACACAAGTCAAGGATTCCAGGATGTCAGGAGCAGCACATGGGGGTCAGGACTCCAATGAAGCCACTAGTACAGTCCAGGGCAGGTCCTAATAAAACTGCTCAGATGAGCTCTTCAGGAAAGAGGGCATCTTGTAGCGTTTAGCTTAACTGGGGGTCAGCCAACTGACCCTTAAAGTCCACTTCCTTGTCCATGGTACAAGTGTGAGTATGCCCAGCCTTTAGGGTTATCCTCACAGGTCACAACAGCAGGTGCAGTCGTCCTGTCTTTCACAGGTCCATTAATGTTCTCTAGAATGTTCCCAGGGGTGCCACTTTTATGCCTGGTACTAGCCTGTGGGTGGGGGTGCATCCTGGCCCCTCAATGGCTAATAAGGAAATAGTTTCCAGAGGTAACCCTCACCCACTTTTGTAGCAGTTCCTGTGTGCTCTACTGCAAACAATCCAACCGGGCCCCTCTCTACCTAAAACCTAGATGGCAGAACCATTTTTTCCTTGTGTAGACCTCCTGTGCCCACCTAAGAGGGGTGGGCAGGGAAATGAGCAAACCCTCCCCTGTGATCACTCAAAAACAGTTCTGGGGCAGCTCCTCACCCACTGGGATATTGGTGCCCGGCTGCTAGCAGGACATTTGATGGAGCAGCCCCAGGTGTGTGTCAGGGCAGCCCCTTTCAAGATACCAGGAACTGCCCAGATGGGCATCTTCTCAGGAGAACAGGACACCTCCCCACACATGTGCCTTTTGTCTTTGTTCTGGGAGGCACTTCACACCTAAGCAAGGAGACATTTAGCTCGTGGGTGACTTTGAAGATCAGGCAAATTGGCTTCTAAAGGCTTTAGGCAGGCTAAAGGTAACTTTTTAAAAGTACCTTTTGTAAAATACTTTCTACAAATCTTACTTTGCTAGTGAATTGGATTTGTAATCCCACACCATCACCTCCGTAGACTACATACTCATCGGTGACTTAAACTTCCACCTCGACAACCCCAGCGATTCCAACTCCACCACGCTCCGGGACAACCTCGCCAACATTGGTCTAAAACAACTCGTCACCACACCGACCCACAAGGCAGGACACACCCTCGACCCCATCTTCGCAGGAGGAAACAGCGTCCACTTCAGTCACACCACGCAACCCCATGGACCGACCACCACTGCGTACACTTCCTCACTGACAAACCAAAGCCGCCCAAACCAGCCCCGTGCCCCCACGGAGGAACTGGAGCAGAGTCACCGAGGAGCAGCTCAACTCCACCCTCAACCACAACTCCCCCACCGCCACAACCGACGCCAACCTTGCAGCCAGGGAATTTCACACATGGATCTCCAACTGCGCAGACAAGCTCACCCCACTACGCAACTCCGATAGACAACGCACCAGGAAAGCCGCCTGGTTCACCACTGACCTCCCAGAAACCAGAAGCACACGCAGGTGCCTGGAGAAGAACTAGAGAAACAACAAGACGCTGGAAAACTACACCACCTACAAGAACGCCATGATGGAATACCACCAACACATCAGAACCACCAAAAGGACATTCATCCACAACAAAATCCTTGCCAACTCCAGCAACTCCAAGGAACTTTTCAGCGTCATCCAGGAATTCACCAAGCCCCCCAGCGAAGCCACGGACATCACCCCGTCCCAGGACCTTTGACAAGCCCGGATCCTACTTCCCCCTGAAGAACAAAAACCTATACGACAACTTCAATGACCATACACCCGACTCCACAACCACCCCGTCACCCGGCAACACCAGCCAGCCCACCCTCTCCTCCTGGTCGCCAATCACTACCAAAGACACCGCCTCGACCATGAAAGTCATCCACTCAGGGTCCCCCACAGACCCCATCCCACCACACATCTACCACAGAGCCGCCACCGCCATAGCACCAGAACTACGATGCACCATCAACACCACCTTCGAGACCAGTACCTTTCCCGACGACTGGAGACGCGCAGAAGTCAGGCCCCTTCTCAAGAAGTCCTCAGCAGACCCAACGGACCTCAAGAACTACCGGCCCATCTCCCTCCTCCCCTTTGCGGCGAAATTCGCTGAGAAGACCATCAACACAGAACTGACAAGGTTCATCAAGGAGAACGCCATACTCGACCCGTCCCAATCCGGATTCCTCAGCAACCACAGCACCAAGATTGCCCTACTCGCCGCCACAGACGACATCCGCACCCTCGTCGACCAAGGACACACAGCAGCCCTGATCCTACTCGACCTATCAGCAACATTCGACACTGTTTCCCACCGCACACTGGCCGCCAGACTGCTCAATGCCGGCATACAAGGAGCCGCCCTCAACTGGATCTGATCGTTCCTCACCGGCAGAGCCCAAAGGATCAGACTCCCACCTTTCCTCTCCGGACCCACGGAAAACAACTGCGGAGTGCCTCAGGGATCATCGCTCAGCTCAACCCTCTTCAACATCTACATGGCCCCCCTCGCCGCCATCGTCCGACAGCACGGCCTCAGCATAGTAATCTACGCCGACGACACCCAGCTCATCCTCTCCCTCACCAAGGACCCCACCACCACCAGACTCAACTTCCAGAAAGGAATGGAGGACATCGCAAACTGGATGAGCAACAGCTGCCTGAAGCTCAACTCGGAGAAGACAGAAGTCCTCGTCTTCGGAACCACCCCATCAGCATTGAACAACACCTGGTGGCCCAACGCCCTCGGCAGCCTCCCGACCCCCACGGACCACGGCAGAAGCCTCGGCATCATACTCGACTCCTCCCTCTCCATGAACCAACAGGTCAAAGCCGTTGCCTCCAGCTGCTTCAACACCCTCCGTAAGACTTTCAAATGGACCCCCCCGAGTCAAGGAAGACAGTCACCCACGCACTCATCACCAGACTAAAGAAACGCCCTCTACGCCGGCATAAACAAGTCTCTACTCCGCAAGCTCCAGACGATATAGAACACCTCCGCCAGACTCGTCCTCAGTATCCCTAGACACGAACACATCAGCCAACACCTATGGAATCTCCACTGGCTCCCCGTCGAGAAGAGAGTCACCTTCAAAGTACTCACCCACCCCTACAAATGCCTACACAACACCGGACCTCAATACCTCAATGACAGAATCACCTTCCACGTACCCAAAAGGAACCTCCGATCCTCCAACCTCGTCCTCGCCGAAACCCCACGCATCCGCAGAGTCAAAACAGGGGGAAGAGCTTTCTCCTACATCGCGGCCAAGACCTGGAACGAACTCCTGATCGACATCAGACGCGCCCCCTCCCTGAACACCTTCAGGAAGGCTCTCAAGACCTGGCTCTTCGGCTGAACTGAGCTGCTGACCCACCCCTTCTCCCCCAGTGCCTTGAGACCCTCACGGGTGAGTAGCGCGCTTACAATTCCACTGATTGATTGATTGATTGTAATAAGTATTTTTAAAAATCTAAGAAATGACCTTTTATCTGGTTTCTAGGCAGAGAAAACATTATTTAATGTTTAACATTAACTCCCAATACTTTCCTATGGATCAGCTAACCCTGCTACAGTGAAAATAGCTTTTTAGGCCTTTTTTTACTGTAAGGGCATGTTTTACTTTAAACTTTTACAGGTCCTATTTTTAAATCAGTTTGAGCCAGCTGCAGATACAGTCAACAAGAAATGGTAACTGGTCTCTTCAATATATGTGAAAAACAGTGAAACATGCCTGGGGACCAAGACAAGGAAGAGGAAAGAATGGATAAGACAAGACACATGGCAAGCCTTTGAAGACAGGAGTGGAACAAAAAAGAAACTCATGGAGGCAGAATCTGAGAGGTTGCAGGAGACGTATAAGCAACAGTATACAGAAACAAACAGAGCATTAAAAAGAATGACAAGAGCAGACAAGCGTGCGTACATGGATAACCTTGCCAGCCAAGCAGAGAAAGCAGCCAGTAGAGGAGAATGAGGGAAGGTCTTCAAGATCATGAAGATAATCAGTAGTAAATCTCGTGCAACAAACAACACCCTTTTCATGGACAAGCAAGGCAGACTACTCACTACAGAGACAGAGCAGGAAGCAGACTGGGCTGAGCACATCAAAGAATTCTCAAACTGACTAGCACCAGCAAGTGAAGTGGACATCCAAGAAGCAGAGAAAGACTTGGATGTGAACATCGCCCCACCACAGAAAGAAGAAATTGTCACTACTATCTGGTCTCTCAAGAATGGAAAAACTCCTGGCCAAGACAACTTGAATGCAGAAATGTTCAAGGCAGTCTTTGAAACATCAGCCAAGAACCTCCAACCACTGTTTATATTGATTTGGGAGGGAACGAAAGTACCAGATGACTGTAACCAAGGCTTCTTTATCAGGATTCTAAAGAAGGGAGCATTAACCAACTATAACAACTGGCGTGGAATTACCGTTCTGTCAATACTGAGTTAAAGCCTGATGAAAAAAATTATACGGTGCATATCTAATGCCATGGAAAAATCAGTTAAGAAAAAAACACGCTGAGTTCTGGAGGAGCAGAAAGTGTGTTGATCAGATTCTTACTTTATGCAACATCATAGAGCAGTGAACGTAGTAGCAGAGACAATTATCTATCAACTTCATTGACAGTGAGAAAGCCTTTGACAGTATCCACTGTGTAAGCCTCTGGAGTATACTAAGAGCTTATGGCATACTGAGGCAGATAGTTCTCCTCATCAAGAGCTTCTGTGATAATTTTATCTGCAAGGTGGGAGATAGTGAGTATAGCTTCGAAGACAAACCAAGTGTGAGACAGGGATGCATGATGGCAGCGTTGCTCTTCAACCTAGTCACTGAATGGGTAATGCGGCTCACAACTGAAGACCAAGCAGATGCATCAGATGGACCTTATTCTCTACACTGGAGGACCTTGACTATGCAGATGATCTAACCTTTGTCTCTCACACACACCAGCATATAAAGAAGGCTCACCTCAACATCTATGCACAGCAAGTGAATCTGGAGATCAACATGAAGAAATCAGAATTCATACCACTCAACATCCCGAACCATTCACCAATCAAGGTAGATGAAGAGGACCTAGCCATGACTGAAGAGTTCACCAACATCATTACTTTCAGACAGGATAGAGGGGCAATCAGTGACAACAAGAGCAGACTGAGCAAGGCCGGAATACCTTCAGGATGTTGAACAATGTCTGGAGGTCATCACAGGACAGTACCAATACCAAGGTGAGGCTTTACCAGGGCTCTATTCTGTCCACACTCTTGTATGAATCACAATTCTGGCGTATTACAAAAAGCAACATTACCAAACTGTCAATCTTCCACACCAGAGAAGAATCTTGCACATTATTTGGCTGTGACCCATCTCCAACCAGGAGCTGCTCACCAGATGCAAGTAAGAGAGCATGAACACCATGATGATGAGAAAAAGATAGAGAAGAAAAGGACACACTATCAGAACAGAACAAAGCCCCACTACAAGAACAGCTCTTCGTTAACCCCAGAAGGCAAACGGAAGAGAGGAAGAACACCTGCAAGCGAACTGAGGAAATAAAAATGAAGACATTGAACCACAGCTTGCCCTGCATGCCAGTCGGCATAACGGGCAGTAAGTAAGTAAGTAACTCTTAAATACGATGCAGCCTGCTTTATGGACACTTAAGGCTAACATAGGGGTGGCTTATTAATATTTAAAAGGAAGGCTTAGGCTTGTCAAAAGGGTTATTTTGAGAGGGTGGATTCGCAGGTTAAACCTGCTCAGCCAGGCTACTGGTGGCAGGACTGCAGCCATGTTTTCTGTTTTCACTTTAGTGGTGGCACAATATGTGCTACAAACGAACTAGGGACATTTAACTTACAGGCCTTAGGTTCACTTTGTACCATATACTAGGGATGTTAAGGTACAATAAAGGTGTCAATCAGGATTGTAGTCATATTTAGCATGTTTTAGGGGTCTCATAGCCCCAGTATACAGGATCAAAAAAACAGCACAATCAGTACAAATGAATAGCAATGATTATGTTGAAAATAAATATTTTCTTACACTTCTAGACACCTCCTATGGAATGCAAGTCTCCACGCAACAGCTACTGATCTACAGAATCTTGTATCAGTTATGAAGGAGTTTCATGAACTTACAGCTCAGCCTAAGCATACCACAGTTCACTTCCCTGCTCATCCTAGCAATGTAGGTACAAACTCAGTTTTCTTGTCATAAACTAAGGCAGAGGAACGTCATGGTGAGGAAAACCTTGCCCACACTCATTAATCTTTCCCCCTCAATTTCCCAGGTGACAACCCTCTATATTACTGGGCAACTTGCTGGCATTGTTATACAGGCATGCATTTGTTGGGATGGAATAGACAAATACTATTCACTGTGAGGATCTGTTATCCCCAAAAAAGCTTCTGTGAGGGGGGATATTCAACAAATGTGGTAGTTCTTCTGCACCATACAACCTCACCAGAAAGAGGCACTTAGGCTCATGGACAGCCAGACCTGTGTCTTGGAAGAGATAAAAATAGCTCTCCGCGACATTTCAAAGTTGCACTAGGAAAATCTTCGTTTGTTGTGGAAGTAGGAGGCCAGGTGACATGCTTTGGAAACGCAGATGATACCACACAGGTGCTAGTGTCAATCTGCATGGCCATCGCATACAGCTCAGTCAACTCAGGGCACAAGACCTATCTGTAAGGCCCATACCAAGCATACACTCTATCAAAAATCACCTGGACCACCCACAAATCCATCAGCTTCCAGTCCACAACTACAACTAACTTCAACCTCCATTGGGCTCAAAACTGCCTATTCAGAGACCTGCATAAGAAAACCCCTACTTGGTCAAAGACAAATTACATCAAATCCACAAACATTTCACCAAAACCCCTCACTCACACTCTTGCATGCATCAACAATCATGCCCACACATTCATGAAAGAGTACTCCTCCAAGTTTAATTTAAAAAAAATTTGTTTTAACCAAACATTCAGAGAATGCAACGTTCTCAATGCTGGTCAGCTTGCACCTCTGGGGTTGCACACAACTCCACAGTCATCTCATTCATACCCAGAGAGAGGGCCTACTTACTAGCTGGCCTCCCAGAAAGCAGACCAATGACACAATCTTGAGGTGGGTGGTGTGGAACATATAACGGTACTAGGGTGTCTGAAGTGGATGTTTCCCTAGGTGTCTGAACATCCAGATGGGTACTGTAGGAAGATGGCTGTTTACATAGTGGACCAAAAAGAAGTACACTGTGTGAAGAGTCTAGGCGAACCCCAGTTGGTTTACAGAGGCACAAATGATATCCCAAATGCTCTCTTTTGTGGTAGTGTGGGCGAGCAGTTAGGCATATTAGAGGGTAGTGCTAAGCATTTGTTGCCACACACAGTGAAGAAAGTGGCCCGATTCGCGTCACCCGGGTCATTCACGACCACCTCTCAGCCTTCCATACCAAATGAAGAGTCGGTCAGAAAGTAGAGAATACAAACCAATAATATTTTATTCAAAGTACACTCAGAGCGGAGCCCTGTCTGCCCAGTCGCTAGGAGTGCTGCAGAGGGACTGACATCAGCAAGCATAACGATACATTATGTACATTTCAAAACCAATATGAGCACGCTCACCATGGAATTTTCCAGAGAGATGCAGCTGAACAGTAAATTACAAAGGAGTAAGTTTCGATTCTGAGGCCAGGCACACATTATCTATCATTCAAGGTCACTCTGCCTGTGCCCGCCACTAGACAAGTGGGAGAAGGCCTACATCTAAGAAGAAAGGTATGCGCTAATAAGAACAGTGCATTCATTAGTGTGACATAACTCAGCTCCGAAGAAACATACCCTAGAGAAGGCCGTTTCTCAGAAATTGCAAAGAATTAGTTTCAATCACATTACAAAATGGCGCCTATACTCAAAATGGCTCCACGAATGCTAACTTACATAAAACCATGCGAAAACATAATTTTTATTCAAACAGACCCTCCTTTTAGCATGAGCTAAGTAATTTTGTGTCATAATGAAAAAAAAACATATTATTCAACAAATCATGGATATATTCTTAGGAGCACTGCATATTCTCAGCTTCAGGAAGGGAATCAGTAAGGAGGGAAGAAGTCTCGAAAATACCCTCATCAATCTGCATGAGGTCCTTGACTTCTTTTTGGATCATGATAGTTGCATTAATACCATGAAACTATATTCTCTTAGGGGCAAGAAAGGTGGTGCAATAAGAGCAACATAAGGGGAGACACTGGACCAGGACACAAGAAATCAGAATCACGGAGGAGCAAGATGGTGTCAGCGTGAGTCCACGCCACTCAGCCGCCCACGCCGTGCACATCGACTATCGGCTATGCGGACTGACCCGTGATGCCGAACCAGAGAGCGAAGAGAACGCAAGTGACCAGTCTCCATTTCCAGATCGCTGGGACTGATCCGGACGCTTATAACTGCTGCGGGGTGCTCGCTTGTGTAAGAGCGCTCCGGGAATTCTTTACTCGCTGGCTGCTCTGCTACTTTGTTGCCTCGGTGTTTTCCTCGGCCTCCATTAAGCTGGTGTTACGGTTGGAAGGAAGACGGCAGCGGAGCCTGATTATGTCGACCAGGGGCGCTAAAAGCAGCAAAGGCAATAAGACGAAAGCCGCTCAAGCCGCCCAAGCTAGCGCTGTTCTTGGGGACGCTGTGGTGACAGACAACCTACCTAGAGGTAAACGGGAGGTCAGCAGCTTTAAAAAGACAACAGGGAGACTCGGGGGTGGAGGAGCTATAAAAGAAGGAGCAGGTCTTCAGCCTTCTGTTGCTAAACTTTTTTCTGGAGTTAAGGCACCATTCCCTACATTAGACTCCACACTAGATTCCACACTAGATTCTACACTCCCCCCTGAGAGCGAACCTGATAGTTCATTATTAGAAAAACAAGGGAGTCTGAACCCTAAACAACTGACAACTACTTCGAAGGAAAACTGTGTCTTTGTACAACCCGAGGAAATTGCACCCCCAAGGGGACAGCAGGAAGGCACAGAAGGACTGATAGACCCCATTAATTTTACTCCCACCCCAGCACCCACGGAAGGAGACACCAGAATCATAGTGGATTTAGGAATAACGGTATCATCCGCTTCTGCTGCCTCAACCCTATACTCCGCTTCGATAAAATGCATACCAGAGGGAGGGCCTAAACTCCTAGCAGCCGGCACTACTAACTATATCCTTAGCTTGGAAGCCAACCCTGGCCTCCAAGCTCCTGGACTCCTGAGCTTAGTGGTGAAAATTTTTACTCCATATCGGATGGCTCTATGA
Organism: Calotriton arnoldi; assembly: GCA_963921515.1. Classification (NCBI taxonomy): domain Eukaryota; kingdom Metazoa; phylum Chordata; class Amphibia; order Caudata; family Salamandridae; genus Calotriton; species Calotriton arnoldi. The sequence continues at coordinate 930,262 of CAWUFW010006750.1, read as the reverse complement.
CGACAACAGATGAAGGCGGAACCAGCTCAAGCGAAGATAACAGCATCGATCCCTCCAAAGACACTGGAACTGTGCAGCGCCAGAAAAAGCCAAGACACAAGGCAAAAAGACGCAGCCAGCTTAAGTGGGACTATTCAGACTCTCAGATGTCTTATCCCCTTGGCGAAGAAGTAGATCAGACATTGCTTTGGGAAAACCTAAAAACCACACCAGAATCCATGGCAGAACCTTCTTTAGCTTCTATTCTAGCTTCAATCAAGGAATTCCAAGAAGAGGTTCGCTCTGACAGTCGCTTAGCCAAAGGGGCCGCAAAAAAACTACAAGGGGGCATGAGAAAGCTAAACAAAATATGTACTGACAATAGCGATCGTGTCACCATGGTGGAAGGCCGCACAGAGAGTTTAGAAACAGAAGTAACTACCCTAAAAGACCAAGGTTCTTCTCATGCTGCATGCTTGACGGACTTAACGATGAAGATGGAAGAGCAGGAGAATCGACAACGCAGGAACAATCTTCATCTGCTTGGCATCCCGGAAGGAGTGGAGGGGGACGACCCAAGGCGCTATATCGTGAAACTCCTACGAAAGGCTTTTTCTGATCAATCGAACTGGAATTGGGACCACGAAGTTCAGCGGGCAGATCGCTTCCCTTTTAACCAAAGGCAACGACGTGATGGCAGCAGTCTTCCTGGAGAAAAACCCAGGGCTTTCCTGGTGTTCTTTGGGAACTTCCTTCTTAGACAGCTGGTCTATGATCAAGCCCGCCCAAACTCTCAGAAAGGGTCTAATGGGGTAATGTTTTTCGCTAAACCTGACTTTTGTCACTCTACAGTAGAGCGGAGGTGGTGCTTGCGTCAACTAATTGCCCCCCTTTCAGCAGCTGGGAGCCCAAGTGTTTTTAATGAACCCTGCCAGATTGAAAGTCATTCTAAATGGGGCCTCCCGGATTTTTTTTATCCGAGATCAAGGCTGGTGAATTTTTGGGGGAAATTAAGGCAAAAAAGGAGTCCAGCTAAAGGACAGATGAAACTTCTCTGGTTAAAAGAAACTCGCTAAATCTAGTACTCTCCCACTGTATTGCCTTTTTCCTCACTCTTTCTGACCTTCTCTGCTACTATCTGCCTTACGAGGCGTACACACAGAGGATTTTGGCAGATCAGTTCTTGAATTGGGGAGCCTTTTCCTTTCATTCTTTTTTTTCATTTTTTCCCTCTCTCCTTATGTCTCTTTAAGTATTGATATATGCCGAACTCTCCTGGCTGTTCTATAATGCGTGGCCTGGTGGCGGGGAACCATTACTGATAACCATCATTCAGGGTTTTCCTGATTGCTCTAATTTAGGGGGGGGTGGGACCGGGAGGGGTGGGGGATAATTGCACTGTGGTGGAGGGATCAATGACACTTGTCACTACTGTATTGGCTTTAGTTATTGCGAAGCTATATTGGAAGATAAGAGATTCAAAAGGGCAAAAAAAAGAAAAGGAAAAAAGAAAAAAAACTAGCAAATTGAGTAAGCTTGTGGCAATAGAAGAGAAGGAACTCTTAAGGCATCATTGCATACAGGATAAAATTGATTGTACTTTCGATAATGTGGGGTACACAATCTGTATATTGTTTAATCTTGATCATTTGATAAAAATTTTATATGAATAAGCCAAGCACCCTTAGAATTGTTTCAGTAAACATATGTGGCCTGAATGACGCCCTGAAAAGACAGAAGGTGGCACAGGGTTTGCGCTCACTGGGGGCCGATTTAGTCAGTCTACAGGAAACACATTTAGAGGGATCGCAGAAACATCTACTGAACTCACTGGGGTATAGAGTCATAGGGGGGACTACACAGGGTGCGAAGATAAGAGGGGTAGGGGTCATGGTACAAAGCAGACACTCACTGAAATCTGCCCGGGTGAAATCCGACCCTCTTGGAAGATGGGTCATAGCGGAATGTCGCCTACCTCCCAATTTTTCTTTTACTTTATGCTCCATCTATGGGAGTAAAACTGACGACCCCGGGGTTATTAACTGGATTACAGGAGAACTTGTCCATTGGCCTCTCCCAATTATTATCTGTGGTGACCTTAACATCAATTTACCCAGTAACTGGAAAGCAAATGATCAATGGTCCTACGTAGGTAGAAAGCCCAAAGTATATCAAGCCGTACTAAATCTAATGCAAACTCACAGGCTTAGCGATGTGTGGGCCAGCTTAAAATCTACCCAGCCGGGATACACATACGTTTCAGCTCCGCACCACTCCCTAGCAAGGCTGGACTCTTTTTTGGTTTCATCTTCTTTGGTTCGAGACTGCTCTATAGATATTGCCCCGCGATTTATGTCAGACCACAACCCACTCATCTTAAACATCGGGGGTTGGGAACCAGTGGGGAGACCCTGAATTGGAGCTTTGAAAAAGCTTTACTCCATGATGCTGGATACCGAATGCATATGCAGGGGTGGATCAAAGAATTCCTTGAGCTAAATATAGGGTCAGCCACAATTATGATGGTATGGGATGCATTGAAGGCGGGCATCCGAGGGGAGACCTTACGGTTCTCCATAAGGAAAAACAAGAAAGAAAAGATACAGATCTCGAAACTGCAAGATAAGATGAAAAAGGCAGAAGAGAAATTAACTCAGGCAGTACAAATGGGGGCTGAAATTGAAGCCGCTCAACTTGAAGTAACAGTCATTAAGGCTGAAATTGGGTCAATTTTTGCAGAGAAGGTGGCTTCTGCACGTGAGAAAATCTATGAGTGTAGTGAGCTCATTGGCCATCAATTGGCTCTCAGAACCAGACAGCAGGTTTCTGCCAGTGAAATACTTTCGATTTAACTTATTACAGGAGAGATTACTAATGACCCAATTAATATCCAAAGGGCATTCCGAGAGTTCTATCAGAATCTCTACTCTGAGGAGAATATTGGGTCATCAGACTTGAGAGAGGATGAGATCTTTAACTATCTAGATAAAATCACCCTGTCTAAACTCAGTGTAGAAGATCACGACCAATTAGAGGACCCTCCGACCTGGGAAGAAATCGCCAAAGCCCTAGCAAGTTTGCCAGATGGGAAAGCGACTGGCGCCAACTGTATCCCGGTTGAGTTTTATAAAATCTTTGCTCCCCAAATAAGTGCTCTCTTCACCTCACTAGTAGTCTCTATTTTCAACGGGGCTTCTCCACCAGCTTCCTGGTCCAATGCTAAGATTGTAATTTTCCCGAAAAAGGATAAGTCACCAATTGAAATGGGCTCTTACAGGCCAATTACTCTTATTAATTGCGATTCTAAGATATATTCTAAAATTTTTGCTTCTAGACTATCTCTAAGAATAGAACCCCTGGTGTCAAAATGGCAACACGGGTTCATCCCCAAGAAAGGCACTACTGAACACATCCGACGGACCATCACTCTACTTGACGCAGCTCAGATATCAGGAGACACAATGTCGCTAATTTTACTTGACGCTGAAAAAGCGTTTGATCGGGTCTCCTGCAATTTCTTTGGGGCGTCATGAGAAGGATGGAATCGATCTTCAGGAGTCCAGGCGTGCCTTCGCCTATTCTGCCTCCGCTCCTCGCCGCTCGCCTCCCGAACCGAGCACTCTAGGTGTGCAGGGCGTGTAGCACCTCCGCCGCCGCAGACGAGTCTACGCTTTGTTCACTTGCTCGATGATCGCCGGAAGTTCGACGTGCCTCTCAGCACATCCTGCGCCGACCACCTCCAGGATCGAGCGCTCCGAGTGTGCTTGGTCGTGCAGCGCCTCATCCGACTCCGATGACTCTGTGCTGCCTGCACCACTTGACATGCCGATCTCCTGATGAACGGATCCTCCCAGGGGTAAGCGCACCTCGCTTCGTCCTCTTCCCAAATGGCGTCGCTGAGTGGGCCTAAAATGGTGAATCCCTGGCCCCCCGGACTGGCTGTGTGGGGCTCCAACCCCCCCCCCGTTTTTAGCTGCTGCCGGTTCTTCCGATATTAGCCTGGCCTCGCCACCATGCTGCCTGCCGCTTTCCTCCTGGTTGCCTCTTTGCCGATTTGAGTGGGGAAACGAAATGAAGAAAAAACAAAAATGCCACATACAATCCCATTGTGGCTCTGTGAACCTTATGGCGCCTAATTTAACCCCCTATATTAACTCGGCAACTACTTATTAAATCAGAACTCTGAGCCCGACCCTAAAATGGCGCCCGCCAAGGTACTCCCACCGGTGAGGGATGTTGTTCCATCAGATAATGGGGGTCCTGATGCTCTACCAGGATAATTGGTATAGCTGAGTTATCTAACCACTGAACTTGAGGCAAGACCAGCTGCAGAGTCATGGAGTTTAACAGACTCAACTTGCCTGACTATAAGATGGCAGCCAAGATACATTCCCTTGCCGATCCTGCCTTCCTCGCCATCTCCTCTCGGCCATCTATGGACTCTAAACCTTTCGGTCACTTCCTGATCTTCACTCTAATCCGGCGGAGCCCGAATCCACTTGGCCGATTCCCGGTGGAGCTGCACCGACAGCTATAGGGGAGATTGGCACTGGCACACCGCTGTGGCCATCACCTACCCAGCCGGACTTCGGACATTTGTCTCACTGTTTTCTCCGCTCCTGTCTCCTTCATGTGGACTCCCAGATCTCCTTGATCTCTTTAGGTCCTGATTTTCGTGTCCTTTATTCTCAAATATTCTATCATGCTGTAATTAATGTGAAATTTTGGTAACTAATCCGGGGGAGCCCGAATACACTTGGCCGATTCCCGGTGGAGCTGCACCGACCGCTATAGGGGAGATTGGCACTGGCACACAGCTATGGCCGTCACCTACCCAGCCGGACTTCGGACATTTGTCTCATCGTTTTCTCCGCTCTTGTCTCCTTCATGTGGGCTCCTAGCTCTCCTTGGTCTTTTTGGGTCCTGATTTTCATGTCCTTTAATAACTCCTGTCTTGAATATGCTATCTTGCTGTAATTAATGGGAAATTATTGTAACTTGTAACACGCTGTTTCCTTATGTAAAGCGCTCCGATACCTTCGGGTCTAGCCAGCGCTATATAAAACTCATCAAATAAATATATAAAACTCATCAAATAAGGATGTGTTTCGGGCCTAAGGCAATTCAAGCCATTCAAGCTCTTTATCTTAATCCCACAGCCAGCATTTCAATTAATGGGAAACTAACGGAGCAGATTAAAATCTCACGGGGTACTCGCCAAGGCTGTCCTTGTTCTCCACTGCTCTTCGCTTTATATATAGACCCTCTTATTAAAGCAATAGAAAATAATCAAGTAGTTCGGGCGGTGAGCAGATTCGGATGGGACACTAAAATCATGGCCTATGCCGATGACCTGGCCGTAGTGACCCCCGATCCTGAGACTGCAGTTTTAGCACTGGAACTGGAGGCCCAAGAGTTTGGGAACATTTCGGGATATGCACTTAATAAAGGAAAAACTCAGATCATTTTAAACAAGGAAATCGATTGGGTGGACAGTCGGGTTGTTCAGAAAGCTAAATACTTGGGGGTCACTATTGTCGCAAACACCGACCTGATTGTGGAAGAAAATCTGATCCCGTTGGAGGTAGAAACTAAAAGAGCGCTTAACCGGATAAACAACTTACACTTGACTATAGTGGGGCGGTGTAATGTCATCAAGATGACCTACTTCCCTAAACTACTATATTTTTTCAGGGCTATCCCTCTAGAGATTAGTAAAACAATGTTTCAGAGATTTGAACAACTCTTCTCTCACTTTATCTGGGCATACTCTCAACCGAGGCGGGCTTTTAAGCTGCTTTCCCTTCCCAGAGAGAGAGGTGGATGGGCGCTCCCTAATCTAAGACTGTATTACTGGGCTTCGGTCCTACAGTATAGTATGGAACTGCTCCATGAAGATTCCTATATTCCAACTGCAGCACTCCCGTCTCCCTTCCAACTATTACTTTGGGAGGAGGCCTGGGGATGCCTGTGGCGGCAATTGACATTTGGATATTACAAACGGGTCAGATTTAAGACCTTGATGAGTACATATAAAGTTTTTTCCAACATACGCAGAATTTATGGGCTGGGCAGACTGAATTATTACTCTCCCATCAATAATAATATCAACTTGCCAGCAATTTTTGGGAGCTCTTATCTCCAAGACTGGTATAAAGCGGGAATTTTAAAATTGGGAGATTTGTTTACCACAGAAGGTATTAAGACATTTACTGACCTTAAAACTCAATACAATCTGAAGGAACAGGAGGCCTTTAAGTATACTGCCATAAGGGATTTTTTGGCCCGAAAGGCCGGTGGGTCTGCTGGGTTCTCAAAGGTTGACCTTATCGACAAATTAAAAAACCCAGCTCTACCTCGTATTGGACCACATTGAATAGCCAAATGCCCGATGATATGTCCAAGATAGCAAGTAAATGGCAGTCGAAGCTGGATACTCCCTATAACACCTTCTATCGTGCTGTGCGATCTGCCCAGAGCGATTTGTTGTCGGCCAAACAGCAGGCACAATTCTATAAGACCGCCTTCTTTTTGTATATCACACCTAGCAGAATTGCTAAATGGGGAACAGGTAAAGGGACGCTCTATCCTAGATGCTCAGAGTTTAGTGCAGATTCTGTACACATGTTCGCAATCTGTCCGAAACTAGCACCATTCCTTGGTAAAATACAAGATTTCTTAAGGAAAGTCTTTTCTCAGGACATTCAGTTATCCCCCACGATTATTCTGTTAGGGACACAAGACAAGGTTAACAGAAAGAGCGGTGGAGCACTTATTTTTGTAGCCATGACAATACTGCGGATCTGTATAGCTTCGTCATGGGTAGATCCAAATCCTCCACTGTTCTCCTTTTTTAATTTTTTTTATTTTTTTATTGAAAGTACAAAAGTCATAATACAGAGATAAAGAGCCATTTCGAGCAAGTCCCGCCCACTCACCCACCCGCCGCCCCCCCCACCCCGTGGCTAAAAACATCAGAGTAGGCTCGTGGTGGCGAGTGATCAAATACAGCTATACAGTGTCTAATGTTTCAAAAATTGATAAAACAGTGATTAAAGGGAAGAGAGAAGGGATAATAAAAGTAGCATTATACCAGCATTTGCACTCGTAGAGATTACAGTGTATTATGCGTATACATTTAAATCCTACATGGCAAAGAAGGTGTACATAGAATTGTATCCGAGTTGTAAATCCACTAAAGTTCCACCGACGTGGACTTTCCAAAACTTGAGTATCACCTATATTTCTAGATTCATCGGATTTAAATATCCTCCCTAGAATAAAGAGCGTGAGTTATTGCTTTTGTTTTGAAGACCCCGTTATGTCTATCTATCTAAGCCAAGCAGATAAAGGTTGCCAGATAGCAAGACCCTTCTTTTTTCCTCGGCTTCCCTTTCTGGAAAAAATGGCCTTTTCCTATGACAAGTAGAAATCAGTCATGCTAACCAATGAGAGAATAGTGGAGGATTTGGGTCCTTCCAAGATGAGGCCATACATAAGCGTAATATGGTCATAGCAACACAAATAAGTGCACCTCCATTCTTTCTACTAATCTTATCTTGTATGCCTAATAAAATAGTTGTGGGAGTTAGCTGAATTTCCTGAGAAAGAACTTTGTTAAAGAAGTCTTGTATCTGACCCAGTAATGGTATAAGTTGGGGACAATTGGCAAACATATGTATCGAATCTGCACTAAACTCTGAGCATCTGGGACATAGCGTTCCAGCCCCCGTTCCCCATTTGGCAACTCTGCTAGGTGTGATATATAAAAAAAATGCAGTTTTATAAAATTGTGCCTGTAGTTTAGCAGAAAGTAAATCACTCTTGGCAGATTGCACAGCCTGGTTAAAGGTGTTAAAAGAAGTATTCAATTTCACTTGCCATTTATTAGCAGTGATGAGCATATCATCAGGCATTAAGCTGACTAATATATCGTATAAATATCCAATCCTGGGTAAGGTGGGACTTCTTAGTTTGTCGATAAGATCTACTTTGGAGAAACCCGCAGTCCCCCCGGTCTTACGGGTCAGGAGGTCTCTTATAGCCATATATTTAAAAGACTCCGGATCCCCCAGATGGAATTCAGTTTTAAGTGCACAGTATCATTTAATGCCATCAATAGTTATCAGGTCACCTATTTGTAATATCCCTGCTTGATGCCATTCGCGTAGGCAAGAAGCCCCGAAGATTGCTGGTAGATTAGGGTTATTATTGAGAGGGGAGTAATAATTCAAACTACCCAGCCCAAAAGTTTTACGAATGTTAGAAAAAACTTTATAGGGGCTCATTAAGGTCTTAAATCTTACCCGTTTGAAGTAGCCAAAGGAGAGCTGCCTCCAGAGACATCCGGGGGTCTCTGCTCTTAAAAGCAATTGATAGGGCGACGGTAGGCCTTCCGTTGGAGTATGTGAATATTCTTGAAGCAGCTCCGCGCTATATTGCATGACAGAGGCCCAGTAGTAAAATCTTAAGTTTGGTAGCGTCCATCCGCCCCTTTCCCGAGGAAGGGAGAGTAGTTTGAAAGCTCACCTTGGTCGAGAATATGACCAGATAAATTCGGAGAAAATTTGATCGAATTTCCGTAGTATTGTTTTGCCCATCTCTAAAGGGATAGCCCTAAAGAAGTATAGGAGTTTGGGAAAATCGGACATTTTAATAACATTGCATCTCCCTACTATGGTAAGATGTAAGTTATTAATACGTTTAAGCGCCCGTTTAGTCTCTGTGGCCAGCGGGATCAAATTTCCCTCTACTATCAGGTCGGTGTTGGCAGTTAAGGTGATCCCCAGATATTTTGCGGTCTGAACCACCCGGCAGTCTGACCAGTCAATTTGGTTGTTGATAATGATCTGGGTTTTACCTTGATTGAGGGCATACCCTGAGATTTTCCCAAACTTCTTGGCCTCTTGTTCTAGGGCATTGATGGCGCTCCGGGGGTCAGGAGTCACTACCGCCAGGTCGTCGGCATAAGCCATAATTTTAGTATCTAGCCCAAATCTGCTCATCGCTCGAATAGATTGATTATTTTCAATTGTTTTAATGAGAGGATCTATATAAAGAGCGAAGAGCAGAGGTGAAAATGGACAACCTTGGCGGGTCCCCCGTGAAATTTTTATCTGCTCCGTCAGAATCCCATTAATTGTTACGTTAGCTGTGGGATTGCTGTAGAGAGCTTGTATGGCTAGTATTGCCTTAGGCCCAAAGCGCATTTTCCTCATGACAGCCCAGAGAAATGACCAGGAAACCCGATCAAACGCTTTCTCAGCGTCGAGTAAGATTAATGAGATCGGGTCTCCTGCTACCTGGGCAGCATCCAACAGGGTAATGGCCCTGCGGATATGTTCCGTCGTGCTTTTTTTAGGGATAAACCCGTGTTGCCATTGTGAAACCAGGGACTCTATTCTCAGAGATAATCTCGATGCAAATATTTTGGCATATATCTTAGAGTCACAATTAATTAAAGTTATTGGCCGGTACGATCCCATTTCGAGAGGAGATTTATCTTTTTTTGGGAATATTACTATCTTGGTATTAGACCAAGAATCTGGTGGAGGTGCGCCGTAAAAATAGAAGCTACCAATAGAGTGAAGAAGGTATTTATCTGGGTGGTGAATATTTTATAAAACTCAACCGGTATGTGATCGGGACCAGCCGCTTTCCCGTCTGGAAGGCTTGCCAGGGCTTTAGATATCTCGTCCCATCCGGGAGTTTCCTCGAGCTGATCATGGTCTTCTGAACTAAGTGCCGCTAGAGTGATTTGGTCCAAATATACCAGACTTTCATCCTCTCTTGATTTTAAGGGCCCTACATTGTCTTCGGAATAAAGATTTTGGTAAAACTCACAGAATGCCTTGCGAATCTTAGTTGGATCTTTTGTAATCTCGCCGGAGCTGAGTTGAATTGATAAAATTTCACTGGCAGACACCTGTTGTCTAATTCTGAGGGCAAGTTGGTGGCCGATGTTATCACCACATTCATATATTTTTCTCTAGCAGAAGCCCATTTCATGGCGATTTTCTCTGCAAAAATGGACCCTATTTCTGCTTTGCTGGCTATTACTTCTAGTTGAGCATTCTCAATTTCAGCCCCCGATTGGACTGCTAAAATTAATTTTTCCTCTGCCTTTTTCATCTTGTCTTGTGCCCTCACTAGCTGTTCTTTAGCTTTTTTGTTCTTCCTTATTGAGTACTGCAGGGTCTCCCCTCGGGTACCCGCCTTCATGGCGTCTCATACGGTTCTGACTGCTGCGGACCCTATATTAATTTCCAAAAACTCTTTGATCCACCCCTGCATATGTAGTCGGTACCCTTCATCATACAATAAGGCTTTTTCAAAGCTCCAGCTCGAGATTTCTCCCCTAAGGCCCAGCCCACTAATGTTTAGGATGAGAGGATTGTGATCCGACATAAAACGTGGGGCGATTTTGATAGAACAGTTTTGGAGTAGTGACGAAGAAACCAAAAAATAATCTAGTATAGCAAGGGAAAGGTGCGGAGCTGAGAAGTAAGTATAACCCGGATGAGTCGGTTTTAAAGTGGCCCAGACATCGCTGAGCCCATGAATTTGTATTAAATTAAGTAGGGCCTGATATACTTTAGGCTTTCTACCTGTATAGTGCCATTGATCAGTTGCTTTCCATTTACTAGGTAGGTTGATGTTTAGATCCCCAGAAATTACTAGTGGTAGCGGCCAATGGACGAGTTCTCCCGAGATCCAATTGATAACCCGGGGTCGTCAGTATTGCTCCCATATATAGAGCATAGTGTAAAACCCGAGTTAGGGGAAGATGGCATTCTGCAATGACCCACCTACCAAGAGGATTGGATTTCACCCTACTAGAGGTCAATGGGTGTCTATTTTGAGCCAAAACTCCAACCCCTCGTGTCTTTGCCCCCTGTGAGGTACCGCCAATAACCCTATACCCCAGAGAGTTCAGTAAGTGCTTCTGGGATCCCTCTACATGTGTTTCCTGGAGGGTAATTACTTCCGCACCCAGTGAGCGTAGACCCTGAGCTACCTTCTGTCTTTTCAGGGCGTCATTTAACCCACAAACGTTAACAGACACAATTTTTAAAGAACATTGATTATTCATATTGTTTAACATAGTTGCTCTTATCCTGGAAACACATCTTAAATCATCCTACATTTTGTACATCCCATAGCATCCTGAAATGTTTTTGTTTGTGCATTTTTTCTTTTCCTACTTTCTTTTACTTTACTTAGTTTTTTTCCCTTCTTTTTCAGTATTTTAGTTTCACCAGACAGTACCACACTTTCCGGTAACGTGACCCTCCCCACCACCAAATCGTGACCCCCCCTTCCCACCCTTCCCGCCCTCCCCCATAGATAGAGCAATCAGGGGAACCCTGAATGATGGTTGTCAGTTAGGTTTCCTTGCCGCAAGGCCGCGCCTTAGATTAGCGTGTGAGATTATCAGCTTTGGACTCTTGTGCAGTATAAGTTTAACCCCAAAGAGAGGGGTCACCCAGAACCTAGGAACCCCAAAAAACATAATTTATAGGTACCTTCCCCATCGAACAGGTGTGATAAGGGACAGATATGCTGTTAGACGAGGGTTACTTCTCCAGTATATCAGGCTGCCCATATACTGGTAGAATTCCCTCTGGCCTTTATTTGCCACCATTTTTTGCCTTAACCTCCCCCAGATACTCCCCTGCCTTGACCTCAGACATAAAGATCCGCGTGGACCCATTCAGAATAACTTTTAGTCTGGCAGGATTCATTAAAAACACTTGGGCACCTAGTTGTTGAAATGGGGTGATTAATTGGCGCAGATGCCATCTGCGCTCTACCGTTGTGTGGCAGAAATCGGGTTTGGCGAAAAACATCACACCGTTAGCCCCCTTTAGTGAGTTCGGATGGGCTTGATCGTACACAAATTGCCTGAGGAGGAAGTTCCCAAAAAACACTAAGAAAGCTCTGGGCTTTTCCACGGAAGAGCTGCTGACATTTCGGTTCTGCTTAAGATTAAAGGGGAAGCGATGCTCTCGCTGGACTTCATTGTCCCAGTTCCAGTTTGCTTGTGCCGGGAAAGTTTCACGTAGCAGTTTTACAATGTAACGCCTTGGGTCGTCTCCCTCGACTCCTTCCGGAATGCCTAGCAGACGGAGATTATTCCTGCGCTGTCGATTTTCTTGCTCCTCCATCTTCATCCTGACATCCACCAAACATGCCTCATGAGCAGACCCCTGATTCTTCAAAGTGGTTACCTCCGTTTCTAGGCTCTCTGTGCGACCTTCATCCATGCTGACCCGGTCGCTTATATCAGTGCATAGTTTATTTAGTTTTCGCAGGCCCCCCTGTAGCTTTTTGGCTGCCCCCTTAGCGGCTCAATTGTCGGAGCTAACCTCTTCTTGAAAGTCCTTAATAGAGGCCAGGATTGAGGATAAGGAGGGTTCTACCATGGGTTCTGTCACTGTTGCAGATTTGGCATTTTCCCAGATAGACAACTGTTCAGCTTCTTCACACGGGGGATAAGACATTTGCGAGTCTGAATAGTCCCATTTGAGTTGGCTACGTCGCTTCGGGGGGTTTCTATTTTTCATCTGGCGTTGTACCGGCCCTGTGTTTTTAGAGAGGTCAATACTAATGTCTTCGCTAGAGCTGGAGCTGATTTGGTCTCCATCAGAAGTTGACAGAGAGCCGTCTGAGACCGAGTAGAAGTGTTCACCACTAACCTCTGGAGTCCAGGGGGCTCTGAAGCCAGGATTGGGTTCTGCGCTGAGTATGTAGTCCGTGATACCTTTTGCTAGGTGGTTTAGCCCAGTTTCGCTTTCAGCCATCGTCTTGGTAGGATCTGGGTGTAGGGGGCTAACAGCATCTTCAAAAGGTGGTGCAGTAGTAAGCGAGACAGAGGGTAAGTTTACCAAAGCCACTAGGCCCTCTGTGCTACTTTGATCTATAGGTTGTTCGCCAAGAGATGCCTCCTTTTGTAATAGCGTGCCACTTTCTTGAGACCCCGCCTGGTTTAATTCAGGGTTCAAGCACTCCCGTGCGTCTACAAGCTGGTAATCTGGTTTGGGCACTGCAGGGGGTGTGGGGTCGCCGCTCAAAGCAGTGTCAGGGTTAGTAGGTAATGCCTTGGGTCCAGTAAGCATTTCTACAATTGTTGGTTGAGAGCCCTCCTTAGCTCCCCCAGCGCCCTCACCGCCCCCAATCTTCCCCGTAGCCCGTTTTAGACAGTTAGCTTCCCTTTTACCTCTTAGTGAATTGTCCGGTACTGCAGCCTCCCCTGGAGTGATGTTGCTTGGTGTGGGCTGGGGGGCCTTTAGTTTGTTACTTCTCCCGGCTTTAGAGCCCCTGGACAACATCTGCAGCCTCTGTTGCTGCCTTCTTGTTGTAGAGAAGAATCCCGGAGTGAGCGCCGAAGGAACCAAGTAGCACAGAAACAGGAGGTGGAAGAAGGAATAAAGCGCTCTTCCTAGCGCGACATGTCTCCCACATCCGTAGCAGATTCTAATACTTCTTCTCACGCACCCCCGGGCTTGAGAACAGAGCCGCTGCGCTCGCGTCCTGCTCCTTCTCTGATTCAGTGGCAAGAGTCTCAGAAAGAGCGCGAATATCGGAGAAACAATGTAGCACAAAATCAGGTGGCTCTTCCAAGCGCAACGTATTTCCCACAGTCAGAGAAGATTTCCAGGCTTCCCTGGGCTGAAAAGCGGAGCGGCTGCACTCGCGTCCTGCTTCCTTTCAGCTTCGACATCTTAGATCAGTCTGCATAGCCGATAGTCGAGATGCACGGCATGCGCAGCTGAACGACGTGGAATCACACTAACACCATCTTGCTCCCCCCCACTGTTCTCCCAATGGTTGGCTCGACTAGTCACGACTTGTCACCTTGAGAAGGCTATCTTTGCTAAAAAGGGCATCCGGGGAAAAAAGAAGGGCCTAGCTATTTGGGAACCCTTAACTGCATGGCTCAGTCAGACACACTCTCAGGGCCCTTGAAAAACAAGTTTCCTTCCTTTTTCTTTTAGCTAACTATTGTTTATTAATTTTGTTTGTCTTGATTGTATGTGATGTTTGATGATTTGAAGGTTTGCCCTATCTGATTCTTTTAAAGATCTATGGCTGGGACACCACTTTGTTTATGTTGATTATACATCTCATTGCTTACAGCTCATTATGGTTGCTAAAAATTAGCTTCTCTTATGTGATTATGCTTTATATTATACACTTCATGGATTAAGAAAGGACACAAGAGAATGTATGTAACAGGCACTCTCTACCTCGAGTTAACCTCGCTGTTTTTGTTTATGGGGCGGGGGGGGGGAGGGTTGGGGTGGCTGTTTGATATTCTTTCACCTCTGTATTCACTTTTGTACTCTATGGGGCATATTCTCAAGGAGCTATCGCCGAGTTAACGGCACTTTATCGCAGCCAAAGTCGAGATAAATGTATCGCAACATTCACAAGCTGGTGCTAACAGCCCATAACACCAGTATACCTGCGAAAGCATCCTCAAAAAACATCGTCACAGATGACCCCTGCAACTATCTCTAATGAGATGCAGAGTAGGCGTTCCCGAGCAAAAACCCGCGACAACACCACACCTCAACATTCTCAACGACCAGCCCGATCAGCGATAAAACCACAAAACAGGCGATAAGGCGCGTTAGCAGCAGGAAACTAACACCTGCCCTGACCAGGTGCAAAGTCGGAGCCACAGCCTGCACCACAAAATGGAGCCCAGACCAGAGCCACACCTGAAGGGCAACAGATGCCATGGAGCCACTGAACATGCGTGCCGGACACCCAAGAGGGCCACAACACCCACCCCCAGCACCCCCAGGACCACACCCCCCCGCCCCACCATGGGCACCCCCACCTCCCCTGGACCAAGACACAGCACATCAACTGCACGGAAACATGACCACAAGCACCCGCCTGATGCCCCACAATTGCAACCATCAACATACATGTGCGCACTGAGATCCTGATTCATACATACACCATTGAAAGACCAAACAAAATGTCACATTCAAATACGTCACCAAACAACTATCCTGAGGAGTCATGGCGGGGCATCCCTGGACAAACTGTGACTCACAACCTGCAAGACAATACCCAAGATAGGAAGGTGTGTCAGGCACCCATCAAAGGACAGGGAGAGAGAGAAAGAGAGAGAGAGAGAAAGAAACAGACAGAAAGAGAGAGACTGAACAAGGAGCGCAAGGCCAATCGGGCCCTTGGCTCATGCAAACATGCCAACAGCTGCGTGTGTCTCCAACTCTGCGCACCACAAATCACAGGCCTGGCATCAAAGTCAGCGCGAACTCCACATCACAATTAAGACATGCAAGCAGTAGTCAGACGAAAATCAGGAATGAAAGCACCATTGTCCCAACAAACAAGGCCCAAGGCCAACCAAACCCCCGACCTTGGTCCTGAATGAGGCTGGCACACCCTGCGTGAGATACCATACCAGCCTCCGACGACTCCCACACCACGAACTGCGCTAATGAAACAGCAACGTGCCTACACCCCACACACACTTGTCCCTGTACGTCCGACACCTGCAAGGGATGCCCTTGACACATTGTCAAGAACTACCCATACGTACAAACGTCGCACACACATACGACTTATTGCCCAGAGCTGTGGCATATCCTCCACCGAACACCCGCCGGTCAGACGAGTGCCAGTGCCACGAGACCAACAAACGCAATGGCCTGCATTCCCGGGCACATGCACAACCCCTGTCATGTGGAACTGTACCGTGCCCGAATGCTGCATCTGTTGGGATCCCTGCTAATGGCAGTGTTGCGAATCAGTTTCCGTCTGAGTTTCCTTCTTGCCTACGTCACCTGCGTCCAGCCCTGGTTCCACTGTCGATCATGCACATTCGAGTGGCCCATGGAGGTATGCCTATCCAACGCAACCGTAGCTGAATTGGATTATGACCTGACAGTGCGCCCCCTGTTGGCCCACCAACAGGAGTGTCACCTGGATAGCCGTGCATGGGATGCACTGATCCTTGGCGTATGTGCTGGCAGTTGCGCATGGGAGAATGCACAACTCCTCGTGTGCAGTGACCACATCCAGGCGCTCCCCTATTGGGCTGTGTTGCGGATTGGGGAAACGGCGTGGACTGAGCACATCTGCCTGGACCAGTTAATGGATTGGCTCACCCTGGTGTTCCTTGAACCCGACAACGACGTACTAATGGAACACATTGCCCATGAAGCTGCGCTGGCATTCATGGACGAGTAACTACGTCCCTGCAGCCACATCGGATTGTCACCCACAGCACTCCTCCCAACACCTTGTAGCATCGTGGGGAATGTACCCACATCCCACCACAACAGAGGACATGTCTGCCTTCGTCTGGACTCTGTGTGCATGTGCGTGGAACTACGCGTGTGTACACACACCTGTGCAAGGTGATGCAGTTCCATGGTCGGAGCAGCACAGCGTCGTCTGGCAACGTTACCAAGTCGGACACACTGCTGGGGGGAGAGTACACACATGGCAATGTAGCACGACATGTGAACTTGTCGGACCCTTTCACCTGATCACTGTCAGCAGAGCAGACAGTCGGCGCAGTCGGGTGGCAGAGCACTATGCAGACCCCATGGGCTGTAAGTCGTGCCCCCTCACACGGGGCAATGGGCATACGCCAAGCAACACATGACTCGTCCAGCAAGGCAAGGTGGGCTGAGACCGTTGCCATCCGTGATGATTGGGGTTCATTTTTCCAACCCCATTTCCTGCACCTCGACATGTACCCATGCTGCGTGTAAGTGTCTTAAGCATGTTCCTGCCTGTTGTGGCCGTTGCCTTGTCCGTACTGACACGCACATGCCAATAAAGTCTACGCAACACCACTGGTGTCTAACTGTGATGAGTGTTGATTAGATTGACCACTCATGTGCCACAATGAGCATCGTCCCTACACATGGAGGAACTGACTGACGCATGTACAATGGGGGTGGGTCCCTTCTGACAGCTCCACCTCTGTGAGCCCGACATTGTTTTGGGAGAGTTGCTGGTAGACCTGTGCTCTTACGTGTCTTCAGCAATGTGAGTATGGTGTCCAACCTCTGACCATGTTGTGCAATGTTATGAATCATTACAGAATGTGTCCACACAGATGTGTGTGAGTAGGTATGCGACGTGAAGTTCTGTCGTCACATGTGATGTAGGACACCACATCTGGCCTGCTACCGATTTGGTCATTCCTACACACAGCCCTATTCAAGACATGGACCTGTGCCTACGTTGGGAGGTTGTGAGTTTGTTGCTAATGTGCAATGGGGAAACAGCCAGTACCCACCTTCACAGTCATCCAATTGGCCATGTGTCTCGGGGATGAACATGCGCATTGATGTCATTTACCAGGGTGTACCTTCTTGTGCAATCATTGTCCCTACATCCAGCCATACTTCCATACGTGAGTGAACATAGTCATGACACATCTGCATGATTTGGAATGTTTTATTCACATTCTGGCGAATGACGGAGAGGGAGCTGTACATGGCCATCCAAGCCCACATAACATGGAAGCCCAGTGGTGGGCCAACCAGAGTCCTTTGGGCATTGAAAAATGATTTGGAAGAGGGGGAGTGCAGTCCGCAGCAGGATTGCTGTGTAATTGTCAAGCAGTGGAGATATGGCAGTCCGTGTCGGGGTCCGGGTGAATGTCGCAGAGTGTTCCGGGGGTCAGTGGAAGGGGTTGTCCCGGGGCATGAGGCATGGGGCAGAGCCAGGCAGGGCAAGCCATATGGAGGTGATGGATGCTACTGCCTCCTTCCTCACACAGTAGTTACCATCCACATCTCACTCCTCTGATACTTCTTCTGTGTCGGGTGTGTCCGGTGTGTGTGGCGGTGTAATGGCTGCATGACTGTGTGCCACTGACACATCAGGGTGCGAAGGCGATGGGGCTGCATGACTGTGTGCCACTGACACATCAGGGTGCGAAGGCGATGGGGCTGCAGGACTGTGTGCCACTGACACATCAGGGGTCGGAGATGTGTGTGTTGAGGTTCCTGCAGCAGTCATCTGGTACAGGCTCAGTAGCAGCAGTGGCAAGATGAGGATCTGCAAGGCATGGAAGATCGCAGCTACATCTCGCTGGTGTTCAGCAGTGGCAGCCATACTTCCAGCCTGCATCGGATCCATGGTCTCCATTGTCCTCCGCATCTGTGCCAACTCTGTGCTGTCGTCGCTGGAGCCTGTCTGCCTAGACAGTTCTTGTCTCCGAGTAATGGAACCAGTGATGTCAGCCAAGGATTGTTGGTGGGCATGGTGCGGACAGTGGGTATCCGTTAGGTACTGTAGGTGCTCCCTGATGGGACTCAGGCACCCACGTATGGGATCGAGTTTGGCTGCCATGAGGTCAAACCCCAGCCGCAGCTGATCTGCCATCTTCTCCTGGCACCCTAACACACGGCGTTTGAAATCCATGTGTTGGTCGTGGGGGTCCTGGGAGGCAGCCGTGGTGGTGTGTGCTTCCTGCTGTGTGGTCTGTGCAGGGTGTGGGCTCACCGCGATGCAGCTGGGCTGCCCTGCTCCTGGAGGTGGGGTGAGGAGGCTGTCCACGAGCCGTTGGAGTGTGTCTGGGCAAATGGGCAGAGTGTCCTCTTCATCATCGCTGAAGAGATGTGTGGTCTGCTCTGCAGGAGGTGTTGGTTGTCCCTCTGCAATGTAAGGGGAGATGCAGGTTAACAGTGTGTTCCATGTATGTTGACGCATTGTGAATGTTTACATTCAGACTGCATGACGGTGTACATTGTGACTGTTTTGGTGTAGCTGGCTATTTGATGGGAGTCAGTGGACATTTCGACTACATGACGGATGTGTGGTTGTACTCGTACATTATCATCTCACAGTGTCATGCATTGCCAGATGTGATTGGCCAGTTTCTACGCACGAGAGGCACCAGTTGTGTCCCCTGTCCTGTGGTGTAGGGGTTGCACTCTGTCCCACATTGTCGTCAATGTTGATGTACTGTGATTGCTATGTGTGTGTGCTGCATTGTTGGCGATTCGCCCCTGCAGCTCTGCATTGGTGGACTTTTATCCCTTTGAGTCGGTGTGCATTTGACTTGTGTGCTTTTCGGGGGCTGGGATGTTTGCGACTTGGGTCTATTGTGCTACTGGGGATATTTGGTACTCTTGTGCATTGTTTGTCTGCAGATGTGTTCTTGACGTCATGGCTCGTAGGTGCACGTGGATGTGTCAGAGTGTGACCTGCTCCTTTACGGATGTGGTCCACACTCAGCCACCTCAGTGTCGTCTCGTGCACCATGTCATGTATTGTGACTTCAGCCATGCTATCTGTCATGCAGTGTCACTTGCATTGTCAGTGTGGCTCACAGAGCCTCTGCTTTTCTGGATTCAGCCCATGTGCATGGGTAGGTTGTGGCATTGGTGATATGGAGGGGGGCCCATTTGTGCACATAGTGGACGGGGGCCTACTTGGTGTTTCTATGTGTGCTGCAGTGTGCCAAGGGTATCAGGGACATGTTCCACACTCATTGCGGGTGTGCAGTGTGCTGCACATGATTGTGCATGTGTGCCATTGTGCCCATCTGCCCCCGTCCCCCCAGTCTCTGGTGGTTACTCACCCTGTTGCTGATGGGTCAGGTCATTTCGGGCTGTGTCCAGACCCCCAACTCCTTGCACCGTCTCCCCACTGATGACTGTGGCCACCATTTCCTCCCGCTCATCCAGCTCCTCCTGTGGCGCAGGACTCCCACCTCCAGTCGCCTTTGCTGCCTTCATGTTGGCAGCGAGTTTCTGTTTGGTTTGGCTGTGCACTTCATGCCAGCGCCTCTTGACATCCTCCATTGACCTCCTCGACACTCCGACTGCATTCACTTTGGTGACGATGGACTGCCATATTTCCGTATATGTTGCCAATGACGCAGTGGAGGTGACGAACAGTTGTTGGTAGTGTTCTATCACCTCCGTGACGGTGATCTGGTCTTCCTGCGGACTGAACCCCGTCTTCCTCTTCCTCTCTCTGCCCTCCCCCGAACAGGGGGTTCCATGCTGGTCCTGCCGTGGGGTTTGTGGAGTTCGGCTTGTCCTCTGCACTAGGTCTGGGTGCATCCATGGTGCTACGCAGTTTGGATTTGTTTTGGGGTTGGTTTTTTGTTTGCTTTTATAGTGCATTTTCACGCATGACGCGTGGGTATTGCAGGCCTGTCGCAGGTTTTCGCTGATTTTGGTATCGCGCTTTGTGGCGTCGCAACTTTTTGGGCGGTCGTGTTTCGCATATTTTGTTTTTCCGTTGGTTTTTACGCGGGCATTTGGCGGGTTGTCATGCTGCTATCGCATGGTGCCGAGTGGTTGGGAATTGGACGTTAGCATGGTGTTATTTTCTCGCGATGGACTGCAATATGCAAGGTTGTGTTAAGCTACATTTGCGATGATTATCACACGTTCTTGTGAATATGCCCCTATATTTATAAAAAAAAAAATCAGAATCGCAATGAAATAGATAACCTTTTCAAGGATCCAACCCCATCCACCAAATAACGACCAACTCCAATTCCCACTCTCCATTCCTTTCACATTTTCTAGGATGTCTAAAATGTGTTGGGTAATGTTCTTTTCCGTATTAGTGATCCCGACCACACACTGGTCTCCTACTACCGTGCACACACCACCACTCTTAGCTAAGATAAAATCAACAGCATATCTAGTTTGCTCAGAATATATTCGCATACTTTCCAGTTGAGTGGTGATGTCGCGCAACGCTGCTACTGTAGAGTTTGACAGTATCTGCAGTTTACACCCAAAATATTCTCTGGCTCTTTCACCCCTAGCCATTGCAGTACCACCAAAAGTAATAATGGAAGAGAGAATGTACCCAAAGGTGATACCATTGCTATAATTAGTGACTTCCAAATCTGTCACTCTATTCGCAAAACTCTGCAGTCAATGTTCTTTGTACCCATCTTATACTAGGTTTACTATACTTACAGGGTACACCCAGGGGGAGCACCATTCCTAAAGCAACATCATCCGTACCATTATGAACATTTGAGTACCTACCATTGGACAAGAAATAAAATCCTGGGTGTGCATAAAGTGGGTCTTGATAATCTACAGGGGCATATCTTGTGTTCATTCCAGAGGTACTCGGATCCTTCTTTTTCACTAAAGACATGGTATTCTTAAACAGTATTACTCTAGAACAATTAACATACAAAAATGTGTCAGTACGATTAATTATCCGGCAACATGCAGGGTAGTATCCCGCTTTTTGAGTAACCGTTAAATCTTGATAATGCCAGCCCACTAAGGTGATGTTCTGCTCTTTCATATACAGGTTATCACAATACGTGGTATTATCACACCCCGGAAACCCCTTTCCTCGTGGCTTTCTGTAATACAGACAAGGGCCAGGATACCCCATACCAAACTCACCCCTCACCTCTATGAAGTGGGCTGGGCGAGTATACGTGTAATTAACAAGTGACAATGGGTATGCAGTCCATAAACTTGTAACAGATTCGGTGGGATAACAAGCTGTACCTGCCTCAAAAAATCTTTTATGTGTATCTAGAAATACATTACTCGGGGTTGTCCTTTTTGTGCGGATTTGGGAAACAACCTTGTTCTCAACATTTGACGGGGCATTCTGATCTCATTCAAGGACCCAGGACACCCCACCTAAAATCAATAGCAGTAAAATCACAAAGATAGTACATAATATTCTTTTCTTTGTTTACCAATATATACGCATATGAATGGGGGAATCACTGGCTGCTCTTCACAGCAACCATTCTGCAAAAGGGATGCATAGTAAATGATGGAACAAAGGGGCAAAATGCCAGCATATGTATAAAAGTTCCCAGTGTCCGTTAGAGCCTCACTGGTACAGGCTCCTATTGTCCATCAACATGTTGGCGCTCTTAAGCACCGGCGGTGAAGCTTGCTCTGTCCTAAGCTCGGGTTCCCACGTCGACCAGGATAATGTACCCCCAAGGGGATACTTAAGATATATCCTGTCCAATGTTCAGACAGTGCACAAGTTCTCACATCACCCTAAACTAACTCCATTGGTACTATAGCAAAGTACACCCTAACTTACACAGTCCATCCCTTTCTAATCTGACTTCTCCTTTTGTGCACTGTTCTTTAGCCGAGGGCGCAAATTGTACCTAGTGACTCCAGGCACAGAGGGATCAGTAAAAAGGGGCTCCTGGATAGGTCATATTTCCGGTAGAACAGCCTCGTTCAAGATGTTGTCGTTCTCCTTGTCACTTTGCGTCCATGTAAGGACAGCGTCGCTAAATGGAACAAAACGAGGTATCTGTTCACACTCCTGGTCAGCTACCCCCTCCTTGACCCACTGGTCATAGGGTAACGGCAGGGGCACCCTCCTACAATGCGATGCATGAATCCAGTTCTTACGACCAGAAACTTTGGTGGCGGTATGGGTTACCAGCAAGACTTGGAGTGGCTCCTTCCAGCGCGGCTCCAAACTCTTCTTCCGCTGAAAAGTTTTGACGAGAACAAAGTCCCCGGGCTGAATGTCGTGTCCGTGCCCCTCTGGTGTAGCTGGCAGGGTATCCCGGACCTGTTGGTGAATAGAATGCAAACTTTCAGTTAACTGAGCAAGATAGTCAATCAGCAATGGATATTCAATATCCGAGAACCGCTGGGGTCGCGGGACGCCCCAGACATTTGCCGGGCGTCCAAACACGACCTCGTACGGTGACAATCCTTTCCTAGAATGTGCTGTTGTTCTTGTTGACAAAAGAGCTAACGGTAATGCATCTGGCCACTGTAACCCTGTTGTCTCCTGAATCTTTGCTAATTTCAGTTTGAGAGTACCATTGTACTTCTCAACCAAACCTGCTGACTGCAGGTGATTAGCGGCATGAAACTTCTGTTTTATGTGCAAACCATCACAAATTAACTGAATTACCTTGGCATTAAAGTGACTTCCGTTATCACTCCAAATCAAACGGGGTAAGCAGAAACGAGGAAAGAACTCCTTCAGGAGCACCTTTGCAGTCGTAACGGCTGTACTGTCTTTAGTGGGATAAGCCTCAACCCATTTACTGAATGCATAGACAACCACCAAAACATACTTCAAATTATTGCACCTATCTTACTCTATATAATTGATCTGGAGGACCTCAAAAGGGAAAGTAAGTGGTGCAAAATTACTGGGTGGGGTAGGGGTAGCTTTTCCAGGATGGTGCATCATGCATACCATACAATATTTCACTAAATGAGCTACTGTCTTAGAAATGTTGTCGTTCTGCTTACAGGGTCTAACAACTTGCAAATACCCTTAGCACTAATATGGGCTGGACCATGGGCCATCGTGACTACAGGAAGAACATATGCATCTGGCAACATCCATCTCTGCTTCCTTTACTTATCAATCCAACACCCCTCATCGTTCAATTGTGCTGTACTTTCTTACCACATTGCTAATTCCTCTATTGTGGCCTCACTTTGTATTTCTTCCACATTCTCAAGTGTGTCCTCAAACATGGTGACTTCGGGCACCCACCTAGCAGGCTTCAATACAATCAAAGACCTGCTCTGTTAGTAGTCTGGACTCCTATAGACGTCCACCTATATTTTCTCAGGCACAAAATATTGTGTGCCGCAACAGTGGATCAATATCTCCCATCTGCTATCAAGTGTCTAAAATCACTATTTTTAAACCGCATGTGTTGTACTATATCTACAAACTGTGACCCCCTCAAGCATCACCAAAAAGAAGAGTGAAAAGGGAGGTGAAAAAGTGGGAACAAAGAAGGCAGTGCCTCACGGGAGTAGCACCATGGGAGTTTACAGACTGATACTCGCCTGTATCCTCAGGTTCTCATCATTAGCAACTGCCAACTTTAGCAACAAAATAAAGAGTGAGGAGAAAAGAAAAAGTGCAAAGACTGTGTATGTTCGTGCACAATGCATAAACCCTATATAGGAAACCGAGGTCTAGCATTAGAACAACCGGTGTACCTAAGTCTAAAACCGAGCTAGACAACCACTAGCTGAACTACTTTATTTCTTAGCTGTGTGTCTGCTCCATTAAAACCAACATGTTTCATTGCCCATAGAAATTTGCGGCAACTTCATCAGGGTAGGGTCAGCGTCCTCACTGCACCACTTTCCTCTGTTTATCAAACCTACAAAAGACAGAGAACGTACAACACATTTCAACACCACATATATCAGCACAGGCATCGCGCTAAAAACAAGAGAAAAACTCATGTAACACATGTAGCACACTAAAAACCACAACGTGTATTTGTGGTGCTACTAGTGGGGAATATCGACAGCGCATTCGCTATATTTACCGAGAGGTTGCCAATCTTCAGCATACCTGCAACCTCATGAAAATACTTCTAACCCTGTGTGTGTGTGCTAGTCCACAGACACAGCATCCGGCTCAGTCACTGCTTTCAGTCAGTCTATATGGGAGAAAAGACAAGGGGTTTCAAATATTCTCCCGGGTCCTTTAAACACCCGTATTGAACTCCAGTGGCGATGGGAAAATAAAATAAAACGTTCCCCTGTGTAGTAGGCGGGACACATAAATATACCTCCCTACTGCCTACTCTGTGTGCCAAGACCGCTTATCCTGGCAAACCACTCTACTTGCTACCACCCTTGATGCATTACGGTGAGCAGTTGTATTAAAAAGTCGGTACCCCTCCTACTAAGTGGCGGTTCTTCAACCTTGGGGCTACCACACTCCCGGGGTTTTTGTGATATACCGGAGGAAAATTCCTCCGTCGATCAACTTTACGCATCTTACCGAGACTCCTCGGATTACCAGCCACCGCTCAGCACCTCATCGTGTTCCTCTCACTGTAATGTATTTATAGGGCTACGCACGCTGGCTCAGACTAATTGGACCCACCCTGCCTTCGGTCCTTGCAGATGACTCCTAATTTTGTCAGTGAACACGGCGGCCATTTTGGAATGTCTCTCGCCGGCTGATATAAGCCCAATGAAGTCTACTCTTGGTAGTTTACACATTATAAAATGTGTATATAAATCATGGGTGGTTGTTAATTGCCATGGTACACTCCACATTCCTTTTGTCGAATATCAATTTTCCCAAAAATTTTGATAAAATTAATTTTTTAAAAGAGTTGTTTTCTAAATATTTAGTACAACTACTCAGATCTATATCACCTCCTCCTTAAGTAAAAAACTACACTATTCAACTCTGGTGAAGTAATTAAGGATTTGGTGAGGTGTCTGCTCAAGCAATACAGACCCTCAGCCCTACTGTGTTATTGTTCACATATATTCAGCCATCAACAGTGCAATATACATTCTGAGGCTAACTCCAGTTTAAAAGGGTACCACTTTGTTCCATTCAATAGAATCATTGAGCCCATTCCGGTCTGCCCCTCTTGATATATCCAACGTGCTTCTTTGGAGGCCAGTCTGCTCTCCATGTTCTGCTGATCACCTAAAACCTTTTCTAGTACCACCCATCGTATGTCCCTGTATTTATGTTTCAGGGTAACATAATGTTGAACAAATTTCGTCGTGAGTTTACCAGCTTTTAGCGTGCTCACATGCTCCTGCATTCTAACTTTGACCTTGCGGGTCGTGAGGCCAATATAGTGTAGGTCACAAGGACATGTGATTCTGTATATAACATTAGCCGTGTTGCAATTACTGAACCTATTCAAATGCCATGTTTTTCCATTTGCGCATGTGACACTCTTGGTAGCTGTTGTCAATTCACAGACCGAACAGCCCCCGCAGGGGTAGTGTCCCGGCGATGCCACAGGTTCCCTAGACTCCTGCACAGGACGTGTATGCACAAGGCGGTCACGCAAGTTAGAGGACCGTTTAAATGCGAATCTAGGTGGAGGCATTTTCATAGAGGCAGTACTGAGTAAATGCCAGTGTCTTCTTATGATCTGTCTGTCTGTCTGATAATTGCAACACGGCTAATGTTATATACAGAATCACATGTCCTTGTGACCTACACTATATTGGCCTCACGACCCGCAAGGTCAAAGTTAGAATGCAGGAGCATGTGAGCACGCTAAAAGCTGGTAAACTCACGACGAAATTTGTTCAACATTATGTTACCCTGAAACATAAATACAGGGACATACGATGGGTGGTACTAGAAAAGGTTCTAGGTGATCAGCAGAACATGGAGAGCAGACTGGCCTCCAAAGAAGTACGTTGGATATATCAAGAGGGGCAGACCGGAATGGGCTCAATGATTCTATTGAATGGAACAAAGTGGTACCCTTTTAAACTGGAGTTAGCCTCAGAATGTATATTGCACTGTTGATGGCTGAATATATGTGAACAATAACACAGTAGGGCTGAGGGTCTGTATTGCTTGAGCAGACACCTCACCAAATCCTTAATTACTTCACCAGAGTTGAAGAGTGTAGTTTTTACTTAAGGAGGAGGTGATATAGATCTGAGTAGTTGTACTAAATATTTAGAAAACAACTCTTTGAAAAATAAATTTTATCAAAATTTTTTGAAAATTGATATTCGACAAAAGGAATGTGGAGTGTACCATGGCAATTAACAACCACCCATGATTTATATACACATTTTATAATGTGTAAACTACCAAGAGTAGACTTCATTGGGCTTATATCAGCCGGCGAGAGACATTCCAAAATGGCCGCCGTGTTCACTGACAAAATTAGAGTCATCTGCAAGGACCGAAGGCAGGGCGGGTCCAATTAGTCTGAGCCAGCGTGCGTAGCCCTATAAATACATTACAGTGAGAGGAACACGATGAGGTGCTGAGCGGTGGCTGGTAATCCGAGGAGTCTCGGTAAGATGCGTAAAGTTGATCGACGGAGGAATTTTCCTCCGGTATATCACAAAAACCCCGGGAGTGTGGTAGCCCCAAGGTTGAAGAACCGCCACTTAGTAGGAGGGGTACCGACTTTTTAATACAACTGCTCACCGTAATGCATCAAGGGTGGTAGCAAGTAGAGTGGTTTGCCAGGATAAGCGGTCTTGGCACACAGAGTAGGCAGTAGGGAGGTATATTTATGTGTCCCGCCTACTACACAGGGGAACGTTTTATTTTATTTTCCCATCGCCACTGGAGTTCAATACGGGTGTTTAAAGGACCCGGGAGAATATTTGAAACCCCTTGTCTTTTCTCCCATATAGACTGACTGAAAGCAGTGACTGAGCCGGATGCTGTGTCTGTGGACTAGCACACACACACAGGGTTAGAAGTATTTTCATGAGGTTGCAGGTATGCTGAAGATTGGCAACCTCTCGGTAAATATAGCGAATGCGCTGTCGATATTCCCCACTAGTAGCACCACAAATACACGTTGTGGTTTTTAGTGTGCTACATGTGTTACATGAGTTTTTCTCTTGTTTTTAGCGCGATGCCTATGCTGATATATGTGGTGTTGAAATGTGTTGTACGTTCTCTGTCTTTTGTAGGTTTGATAAACAGAGGAAAGTGGTGCAGTGAGGACGCTGACCCTACCCTGATGAAGTTGCCGCAAATTTCTATGGGCAATGAAACATGTTGGTTTTAATGGAGCAGACACACAGCTAAGAAATAAAGTAGTTCAGCTAGTGGT
This sequence comes from Calotriton arnoldi, assembly GCA_963921515.1. Lineage (NCBI taxonomy): Eukaryota > Metazoa > Chordata > Amphibia > Caudata > Salamandridae > Calotriton > Calotriton arnoldi. The sequence continues at coordinate 902,730 of CAWUFW010006750.1, read as the reverse complement.
TGTCTAGCTCGGTTTTAGACTTAGGTACACCGGTTGTTCTAATGCTAGACCTCGGTTTCCTATATAGGGTTTATGCATTGTGCACGAACATACACAGTCTTTGCACTTTTTCTTTTCTCCTCACTCTTTATTTTGTTGCTAAAGTTGGCAGTTGCTAATGATGAGAACCTGAGGATACAGGCGAGTATCAGTCTGTAAACTCCCATGGTGCTACTCCCGTGAGGCACTGCCTTCTTTGTTCCCACTTTTTCACCTCCCTTTTTCACTCTTCTTTTTGGTGATGCTTGAGGGGGTCACAGTTTGTAGATATAGTACAACACATGCGGTTTAAAAATAGTGATTTTAGACACTTGATAGCAGATGGGAGATATTGATCCACTGTTGCGGCACACAATATTTTGTGCCTGAGAAAATATAGGTGGACGTCTATAGGAGTCCAGACTACTAACAGAGCAGGTCTTTGATTGTATTGAAGTCTGTGAGTGGGGGCGACCTGTTCTGTTTTTCTCCCCTTGGCTCCTAGTTGTGATTAGTATTGAGAACGGCAGACTAGCCGTGAGAGCCCCGTCATAAATAAATATATACAGGGATGTCCTTTCGGATCCCCAGTTTTTAAATTCACATATTTCAGGCGGCATCCTTTTATGTGTGGGAATTTCGACATCCATTTGATATATAGAGGTGTGTGATATGGCAAATTTCTGTTTGGCATTTACTGAAGATCATATAGCCTCCATTCTATCGGGGCCACCACTTTTGCCCAATGCACCACTGAGTGGAACAGCTACAGCCCGTGATGAATGGGACAAGCTCACGAGTATTAGGAAGCGCCAAATAAGAATAGCGCTGCATGGAGCATTAATGACCGAATATCTCCGTGCAGGCGCAGCACCAGCTAGTCTCCTAGTTCGACTAGAGCCTAAGATCTTTTTGGAGGATAAGAGGTTCCGGGTGGACTGGAGTTATATAGCTAATAAGTGCACCCGGGACTGGCTTATCCTCATTATCAATACAGCTAAGAGACTTAGTGAAGAACTTCTGAAAGAGATATTAGATCTTGAGATAACTATTAAGGCTGATACTACTATTGTGGACACGAAAGAGCAGTTGGCGAAAATCCAAATTGATATTGGGGAATATCAAACCTATATGGTCAATCAGAAACTTAAGGGGTTAAAAAGGAACCTAGACAGATTTAGTCACGAGTGGGCTTTCCCGTATGTGGAGGACCAATACTATCAACCAGGTCCTGACCAAGTCAAACCACAGCAGGCCCCCAGGGGTGGGCGACGTCAGGGCAGGAGAACACCGAATAATTGGACATTCGACAACACGAGCAGTGAGGAAGACGAGTATTCAGGGCAACAGACTACCAGTAATCCACGGGTGAGATTTCATCCACAAGAAAGAACTGACCAAGACTTAGGAGCTCTATTCCGGGCTTTTTTAGGACAGCATCCCACAGACCAAAGAGGGGCCAATCTCAGAGGCAGGGGCAGGGGAAGAGCACGGCAAAATTTGAACACAACATGGCACATGTTTTCTCCAAGAATTACCCGCAGTCGGGGCAGAACCCCCCTGTAGCAGATAAAAACAAGAATCAAAATATAGTGGTCAATCTGTCGGATCACATACTCACTGAGGATGAGAACCGGGTCCTGAACAAGGGCCTTGGTTATGTTCCAACACCTAAACACGATAGTTTCAAACTTAGAGGTGAGTTTAATGGCTTGATGAGAAAAATTAAGCTACAAACATTTTTTGAAGGAAAAGAACAAGAACCACCATCGATATACGTGTCTAATCTGCGACGTCCATCGCAGTTCTGCCCATTGAATAATCAAGTAGGCCCTGAGGTCCAGGTCTTTGAACAAAAGGTTATAAAAGATATCATTGACCTTGAATCTAACTTGAAAAATATAGCTCACAGTAATATGAGCAATAAAGATTGGCAAGCTGTGAAATCACTACAGAGCAATATGTCCATCACCATCAAACCGGCCGATAAAGGCGGGGCGGTGGTGGTGATGAACACATGTGATTATGAAGCTGAGGTGACCAGACTATTGGGAGTTCGGCAGCATTACAAACCCTTGATGAGGGATCCGACAAAAGAACTACAGAGTATAATATCCAAGGTGGTGTCTGAGGCTAGGGAGAAGAAATGGCTAACTACTAAGGAGGCCGATTTCTTGATTAACACCAAACCCAGGATCCCTGCTTTTTACATCGTGCCCAAAATTCACAAGCCCCAGCGTCCACCTCCTGGGCGTCCGATTGTATCGGGCATTCAATCTTTGCTCGAACCGTTATCCCAGTTTGCGGATTTCTTTTTGAGAGAGTGTGTTATCACGCAACCATCCTACATACAAGATACCACTGATATCTTAAGATATTTAGACAATGTGGTGTATGACCCTGACCATCAGTTTCTGGTTACCATCGACATTGAGTCACTATACACCAACATCCCCCAGGAAGCGACGCTGGTGGCGGCAGCTCGCGCCTTGGGGGAATGTGAATGGTTTTATGATACACCCCAGACATGTGTGCTACAATGCATTGAGATAGCACTAACACGCAATTTTTTTGCATATAAAGACCAACTATATCTCCAGACGTCCGGGACTTCAATGGGGGCTACTTTTGCCCCCAGTCTGGCCTGCATTTATGTAGGCCAGTTTGAATCCAACTACATTAATCATTCCATCAATCCCTTCCAGAGGAACATTGTCCTCTGGAAGAGATTTATTGATGATGTCTTATGTATTTGGACTGGGACAGAAGAGGAGTTACAGCAGTTTCTTAACTGGCTCAATACCTTGGATGGATGTCTCAAATTCACTTGGACAGTGAGTAAAAACACAGCCACATACCTGGATTTAGATATACAGGCGAACGATAACAAACTCCAGACCTGTGTACATCAAAAGCCCACTAATAAGAACTCACTCCTTCATTATAGATCTTATCACCCGAGGGCCCTGCGAGACAATCTGCCGGTGGGGCAGTTTCTGCGTTACCGCAGAAATTGTACGTCCACACAGAGTTATCTTGAACAAACGGAAGAACTGTCCAACAGACTGGAAGATCGTGCATACCCCAAAAAGTTATAAAACAGGCCAGGAACAGAGCGTTAAATACACCTAGAGATGCCCTCCTGGAAAGAACAAATAAGGTCAAAAGTGAATGTATTCCAGTGGTCACTACGTTTGGGCCCTGTTCAACCAAGATCAGACAGATCATAAGAAGACACTGGCATTTACTCAGTACTGCCTCTATGAAAATGCCTCCACCTAGATTCGCATTTAAACGGTCCTCTAACTTGCGTGACCGCCTTGTGCATACACGTCCTGTGCAGGAGTCTAGGGAACCTGTGGCATCGCCGGGACACTACCCCTGCGGGGGCTGTTCGGTCTGTGAATTGACAACAGCTACCAAGAGTGTCACATGCGCAAATGGAAAAACATGGCATTTGAATAGGTTCAGTAATTGCAACACGGCTAATGTTATATACAGAATCACATGTCCTTGTGACCTACACTATATTGGCCTCACGACCCGCAAGGTCAAAGTTAGAATGCAGGAGCATGTGAGCACGCTAAAAGCTGGTAAACTCACGACGAAATTTGTTCAACATTATGTTACCCTGAAACATAAATACAGGGACATACGATGGGTGGTACTAGAAAAGGTTCTAGGTGATCAGCAGAACATGGAGAGCAGACTGGCCTCCAAAGAAGCACGTTGGATATATCAAGAGGGGGCAGACCGGAATGGGCTCAATGATTCTATTGAATGGAACAAAGTGGTACCCTTTTAAACTGGAGTTAGCCTCAGAATGTATATTGCACTGTTGATGGCTGAATATATGTGAACAATAACACAGTAGGGCTGAGGGTCTGTATTGCTTGAGCAGACACCTCACCAAATCCTTAATTACTTCACCAGAGTTGAATAGTGTAGTTTTTTACTTAAGGAGGAGGTGATATAGATCTGAGTAGTTGTACTAAATATTTAGAAAACAACTCTTTTGAAAAATTAATTTTATCAAAATTTTTGGGAAAATTGATATTCGACAAAAGGAATGTGGAGTGTACCATGGCAATTAACAACCACCCATGATTTATATACACATTTTATAATGTGTAAACTACCAAGAGTAGACTTCATTGGGCTTATATCAGCCGGCGAGAGACATTCCAAAATGGCCGCCGTGTTCACTGACAAAATTAGGAGTCATCTGCAAGGACCGAAGGCAGGGCGGGTCCAATTAGTCTGAGCCAGCGTGCGTAGCCCTATAAATACATTACAGTGAGAGGAACACGATGAGGTGCTGAGCGGTGGCTGGTAATCCGAGGAGTCTCGGTAAGATGCGTAAAGTTGATCGACGGAGGAATTTTCCTCCGGTATATCACAAAAAACCCCGGGAGTGTGGTAGCCCCAAGGTTGAAGAACCGCCACTTAGTAGGAGGGGTACCGACTTTTTAATACAACTGCTCACCGTAATGCATCAAGGGTGGTAGCAAGTAGAGTGGTTTGCCAGGATAAGCGGTCTTGGCACACAGAGTAGGCAGTAGGGAGGTATATTTATGTGTCCCGCCTACTACACAGGGGAACGTTTTATTTTATTTTCCCATCGCCACTGGAGTTCAATACGGGTGTTTAAAGGACCCGGGAGAATATTTGAAACCCCTTGTCTTTTCTCCCATATAGACTGACTGAAAGCAGTGACTGAGCCGGATGCTGTGTCTGTGGACTAGCACACACACACAGGGTTAGAAGTATTTTCATGAGGTTGCAGGTATGCTGAAGATTGGCAACCTCTCGGTAAATATAGCGAATGCGCTGTCGATATTCCCCACTAGTAGCACCACAAATACACGTTGTGGTTTTTAGTGTGCTACATGTGTTACATGAGTTTTTCTCTTGTTTTTAGCGCGATGCCTATGCTGATATATGTGGTGTTGAAATGTGTTGTACGTTCTCTGTCTTTTGTAGGTTTGATAAACAGAGGAAAGTGGTGCAGTGAGGACGCTGACCCTACCCTGATGAAGTTGCCGCAAATTTCTATGGGCAATGGAAACATGTTGGTTTTAATGGAGCAGACACACAGCTAAGAAATAAAGTAGTTCAGCTAGTGGTTGTCTAGCTCGGTTTTAGACTTAGGTACACCGGTTGTTCTAATGCTAGACCTCGGTTTCCTATATAGGGTTTATGCATTGTGCACGAACATACACAGTCTTTGCACTTTTTCTTTTCTCCTCACTCTTTATTTTGTTGCTAAAGTTGGCAGTTGCTAATGATGAGAACCTGAGGATACAGGCGAGTATCAGTCTGTAAACTCCCATGGTGCTACTCCCGTGAGGCACTGCCTTCTTTGTTCCCACTTTATCACCTCCCTTTTTCACTCTTCTTTTTGGTGATGCTTGAGGGGGGTCACAGTTTGTAGATATAGTACAACACATGCGGTTTAAAAATAGTGATTTTAGACACTTGATAGCAGATGGGAGATATTGATCCACTGTTGCGGCACACAATATTTTGTGCCTGAGAAAATATAGGTGGACGTCTATAGGAGTCCAGACTACTAACAGAGTAGGTCTTTGATTGTATTGAAGTCTGTGAGTGGGGGCGACCTGTTCTGTTTTTCTCCCCTTGGCTCCTAGTTGTGATTAGTATTGAGAACGGCAGACTAGCCGTGAGAGCCCCGTCATAAATAAATATATACAGGGATGTCCTTTCGGATCCCCAGTTTTTAAATTCACATATTTCAGGCGGCATCCTTTAATGTGTGGGAATTTCGACATCCATTTGATATATAGAGGTGTGTGATATGGCAAATTTCTGTTTGGCATTTACTGAAGATCATATAGCCTCCATTCTATCGGGGCCACCACTTTTGCCCAATGCACCACTGAGTGGAACAGCTACAGCCCGTGATGAATGGGACAAGCTCACGAGTATTAGGAAGCGCCAAATAAGAATAGCGCTGCATGGAGCATTAATGACCGAATATCTCCGTGCAGGCGCAGCACCAGCTAGTCTCCTAGTTCGACTAGAGCCTAAGATCTTTTTGGAGGATAAGAGGTTCCGGGTGGACTGGAGTTATATAGCTAATAAGTGCACCCGGGACTGGCTTATCCTCATTATCAATACAGCTAAGAGACTTAGTGAAGAACTTCTGAAGGAGATATTAGATCTTGAGATAACTATTAAGGCTGATACTACTATTGTGGACACGAAAGAGCAGTTGGCGAAAATCCAAATTGATATTGGGGAATATCAAACCTATATGGTCAATCAGAAACTTAAGGGGTTAAAAAGGAACCTAGACAGATTTAGTCACGAGTGGGCTTTCCCGTATGTGGAGGACCAATACTATCAACCAGGTCCTGACCAAGTCAAACCACAGCAGGCCCCCAGGGGTGGGCGACGTCAGGGCAGGAGAACACCGAATAATTGGACATTCGACAACACGAGCAGTGAGGAAGACGAGTATTCAGGGCAACAGACTACCAGTAATCCACGGGTGAGATTTCATCCACAAGAAAGAACTGACCAAGACTTAGGAGCTCTATTCCGGGCTTTTTAGGACAGCATCCCACAGACCAAAGAGGGGCCAATCTCAGAGGCAGGGGCAGGGGAAGAGCACGGCAAAATTTGAACACAACATGGCACATGTTTTCTCCAAGAATTACCCGCAGTCGGGGCAGAACCCCCCTGTAGCAGATAAAAACAAGAATCAAAATATAGTGGTCAATCTGTCGGATCACATACTCACTGAGGATGAGAACCGGGTCCTGAACAAGGGCCTTGGTTATGTTCCAACACCTAAACACGATAGTTTCAAACTTAGAGGTGAGTTTAATGGCTTGATGAGAAAAATTAAGCTACAAACATTTTTTGAAGGAAAAGAACAAGAACCACCATCGATATACGTGTCTAATCTGCGACGTCCATCGCAGTTCTGCCCATTGAATAATCAAGTAGGCCCTGAGGTCCAGGTCTTTGAACAAAAGGTTATAAAAGATATCATTGACCTTGAATCTAACTTGAAAAATATAGCTCACAGTAATATGAGCAATAAAGATTGGCAAGCTGTGAAATCACTACAGAGCAATATGTCCATCACCATCAAACCGGCCGATAAAGGCGGGGCGGTGGTGGTGATGAACACATGTGATTATGAAGCTGAGGTGACCAGACTATTGGGAGTTCGGCAGCATTACAAACCCTTGATGAGGGATCCGACAAAAGAACTACAGAGTATAATATCCAAGGTGGTGTCTGAGGCTAGGGAGAAGAAATGGCTAACTACTAAGGAGGCCGATTTCTTGATTAACACCAAACCCAGGATCCCTGCTTTTTACATCGTGCCCAAAATTCACAAGCCCCAGCGTCCACCTCCTGGGCGTCCGATTGTATCGGGCATTCAATCTTTGCTCGAACCGTTATCCCAGTTTGCGGATTTCTTTTTGAGAGAGTGTGTTATCACGCAACCATCCTACATACAAGATACCACTGATATCTTAAGATATTTAGACAATGTGGTGTATGACCCTGACCATCAGTTTCTGGTTACCATCGACATTGAGTCACTATACACCAACATCCCCCAGGAAGCGACGCTGGTGGCGGCAGCTCGCGCCTTGGGGGAATGTGAATGGTTTTATGATACACCCCAGACATGTGTGCTACAATGCATTGAGATAGCACTAACACGCAATTTTTTTGCATATAAAGACCAACTATATCTCCAGACGTCCGGGACTTCAATGGGGGCTACTTTTGCCCCCAGTCTGGCCTGCATTTATGTAGGCCAGTTTGAATCCAACTACATTAATCATTCCATCAATCCCTTCCAGAGGAACATTGTCCTCTGGAAGAGATTTATTGATGATGTCTTATGTATTTGGACTGGGACAGAAGAGGAGTTACAGCAGTTTCTTAACTGGCTCAATACCTTGGATGGATGTCTCAAATTCACTTGGACAGTGAGTAAAAACACAGCCACATACCTGGATTTAGATATACAGGCGAACGATAACAAACTCCAGACCTGTGTACATCAAAAGCCCACTAATAAGAACTCACTCCTTCATTATAGATCTTATCACCCGAGGGCCCTGCGAGACAATCTGCCGGTGGGGCAGTTTCTGCGTTACCGCAGAAATTGTACGTCCACACAGAGTTATCTTGAACAAACGGAAGAACTGTCCAACAGACTGGAAGATCGTGCATACCCCAAAAAAGTTATAAAACAGGCCAGGAACAGAGCGTTAAATACACCTAGAGATGCCCTCCTGGAAAGAACAAATAAGGTCAAAAGTGAATGTATTCCAGTGGTCACTACGTTTGGGCCCTGTTCAACCAAGATCAGACAGATCATAAGAAGACACTGGCATTTACTCAGTACTGCCTCTATGAAAATGCCTCCACCTAGATTCGCATTTAAACGGTCCTCTAACTTGCGTGACCGCCTTGTGCATACACGTCCTGTGCAGGAGTCTAGGGAACCTGTGGCATCGCCGGGACACTACCCCTGCGGGGGCTGTTCGGTCTGTGAATTGACAACAGCTACCAAGAGTGTCACATGCGCAAATGGAAAAACATGGCATTTGAATAGGTTCAGTAATTGCAACACGGCTAATGTTATATACAGAATCACATGTCCTTGTGACCTACACTATATTGGCCTCACGACCCGCAAGGTCAAAGTTAGAATGCAGGAGCATGTGAGCACGCTAAAAGCTGGTAAACTCACGACGAAATTTGTTCAACATTATGTTACCCTGAAACATAAATACAGGGACATACGATGGGTGGTACTAGAAAAGGTTCTAGGTGATCAGCAGAACATGGAGAGCAGACTGGCCTCCAAAGAAGCACGTTGGATATATCAAGAGGGGGCAGACCGGAATGGGCTCAATGATTCTATTGAATGGAACAAAGTGGTACCCTTTTAAACTGGAGTTAGCCTCAGAATGTATATTGCACTGTTGATGGCTGAATATATGTGAACAATAACACAGTAGGGCTGAGGGTCTGTATTGCTTGAGCAGACACCTCACCAAATCCTTAATTACTTCACCAGAGTTGAATAGTGTAGTTTTTTACTTAAGGAGGAGGTGATATAGATCTGAGTAGTTGTACTAAATATTTAGAAAACAACTCTTTTGAAAAATTAATTTTATCAAAATTTTTGGGAAAATTGATATTCGACAAAAGGAATGTGGAGTGTACCATGGCAATTAACAACCACCCATGATTTATATACACATTTTATAATGTGTAAACTACCAAGAGTAGACTTCATTGGGCTTATATCAGCCGGCGAGAGACATTCCAAAATGGCCGCCGTGTTCACTGACAAAATTAGGAGTCATCTGCAAGGACCGAAGGCAGGGCGGGTCCAATTAGTCTGAGCCAGCGTGCGTAGCCCTATAAATACATTACAGTGAGAGGAACACGATGAGGTGCTGAGCGGTGGCTGGTAATCCGAGGAGTCTCGGTAAGATGCGTAAAGTTGATCGACGGAGGAATTTTCCTCCGGTATATCTACAAAAACCCCCGGGAGTGTGGTAGCCCCAAGGTTGAAGAACCGCCACTTAGTAGGAGGGGTACCGACTTTTTTAATACAACTGCTCACCGTAATGCATCAAGGGTGGTAGCAAGTAGAGTGGTTTGCCAGGATAAGCGGTCTTGGCACACAGAGTAGGCAGTAGGGAGGTATATTTATGTGTCCCGCCTACTACACAGGGGAACGTTTTATTTTATTTTCCCATCGCCACTGGAGTTCAATACGGGTGTTTAAAGGACCCGGGAGAATATTTGAAACCCCTTGTCTTTTTTCCCATATAGACTGACTGAAAGCAGTGACTGAGCCGGATGCTGTGTCTGTGGACTAGCACACACACACAGGGTTAGAAGTATTTTCATGAGGTTGCAGGTATGCTGAAGATTGGCAACCTCTCGGTAAATATAGCGAATGCGCTGTCGATATTCCCCACTAGTAGCACCACAAATACACGTTGTGGTTTTTAGTGTGCTACATGTGTTACAGGAGTTTTTCTCTTGTTTTTAGCGCGATGCCTGTGCTGATATATGTGGTGTTGAAATGTGTTGTACGTTCTCTGTCTTTTGTAGGTTTGATAAACAGAGGAAAGTGGTGCAGTGAGGACGCTGACCCTACCCTGATGAAGTTGCCGCAAATTTCTATGGGCAATGAAACATGTTGGTTTTAATGGAGCAGACACACAGCTAAGAAATAAAGTAGTTCAGCTAGTGGTTGTCTAGCTCGGTTTTAGACTTAGGTACACCGGTTGTTCTAATGCTAGACCTCGGTTTCCTATATAGGGTTTATGCATTGTGCACGAACATACACAGTCTTTGCACTTTTTCTTTTCTCCTCACTCTTTATTTTGTTGCTAAAGTTGGCAGTTGCTAATGATGAGAACCTGAGGATACAGGCGAGTATCAGTCTGTAAACTCCCATGGTGCTACTCCCGTGAGGCACTGCCTTCTTTGTTCCCACTTTTTCACCTCCCTTTTTCACTCTTCTTTTTGGTGATGCTTGAGGGGGTCACAGTTTGTAGATATAGTACAACACATGCGGTTTAAAAATAGTGATTTTAGACACTTGATAGCAGATGGGAGATATTGATCCACTGTTGCGGCACACAATATTTTGTGCCTGAGAAAATATAGGTGGACGTCTATAGGAGTCCAGACTACTAACAGAGCAGGTCTTTGATTGTATTGAAGTCTGTGAGTGGGGGGCGACCTGTTCTGTTTTTCTCCCCCTTGGCTCCTAGTTGTGATTAGTTATGATTACCCACCTAGCAGGACCTGCTATGAACATTCTCTTCATTTTAGTCCGGGCTGTTTCTTTAGCGGTCTGATCGGCAAAAGCATTTCCTCTACCTACATCATCAGTGACTTTCCGGTGGGCACTACACTTTACTATAGCCAATTTCTTAGGGAGTGTCAAAACCGACAAAAGCCTCAATATGAGGTGCCCGTGCTGAATCTTGGTGCCATGCGAAGTAAGAAACCCTCTCTCAGCCCAGAGTCGCCCAAAGTTATGCGCGACTCCGAAGGCGAATTGGCTGTCAGTATAAATATTGACAACCAATCCCTCACTCAATTTGCAAGCTAGAATTAAGGCAACAAGCTCAGCAGCTTAGGCTGATTGATAGGAAACTCGCGGTGTCTCAACTACTCTACGTAGCGTGGTGATAGCATACGCAGCAGTTGTAGTGCCATCTGGTAATTTAAAACAAGAACCATTGACATATAGTTCCCCTGTGGGTCAGATAAGGGAACATCAGTCATGTCTACCCGTCCTTTCGTCTCTTCTTCCGTCCGGAAGATACAATCATGTTTATCAATCTCATCACTCTCAGAAGGGAGGGGCAGTAACGTGGCTGGATTCAGAGTGGCACATCTTTTAATCATGATATGTTTGGCAAACAATTTTAATTCATAGCCAGTCAGACGTGCACTGGTGAGGTGTTGTGTCTTTGTCTTATTTCAAAAGTGTATCCACAGCATGGGGTACCATAACTGTGAGGTCAGTATCAAGTACGAGTCCAGCCGATTGTCTTATTGAGATGGCCACAGCCACGACCGCTCTTAGACAACTCGGGAGGGCTTGTGCGACAGGGTCAAGAACAGCAGAGAAATAGGCACAAAGTCGTTGCTTATCTCCAAATTTTTGTGTTAAAACCGGAAGTGCGCAACCAGCCATCTCATGGACGTATAATACAAATGGTTTGCTGTAATTAGGGGTGCCGAGTACTGAAGCTGAACAAAGCGCAGTTTTTTTTAATTGCTCAAAAGACTGCTGACATTCAGGCGTCCAAGGCAGGGGCTCATGCACATCTTTAATGGTTAGTGCAAGCAAGGGTTTGATTAGTAGCGAGTAGTTAGGTATCCACTGGCGACAGTAGGAAGTGATACCTATGAAAGCGCGCACATCTTTCTGAGTCTGTGGAATGGGCATTTTAACAATGGTACTGATGCGCTCAGGGGTCAATCTCCTACCCTTCTTCGACAGTAGGTGACCTAAGTATGTGACCTCCTGTAGACAATACTGAAATTTGGAAAAAGACACCTTATGTCCTTGTCGGGCCAAATGCAACAACAATGTGTTCTGTGTCAGAAGCAATGAGCAAGTCATCAACATACTGCACCAATACATTACCTGAGGGAAGTGAAAGAGAATCCAACTGGCTCTTTAAAGCTTGACTATAAATACTTGGACTTTCAGTATAGCCTTGAGGAGCTCGACAGAATCTAAAGCTCCTGCCAGCTAGTGTAAACCCGAACAAGTACCTGCTATCTGGATGAATAGGAATACTAAAGAAAGCATTTTTCAAATCAAGGACAGAGAAAAATTTAGCAGTAGAAGGAATCATTGTCAAAAGAGTAGTGTTGTCAGGGACCACTGGAAACTGGGGAATCACTATTTTATTAACTTCGCGCAAGTCAATCACAAAACTGGAAACATCTTCCTGATCATCAGGAGAACCTAAGGGTGCCCTTTTGAGAATCGGAAGAATGGGACTATTACAAATTTTGGCAGACATCTCCTCAACCACTCCCTTCTTAATCAAATCCTGAATAATTTGCAATAAGGCTCGTTCTCCTGCCTGCGGTATTTTATAGTGAGGGATACGAGGCAAAATAGCACCGTCTTTAACCTGTATTGAAACTGGTGGTATCTGCAGCAGTCCCACATCTGTGTTGCCTGTCGCCCAAAGAGTGGGTGCCACATCACAAATTCAGTACTAAGAGGCGCATCCTTAGACAAACACTGTTTAGCGCGTACTACATCCGGACCCATTGTCATATAGACACCTGCCGGAGAACAATAGATCGTAGCATGCAATTTCTTCACTAAATCTAAACCCAGCAAATTGTCACCACAATTAGATGTCAGCAAGAATGACGAATCCACAGTGAAAGGACCAATGGTCAATGCAAGGGGTCTTGAAATGTGGCTTACAACCTGTACTCCAGAAAAACCTACCGAATCATTATTATGGCCAGACAGAGCCGCCCCAAGGACCATATTTCCAGAAACAGAACTTTTCGTCGCACCTGTGTCCACCAAAAATTCCTTAGTCGAACCTTGCAGTTCCGCTGTTACATAAGGACCTCGCTGGTCTACAGATATCGGAACTGGTCGCTCACTCTGTCCCTGGCTGTCCTAACATTAAGACATTCCTGTCACTTCCTCCATATCATAATCATCATGATAGTACTGTCCATCCAGAGGGTCATCAAAATAGTTATTATCAGAACGACCCTGTGAGGCAGCAGCATTTTGAGCCCTATCAGCCCCACCAGCTCAACGACCTTGCCCACGAGAACCTCGTCCTCTGGGGACCGCCACCTTTTGCAAAAGCACAGGACACTCGCTACGCCAATGTCCCTCCTCCTTACAGTACGCACACAGATTCAGCCCCAAAGGCGTAGTATTCAGCTGCCTACTAGTGCGTGGAAGCTGTTGGGTAGGACCAACACGTCCTCTACCATTCCCCCTAAAGGACTGCTGCACCAACACCTTCATCTTCAAATCCTTATGCCTTTTCTCTGTCCCCTCTTTTTCCTCGTTATCCCTATGTTCATAATACTGTGCCATATTCAAAATAACAGAGGGGGAAGAGGTGGACCAAGTACTTTCAGAGGCCTGCAATCGAGTCGCAATTTCAGGAAGCAAATTAGAAACAAATCTATTAATAAACAACCGAACACCTCCCTCAATAGACAAATCCTGCCCACTATATTCCCAAAACGTACCTTCAAACCGAGTGAAAAAATCAGACACACTCTCATCTTTCTTTTGTCGACAAGCCGACAATTTATCCCAATCTACCTTTCTTGGCGGAATGAGGGAATGCATATAGGTAATAATGCGGCCTGGCAATGCCAAAATTTCCGCTCTGGGCTTATCACCTGGCTTTCTTTCCCGGTCCCATGCTTTAATTTGATCCCATGTACCTCCAAATTCCACAACATGATCTTGCATGTGCACTTGCCTCCAAATATCAACTGGAACTAGTACACCAAAAAACATTTCAATATCAGCAAGAGTCATTAAAGTGGAAGAGGCAGCTTCAGTCAATTCTTTATAATATGCAATAGGATTTTTCCTAGGGTCAGGCAAAGGAGTCTTAAGAGACAAAACTTCACTTCTTTTCCACAGAGTATAAACCCATTGCTCCTGAAACCTGGCCGCCACTGCCGCTCGAGTAACATTACCACGACCATCTGTTAATTCTGGTATCTCAGGGTGATATATGGGATGAACCTCTCTCATCGGAAACTGAGACACCGACCTTGGACTTTTCTCATGTAATCTTACCCTATAAGCTATTATTGTCGTAACATTGGCAAAAACCTGTTCTGGCCCCAATTCACTAATATACACTTGATCTCTTATCTCATATAAAATTTGAGGTGCTTCCTCTTCAAAGCACTGTGCCAGAGACCAATTAATGTTGCACACATATGTTTAAGAGCATGCTGTTGTATGAAGGGCTCAAAATCTCTCATAGTCGCCCAGACATCCTCTACGCTATAAATAGGATTACGGGCCCACTGCGCAGCCTGATTGGCTATTACCTTTTTCTCTTCATCTCCCACATCAGATCGCACCAACGGTCCCATTTGTTCCTTAAATCTCATCCAGTCCCTAAACCCAAATCCACGTACCGGCGTCCCATTACTGACTAATGTCAGAGGATGAAGAACCATAGTGGGAGAAGTAACAGAAGTAAAAGGCACTATTGTTGCTAATTGTTGTGTTGCAGGAGAAAGAGCTGGCGAGAGAGACGCTGAGACAATAGGTGTGGCAGGGGTACTAACAGTTGCAGTTGCCACAGACGGCAAAGAAACAGAAGGAAGAGGAGGAGGAGGAGGAGCCGAAGCCATAGCCATTGAAATAGCAACAGTAGATACAGGAACAGAGACAGTGGAAACAACTGTAACGGGCAGCTGTGTGAGCACTGGAACAGTGGGATATATTCTTTGCGGGGCATAAGCTGGCGGGGGTTGAGTATCCAACAATTCATCCACGAAAGCATCATCTTCTTCCTGAACCACATATGATTTATCAATTTGTAATCAAAACCTTCTATCTTCACATTCAACACCCGTTTCCTGTTTCTCCCTATCATATGCTACATCCTTTTGTGTCAACATCTGCATTTTCCCTTTACGAGCCTCTTTTTCTGCCTTCAATCACTTCTGTCTAGCTGCTTTCTGCCATGTTCTGAGAGAATCAAACATAGACTGCCTACTTCGTTTCTTAAACAACTGTTCTTGTAAATACTCAATCTTTTGTTCATCGAAAGTGCCCGTCAACGGCCACTGCAACTCGGCACTGTCCCTCGTATATTTGTGCCATAATGTACTAAACATAATAGGGCCAAGACCATGTTTCACATACATATCAAAATTCGGAGTGCCTTCTGGAGGCGCTGGCTGAGCTTCTTCCAATCGAACATCAGCAAAACAACAACGACAGCAGAAGGAAAACAACTTACTTAATCTAGGCACTATTTATGCCTAGTAAAACAACTACAAATGATCTTATCCAAAAGACGGCCCTTAGACTGTACCAAATACAAACCAAAATGGTACCATATCAACAAAGAACCAAAACAAACTCACCTGGTATATACAGGTCAAACAAATTTATCCTTCACTGCCGACTCTTCAGACCAAACGGTCAGATCCAAGGGTTTCGCCGTTCAGGACTCCAGACGGGATGACCACTGGGCGAGGCACCGTCCGGCGGGACAGAAGGGGCAGCTGCAAGTACCAGGAACTCCTTTGTGCAGGGATCCCTGATCCGTCCGTCTGACCCGACGATGGCCTCGACCTCCCCCTCCCCGTCCGCGGAAGGGGATGGTTCACTCACCCGAAGGAGTCCCTGTTCGGGCGCCAACTGAAGGAAGTGGCCCGATTCGGGTCACCTGGGTCATTCACGACCACCACTCAGCCTTCCATACCAAATGAAGAGTTGGCCAGACAGTAGAGAATACAAACCAATATTATTTTATTCAAAGTACACTCATAGCGGAGCCCTGTCTGCCCAGTCGCTAGGAGTGCTGCAGAGGGACTGACATCAGCAAGCATAACAATACATTATGTACATTTCAAAACCAATATGAGCACGCCCACCATGGAATTTTCCAGAGAGATGCAGCTGGACAGTAAATTACAAAGGAGTAAGTTTCGATTCTGAGGCCGGGCACACATTATCTATCATTCAAGGTCACTCTGCCTGTGCCCACCACTAGACGAGAAGGCCTACATCTAAGAAGAAAGGTATGCGCTAATAAGAACAGTGCATTCATTTGTGTGGCAGAACTCAGCTCTGAAGAAACATAACCTGGAGAAGGCCGTTTCTCGGAAATAGCAAAGAATTAGTATCGATCATGATACAAAATGGCGCCTATACACAAAATGGCGCAGCGAATGCTAACTTACATAAAACCATGCAAAAACATAATTTTTATTCCAACAAAAGAGGCAATAAATTATACACACACTCAAGAATAAATGCGAGACCAATTTAGAAAAAGAAGTCATATTTTTATATACATTTTGATACCAAAAACTTCGATAGCAAGTAAGTACTTTTTAAGATATTGATTTTAGCAGGTAAGTAAAATGTTCACTTAAATGCGTCTTTACGCACAATGCTTTTCTATGGGAGAAAAGGCATGTGTAGCATACAGTTGATTGTGTACGGTTTCTGAGGGTCTCCTTCGGGACTTAGGGTCATAGTGGGCTAAGGTCCAAAGTAATATCAGCAGATTCTCCTTACCTACCCTAGGACGTCCTGGTGCAGAGGTGCTGGTCGCATTGGTAGCTGTGCGTGTTACACCGGTAAAGGGAAAGGGGGGCCACCTAGAAACAGGCTGCAAAGGGGGGATTGGGGACAAATCTGGGAACTCCCAATGGGTGGCTCAGGTCACAAGGGCCTTGGGGACAAGGGAGCACAGTCAGTTCATTGGTACCCAGGTTGGGGTGTGTGGGTGCAGAGTGGAAAGGTCAGCTGAGAACTGTGCGCCTTGGAACCTTGCGGTCATTAGTCTCGCCGGTTGAGGGTGCAAAATCAGTAAAGCTGGGCCACTCCGGAAGTGGGCCTCTGTGGTGCTAAAGCCCCTTTATGGCTGCTCCAAGAGTCCCGACTGGACTCTCACGATCTCTGTTTGCTGCAAGTGGTTCAGTACCTTGGGTATTGGTCTGGTTGGTCTTGGTGTCCTCTTACTTGGTGGGGGGACACATCTGCCTTTCAGGAGCACAGGGTCCTCTTCCTGGGTGGCTGCTGCGTCGGGTTGGCCAGGGAGCAACAACACAGTAAACCTGACTTTGCATTCTTGTGCCTGTAGACTGCAGGGGAGTAGTTCCTCTACTCCAATGGAGATTGCTTGGCAATTTGTTGCTGGGTCGTGATTGTTGAGACTTACAGTGGCAGGCAGGGTTTGACACCAAACGTCCACACCAGTCTTCAGTTCTCGCATTTTCTTGAGGCTCTCGGTATCCTTCTCTTCTTGATCCATTGAATCTGAGTTTCTGGTGTCAGGGGTGCCACCTAAATACTCAATTTAGGGATGTTACAGAGAGTGACAGGTAGTAGACAATGGGCTACCTACCTCCAGGGTGCCTACACCCTTTATATGACCACTTCCTGTGGGACATGGGCATAACCCTGACCCAGAAGGCCTAATTCCACCAAACCCAAAATGCTGGAATTCTAAAAGTCGTGTTCACATCAGGTAGCCCACCTTACGGGTGGTACTAGCCTGAGAGGAGAACATGCCTCCTGACTAATTAATTATCCTTACACACAGAAAAACAAACGTGCCCATATTATTTAAGCCCTAATTACAGACTCAATCACCTCGCTATATAGGAATTTACTCTAATATGGGTGGGACCTTAACTTACTGGTGTAACACTTTTCTGGTTCTATGGGCATTTATAAAAAATGACGAGATGGCCTCACACCCCCCCCGGGTGTCATGCTTCATCATTGGCCATCCCACGCACATCAAAGCATACTCCAATGGCGAGCGAGCCCTTCGTTCAGAGCTGAGGGGGAATCGTTGGAAGGGAACCAAGGGAAGGGAGTGTCTAATGAAAATCCCTACCACCTACCATCCATATCCTTCTAGACTTTATTATGCGGTGGAGGAGGGATGGTTAAAAAGCAAAGTGGGACAACTGAGACTCTATTATGGTGCTCATGTCCACATCAGGTTGACATGTTTCAGCCCTTAACTGGCCCCATCGGGGTCCGGGGCTTTCTTCAGGACCAAATTGGACTCTATGTGACCCTGTTACGTTTCCCTATTTCTACACATGCACACTTTTTTTCACTCATACAATACCAGATCACTAATTTCTGGTCTGTTCAATCAGGATGTCGGGAGGAGGTCTGAGAATAGACAATAGGTGATTCAGCGAGGGTGACCTTTGATGAAAGTGTGACTATAAGGCTCCCTCTCCGCTCCTCTTGGAACATCCCATAATTAGGGAATTTGTGTTGAGATGGAAGAATCCTGATTGAACAGACGAGAAATTAGTGATCTGGTATTGTATGAGGGAAAAAAAGTGCGCATATATAGTCATATGTAATTAGTAAATGAATGACTAAGTAAGTGATATGTTAATTTATGCATATTATATGGAGACTTCCATATTTCACTATCACTTGTCTGTGAGATGGCCATAGTATCTCTACTAACCATCTTGAAAATCCAGTAGACTTCAAGGCTTTTCTGGAATAGAGTACAGACTATTTTGTCTGTTGTACTACTGTATCAAATTTAGGTATAACTTCAGCAATTTTCTTACTCTTTTGTGGGTGTGTTTTAGTATTTGCATTTCCCTGCCTAAAATCCCTCCTCACATTTCCAATAACCTTACCTATCAAGTAGTACATATTGGGTTCTCATTTACAATGATGCTGTGCCATCGGAGCGTAACGGTTTGCTGTCTGCTCCTTATTTACTAGGCAGCACTAAGCCACTTTGCGTGGCTTAATATGGCCTTGTAAATATCGTTCCTTTTAACGCAGTTTTCTGCATTAAAAGGGCATGCACTGGCTGTTGCTGTGGGTGTTCCCAGCAACACCCATGACTTTTTAGCACTGCCCCAGATTTACAAGGAATTGTAATTGTGAGGCAGCGCTAAAAACGTACACCTCCCCAGGGGAGGCGTAAGGGAAAAGCAACGAGGAGAAATACCTTTATTTCTTCTCATTTTTTCTTTTTCTATGTGTGCTGCATTCTGCAGCACACACAGAAAGAGGAAAAGGCCTCTTGTGATTGCTTTTATGCAGGAAGGTTCCCCTTCCTGCACAAAAACAATCATTCCAGCAACGCAGGCACCCTTGCACCATGGCACAAAGGTGCCTGCGTTAGCACATGGCAGCCCATTGTGCACCAGCGCAGGGGAAAAGGACAGGAATGCACCATATCTGATAGATACAACGCATTCCTGCCCATTTCTTTTGCCGTAGTGCAGCGCAGCAGGAAGTCCTGCGGTGCTGCACTACAGCAAAATCTTGTAAATAAGGCTCTCAGTATTTTCCTCCCATTCCCCCTTGTCCCTTCAGCTTTTACAACTAAAACGTACATCTCTGTGTACAGAGATTTCTGCATTTATGGTGAAGAACTCTGCACATAAGAAATAGGGCAGGTGTAGGCAGAGAAAAACGGACAAACTAAAAAAAGATATAAGGTTTACCACTAAAGAGAAGACTTACCCTTATTTAAATGAATACTTTTACAACCAGGGAGAATACTCAGACTCAGAATCAGGAGGTTATCCACGACCTATAAGAAAAGTTACTACCTTTTCCGATACCTCTGACTCTGATAATGAAGAAAGTTCTCATCGTTTTAACCCTGAAGGAAATAGAGCTACTTACTCAGGAAATCAACCATCTGGGCAACCTTTTTTAGGAAGGCGACAGGCACGACGAGGCCCTTGGAGACCGAGATATCAGCCCAGATATCACGATACGTTCAATCGGGGCAATTACCAGCAGAACAATCAGCAGTACTTAGTCACACGGAATGCCCAATATTGGAGGCCGTAAAAGAGATACCGATCTTTAATCTCTCTAAACAACCGTTACAACAATCCACCGTTTCACTTCTATCCAAGGGTCTTTCATTTGTACCCCATACAGGAATTAACATCTTTGAATTGTATCAAGACTTGATGGCATTTTTTGGTAAAATATGTTTAAAAAAATATTTTTCTGGTGCTAGAGAGTTCAACGAAGACATAGCTGAAAATTCAAAAAACCGTTCAGGATTACACCCAATATCCACCTTCACCCCAAGTCTAGATCAACTAGGACCTGAGGTAGAAATATTTGAAAATACTGTCCTGAAAAGTCTTAAAACATCTTTGAAACATATTTTCCATCCTCCCGTCAATTTGAATCAAGATGAACTTAAAGCACTGGTGGCTCTTAAAAACAACTCAGAAGTTATGATAAAAAACTGTGATAAAGGGGGCGGGATTGTTGTTTTAGACACAGATAAATATATTCAGACCATGCAAGTCCTCCTAAGTGATACCAACTTTTACTTACCTGTCAAAACAGATCCCACTCCCAGAGTTCCAAAAGAAAATCTCTAGTCTCACTAAAAGAGCTTTAGAATCTGGCATTATTTGCCAAAAAGAATTCGATTTTATGAACATTGAACATCCTAGAATGGCAGCAATTTATGGTGTGCCCAAGATTCATAAAAACAGTCTTGACCCCCCGTATCGTCCAATTGTGACCACAATAGGCTAGTTAATGAGCCTATTTCAAAATACATAGACCGCATCCTATGTCCATATGTATCAAAAATAACATCATATATCAGAGATATCAAAAGCATGATACAAACAGTGGAAGGACTGCCATTTGATGTATCCAGAGAGACACTAGTCCCACTGGACGTTGAGTCCCTTTATAGTAATATACCGCAGGAAGGGGCACTAAAGGCAGTATATTGGTTCATAGAACGATTCCAAATAGAATGCTGTCCAGATTTTCTTAATACCATCCTTAAAATAGTACTAGAGGAAAATACTTTTGATTTCAACGGTAATCTTTACCGACAAGTGAAGGGAGTAAGCATGGGAGCGTCTTGCGCTCCCACTGTAGCAAATATATATATGGCCCACTTCGAAAGCATCTATAAATATAACGAAATAGCCCCCTTTTATGAATCAATTAAAAACTGGGCTCGTTATATAGATGATATATTTTTCATCTGGACAAATGAATCAAATGTGCTATCTGAATTCCTACAATGGATCAATTTATGTGATCAGAACATAAAATTCACTGCCCAAACCAGCCAAAGTAACATCGAATTTCTGGATATTGAAATTAAGGAACAAGATCATGCTCTTGAAGTGGATCTATATGTCAAACCGACAGCGAGAAACACTTTATTACATTTCAATAGTTTCCACCCGAATAAACAAAAAGAAAGTATCCCTTTTGGTCAGTTTCTCCGTCTTCGGAGAAACTGTACCAACATTGCCGATTATGACAATAAATCAGACATGATGAGATCCAAATTCATATCACGCGGATACCCAAAGAGGCTTGTATGGGAAGCATACAAACGTGCAAGATATTATGACAGAGACCATCTACTTGGTAACCATCCACCGAAAGCTGCACCGAAGCTAGTATGTGTCACAAGACATTCAACTGTTAATGAGAAAGTGCGACAAGCAGTATGTGCAAACTGGCACATTCTAAATGTCAACTCGGAGGAGCATGACATATTACCGCGTCCTATGTTTGCCCACAGGCGTAACAAAAATCTAAAAGATCAAATTGTACATTCCCGCATGAACAATAAGAAATTACCACTCCAATTGACTTTAGATAACTCTACCCCACTTCTAGGCAACAATAAATGCTCACAATGTAAGGCTTGTGACAATGCAATAATAACAAAGACTTTTGATTATAATTCCCATACTATAATCATGAAATCATTTACTAACTGTAAGACAAAAAATATTATCTATCTCCTATTATGTCCCTGCAAAATGGGATATGTAGGGGAAATGTCAAGAACTATAGAAACCAGGCTGACAGAACATCGTTCAGCTATTCGTACAAAAAAGACCAGTGATCCTTTAGTTAAACACTATTTAGAAGCTGGACATAGCCATGAACAGATAGATTGGCTCATTTTGGAAAAAAACAATGATAAACCAGGTACAGATTCTGAAACAATAAGGAAAAGAAGAGAGGTTTTCTGGATCTTTACCTTGGACACATTTTCACGAGTTTTAAATCAAGAAATCCTGTGGGAACAAGCAATACGCTATAACACCGGTTAATTTCCTGCTTGTTCCACATAGCTTGCTCTTTTCAATCCTTATATCCTTGGTCACAGGTCATGAAGAGTGCCATGCTAATTACACACTATCTAATTTCCCTTCTTGCATTGCTAAACCTGGTTTTATCTTTTATATTTTTTATTTTTGTAAATTGTCATATCTCTCATGTATCTGAGATGTACAACAAATGTACCCAATCTCTGCATCATCTTAGTATATCCAAGGCCGTTTGTTCCAGCCCAGGCACCTGCACTAAGTGAAAATAGACCTATCATACTCTTGTATAGCTGCCTTTTATAGCTCCCATTCATGTCCGTATAGCCAGTCATTATTGTCACTGGCTCCATCTTGTACACATCCTTTACTGTCCATATCTGTTTGAGCAGATAAAGTTGCTTAATCAACCTTATGGCATTCTTAAATACGTAATCTCCCGCACCTTCGATATCTCAATATATACACAGTAATTACTGACATCACTTCACGCTCGATATTCCAGCTTACAGTAGCTGCAGATGCTTATGGAACATACCCTGAATAAAAAGATTAAGTGCCACTTGTATAATGTAGTCTTTTTACCTTGTTCCCACATTACTGTGTTACATATTGATGATTCAATAAAGTTTTTGTTGTCACCCTGTCTGATTGGCCGCACTACACCATGTGACCGGCCTCAACTGACTATAATGCAGAAATCTAGTCAGTTCCGGTTAGTCCTCGCGCACAGTTACGGCGTGAGGAGGAATCCCTCATCCGGTGATCTAGCACCATCAACAAAGTAAGTCACTGCTTCAAAAACGCATGCGTGTATTATGTACGGGCAGGCTATTTTAGAACTAATCAATCTTCATTTTAACTGTGAATACTCCTGACCCGTGGATATTAAACTGCATGCCTGGCGTTATTAACCAACAACCGAAACATGCAGACACCATGTAACCGGGTGTTTAATTGTTGCAGTTCCATAATTTAGTCACCGCACATCCAACTGTTTTGTTATCTCGTTTTTGAAAATACATTTCAGTGCGTGCAGGACAACTCCTTTACCGCACGGGGACTTCTCTTTACCCGCTGATAATAAACCATAAACCCTATAGATTTTCAGAACTGTGTAAACTCCTAGAGAATTCGTTCTGAAAATCATTGATTAAGACAACCTCTGCCCAATCGTTCAGTGATCCTTTTTTTAAATTTAAACCGATGCCTGTGACTCTCTAAGCTCTGACTACATTCTCAAAACATGTTGTGTACTCTGAGGTTACCTTCATAATTGTAAATTAATTGTCTCTCAACATAGGTTACAAGCAATAGCAATTTTACATTGTCGTTTTTTGCTCTTTTTTCATTGTTTAGAATCATTTATTTTGTGAATTATCCTACACAACGTGATGTAAGTATATAACCTCATCTTGCTTTTTTAATAATTAAATTTAGATATAGGAGTATTACAAAGCAGGTTATTACTTTAAGAACAACATACTGAGCAGTACACCACAGAACTAACGGAGACATTAGGTCTAAAACCAAGTGAGATATAAATGAACAGAATTGACTATAGTATTCATCAGAAGCATAATTCAACATATCACTTCCATAAAATTATAATTAGCATATCATATCATTGACAGAACAGTCATTCATAAGTTTCTTTTTCTTCCAGTAGTAATCCATCCTTATGGGAGCATTGGTTTGAAGTATCTACGCTAGCTTCAGTGTGACCTTGACGTAACTGCAAAAAATATATCCCTGTATCTGGAGTTATCTCCACTAAGGTATACATCATTGCGAAAAAATATAATAACATGACGCCACC
Organism: Calotriton arnoldi; assembly: GCA_963921515.1. Classification (NCBI taxonomy): domain Eukaryota; kingdom Metazoa; phylum Chordata; class Amphibia; order Caudata; family Salamandridae; genus Calotriton; species Calotriton arnoldi. Next base: position 878,516 of record CAWUFW010006750.1, on the reverse strand, counting down.
CTGTAGTAGATTCCAACAAAGGTTATGTTCTCACTTTGTTCAGTTTAAAAACCATAGCCCTAAGCAGAGATTGCGCTGCTCAATCATTATATGCAGCTTGGTCACTCCTATGATACAAATAGGGTAAAAGACTTTTTATATAAATTATTTTCACGATTAGAGACACGTAAGGCTCTAGCTATGGTGAAGCTCCATTCCAAACAACTTTGGTTATGGCTTTTCTCTTTCATCACCACTCACGTTACATAAATATATGACTAATCATTTCTCTTTTCTCATGGTTCTTATCCATTTACTCTCTTTTCTTTACTGTTTTGTCTATATAAAAAACAACCTCGTTCTGTATAACTTGAGAGATATTCTTACAAATGTCCTTTCTTAATCGTCGATATCTTTCACCGCCCTAACTATCTTAGTTAACTGCAAGCCTAAATATTATCATTGCACGCTATAAAGCGGCTTTGCATTTATCAATAGAAAGAACCACTTACATGACAAATTTTCTTTACAGAATTTACCATTGATTTACTGTGGCCTTTTCCTGATGAAGGCACTCTCCAGTGCCGAAACGCGCTTAGAACACAACAGCCAATTGTAATTGTGCCACATTGTTCTTCTATGGACATGAAAATCAGACATCAATCGCTATGATTATTTTTGTCATTAAATTGCTGTTTTTAATTGAGCCTAGATTGTGTGAGATGTATGACTGCAGATATGATTGGAATAGTATGATTAGATTTTCTCAATATTGAAATGATCATCAATAAAATATATTTTGTACTTCTTTAAGACAAATAATATTTGTTGGTTCTTTCTTCCAATATGTTTCTCAGTTTATTAATTAAGCCGTAATGTGTTTGTATTGTTATTGTTGCCTTAAGTATTTACATTGAGTAGGCAGAGACCTCCACATGAAGTGAATATTATTTGTGAGTATGCAAAATCCTACTACTGGAGTACTACTTTCTGGACTCTAAAATGCCTTTGTGATTAGGTCCCTATACAATATAATAAAATATAAGGTAACATAATAGAGAATAATTATATATGAGAAAATGGTTACAAATATTGGAAATATTTGAAAGGCTGTTATAGTAATAATTAAAAACCAACAATACATGAAAGTTCAAACTTACCGTTTGATCAGCCATTGATGGAGCGTAGATGTTATCATGCATCCATCTTCACCAATTCCTACCTATAGATTCGATTTATGACACCTTTTCAATGGATGAGACAAAATAAAGAGATGTTTGCTTACCGAAAGAAATTTCATTTGCACTCTCATGCTTAGATACTGCACCGTAAAAGCATGCACAGTCTTAGAATATATGAAGTGTGTAGCAATAAGAAACTATGTTAAGAAAACGATAAAGATATGCCGAAGCATTTACGTGTTTTAGAAGAAAAGATGAAAACCAAACTGTAACCTCTAGAAAACTTCCATAGTTGAATAATAATGTGCATTAAATAATGTATTACCCTTATCTGCACTAGAAACTTGTGTATTTACACTAATTGAATGTAAAGAATGCATTTCACAAAGAGAAACTGACATATAATGTTATAACATTTCTGTAATGTAACGTATATAATTAGACGCATTTAAAGTGAAACGTTGAAATTTAAACTTGCATGGTAACCTATAATAAGACCTGAGAGAGAGAAAAGGTTTTTAGTAGTGCTTAATACTGACGTGTATTTCATGTAAGAAACATTATTTCAATTATTAAGAAAAGATTAAATGCATTTAGAAATGTGTGCACATTAATAATATTAATTTTTCGTGATTTAGCAGATTTCTGTTTGGGCCTCAAAAGATTTTCTTTTCTTAGCTAACCTTAAGTCATGTGTAAACGTTCACCCCAGCTCTATGAGAAATTTCTGTAGAGTTTCCATTTGTATTCTCGTTTACAATGGACTCACTTCTCACATGTAGCATACTCTATTTAAAATGTAACAATTTTGTTACATCTCAGCTGAAAAGCGTCTGGGAACAGACAGATGACAGATGACAAAATGCAAAATGTACTGCCTATTTCCGAAGATGTTACAAGACACTAACTAAATGGAGTATAATTATCCTAAAGAAAACGTGAGAAAAGGATTACTTAATTCTTCCGGATTTGTATATTTTACCGATCAACACATAACCGCCCATCATGAGTGACCAATGAAAGTCCCGTGGACTGATGGAATTGATACTTCAAGGGGTGCAAACTTGGATGTATTAGAGTATAATTGCCAAAATCAAGGAGGAGTCATAAGGCTGTCTGGCTGTCTGGCCATTCCCTGCTCATCATGCTGTTGGGTTTTTGATCCACGCATGTTACCTATCCTGAACTTTATTTATTTTCTTGCCCCTAATCACTCATTCTGAGTGGCGAAGGCTCTAACTAACTGAACCTTAAGCGAACTGAGACCTTATTCTGTGCTATTGCCGGCTGGCAATCGGGCGCAGGGAGATTACCTTTCTCGGCTGAGAGGTTATTCTGACTCCTAATGTGGCAACCGGAGCTGCATACGGACACAAACTGATTTCTTGAGGACAGAACCTGAAACGACATTAAGTGGTTTGTATTAGCATCACTGAACCTGTAATTTTTCATGTACTGTGTGGTTTCCTGTGCAATTTCAGTGTGTTATTAAAATCTGATCTTTAATGTATTTTCTGATCATACCGCATTCTTGAGGCATTACATAAATGTTTTTACTAAATTAACTTTATCGATCCTGTCTCATTCTTTTGGTGCTATTATTTGCCTCCAGGAATCTATATTCATTGCTGATAAAGGTGCTACCTTATGTTGAAACATTAGTTTGGGATAACAATTATATATTTCAGGTCCTCATAGGATAATTGTTCATTCCCCGAATATTCTTGTCCCATATAGCTCAACGCAAGATCCATCGGAGGACCTAAGTGATGTTGGTAGCAGTTGGTAGTAGTTTTCAAACTGACAAGAGAGTTATATATTTGAGTAACGGGCCTAATGAATTGAGTTGAAGCTATACCAGAAAGGATAAGTAGTCAGTAAAGTTTCACAGAACCCGCTTCCGCTGGGTCACCATGAAAACACTGCGCATGACTATACACTTGACATAACAGATGCATTTACCGATTACATCACTGATATTACTGGTGAGAATAATATTGTAGTCCTCACACAATTCATATTTTTGAATATATTACTAGTAATTGCAACAGCCTTTCTTCTCTGTATATTTTTTGAGGGATATCTAACTGAAGACAGCAGTACTATGATGATATGACAATGGTGATGTGATATGTGATGTCATCCAGGATGTTACGTTGTACAGTAAGTTATCTTATGATATTTTAACTTTTTAGAGAGCAATTTTTACCTGAAACATAGCATTTAAATGTAGAAAAAGCAATATTGAAAAATATAAACAAATAAAAACTACTATACACAAAGTCAGGTTGTCAAGGCCTTGTGAAAATTGGGGTTGCCAAAAGTGCCACGACGCTTAAAAAGTAGCCTATTCCACAACACACAGCCTAAAATCAATAAAAAGCCAACAGCCAGATAGGAACTTCTTATAGCAAAGTATTCCACAAACATACATCTGGAAAAACAGAATGTAATCACCTCATGGACTTGAGGCTAGTGCCTTTGGCAAAAGTCCCATATTGTACATGCTGACACCTTCATTTTGCATAATCTGGCAAACGCAGTGATTTGGTAAAAGATATTACCAAAATCCAGAAGGGCTAATAGAAAAGATCATAGGGTCAGATGTAAGAAGCTTTTTCCTGCTTGCAAACGGCCCGATTCCATTTGCGACTAGAAAAAAACATTTTCTGATGTACCAAACCCTATTTGCGATTCGGTAACCTATTACTGAATCGCAAATAGGGTTTGCGATTCGGTGTTAGGAAAGGGCGTGTTTAGGGCGTCCCTTCCCAATACCAAATCGCAGCGAGATGTAAGTATGTTTTGCAACCGAGATGCGGTTGCAAAACATTTGCATTTTACCACCAACTTCCCATTTGTGAATGATAGAACAAACCTTTTTGCAGAGCAGGCAGTGGTCCCACAGACGCCTGCCTGCTCTTAAAAAATGAAAAGAAAACTTTTCATTTTACTTTTTTAAACGCAACCCATTTTCTTTGAGGAAAACAGGCTGTATTTAGCGATTCCCAATGGGTGGTAAATTGCAAACTACTTCATTAATATTCATGAGGTAGGTCGATTTGCGACCCACTAGAAATTACTAAATGAAATTCACAGAGTTTCATACATTAGGAATAGCGATTGCGTAATTGCTATTCTCAGAAAATCGCAATTAAGTCATCGCTATTTCCAATATTGATACATGTGGCTCTTACTGTAGTCACTGTCTGAGAAGGATTAAACAAAGTTTTTCCTCAGATAGAAAACGCAAACCATGGTGAACAAATTAATAGCCCACCCTTTTGTGCATTGTAGAAAAACAATGTAGAGAAGCTGCAGTTTCGTCAAAGTTGTCAAAACTTTAAAAAGATGGGGAATGGCTGAGCTCTGCGCCGCATCACAATAGGCAGGTGTAACTGACGGTTGAAATTGAGAAACATAGACTGACTGAGTCCTGTCAGTCAGGAATCAGGCAATTCAATCAAGGGGAGTGGCAAGTACATTCACTTCTATAAACCACTGGACGAGAAAGAGCTGAACAACAGTGTTGAAAGAGGATGTTAGAGCAGATTTCATAATAAAGATTAATGTACATTTTCGTGTGTTTAAGTTAGCATAAGTAGGAAGCAAAAACTATTTTACTGGGCCATAGACTGGTTGCACAGAAAGCTGGAAAAATGTGCCTTTTAAGATTTGCACAGTGTACATGATTACTCTCTCTCATTCTGTTTTCCCTTTTTCATAAAATATACGAAAATGTGATCTGTTTCGTGGTGTTGTTTATTTCCACTGTATCATCTAACGTGCTCCGAAGGAAGCCTACCTACATGTAATGTTGCAAATGTTCAGATTTGATGCTGCCTGCTGGTACAACTGTGTTTTTATTCATTTTAATGGTTCATTGTTCAATCATGTACTGCCATTTTGTATGTAGGTTAGAGGTTCTCATACATTATTAATTTTAGGTGAGTTCCTAGATTGAGCCAGCTTTAAATAAATACAATTTTAGATGTTGATTGGTTTCTGTCAACTAAACTTTAGTTGGACAGTCCATGACGCCACTCCACACCATGAACAGGGCATTATTCTCTGTTCCTGTGAACCTACAATATGTGCTGTTTTGGGGGGGATTTATGCCAGACATTCTTTACTTTTTAAACTGAGCAGTCCCAGTGACAGTTTGTTCCTTGAAAATCTTTGGCGATTCACCTTACTTTATCCACATTTGTATTGCCTGAATAATTAATCCTTTTGCATACTGTAATGATCCTCAATTTTAAATAAACCTTCATGGTTTGGACTTTGAATCCTGTCTTGTGCAGATGTATTTATTTTGCCTACGCCCTCATTCTTTGTGAGCCACACAACCCTGATACGTCTAATCAGCCTTTCAAGTAGAAAGTGCTGACAAGAACAATTGTGAGCTCATGTGCAGTTCCTTTTGACTGCAGTTTATGGTGGAGTATCTCACCCTTACTGACTAATATTAGTATTTTTAGCTTGGTTATGGTACAAAGCTTTATGATGGAACTTACATATAATAATTGTTTATTACAAATTTTTATATAATTTTTAAAAACTACTTTTGTTTTAATAATTTGTTTATTGCTAGAGTTGTTGTACCACTCTGTTTATCATTAGTTTCTGTTTTAAACATACATTTTTGTGTATAACTGAAATAATAAGGGGGCGTGTCCAAGATGGCGACCAAGTAAGTTGCACAACTCGGAGCTCTGTCGGATCTCCAAGCCTCGCGTGGCAGGACCTGCGGTCGAGGACACCGACGGCTGTGTCAGATCTTGTGCAGCGCGGGACACATGCACTGCCACCCCTCAGGACTGTGGCGGCGACCCACTGCGGAAGGGAGTCTCGAGCCGCGGAGAAGGCGAGATCTCGGGGGAGCCGGCAGCAGAGCTCCGGTGCCCGTGATACGGCCTGGGCTTAAACGTCCTCGGGGTGCCCAGTTCACGGCAGGCGGCCCCCCCTTGTGCCCGTAGTGGGTGAGTGAACGGGTTGTTGATTGGTGGGGGGGGGGCATGACGGAGAGAGACTGTGGCCTGAGCCCCGGACCGTGGGGTTTCCGGCCCTTGAACTCATGGCCTATCGGTCACCTGTGATGCCCTTGTGGTGCGCCCGGAGTGGGGTTGTAGTAGTCGCGGCGTGATCCCCCCCAGGACGCCATCAGACATGCGCAGTGACCCCCTGTGAACCCACCCCGCGAATGCCTGTTGCTGGGGGCACCTTTTGACTAGGATGTGAGCGGGAGGCCAGCTGCACTCTCCTGCTGTGGGTAAGTGTATGAACAGCTCTTCCTGGCTATTGCGGCGCACCTCTGATCCAGTGCAGAGTGATTCTTGCATCCCTGCCTGCCTGTGGAGGTTTGGAGGGTCTCTCATACTTAACTCTCGACTGGAACTGGTGACTTGCGGTAGTGGTGGTGTGTCAGCCAGAGTGCTTTGTGACCACACTGATGCCTAACCATGTCCTCCCTTCGCACAGGGAAAAATGCTAGGAAGGGAGAAGGCACGCTTGGTCCTAAGACACCAGATCTCCCTACCGAAGATGCCAGAGTGGGTGACCTGGACTGAGATGACTCTCCCATCAAAAGGCATTCTTGGAACACCTGTTTGGAACCCTGCGGAGTGACTTTGCGAGACTCAAACACGATATTGCCACTGAGATTAAAGAGATAAACTATGGCGTGGAGACAGTGGGCCTGAGAGTGGTGTCATTGGAAGAACGCTGAGCTGCACGGGATGAGGAGCTGGAGAGCCACCGCCTGGAGCTGCTGGCGCTACATGATCGGAACCTAGACCTCCGCTATTGCCTTGAAGATCTTGAAAACCAGTCCTGTCGCTCCAACATATGAATCAAGGGCGCCCCGCTGCAGGCAAATTCGGGCAAGCTTGAAGACTTTGTTACCTGCCTGGGTGACCGGCTGCTGCGCCGGGTCAACCCCAGGACATACTTACCTGTCTTCACTTATACCGGCAGAAGGAAGTTATCATGGCAGCCTCCCGGGAACTACCTACCATCAACTTTGAGGGCCACTGGCTGTGGCTCTACCAAGATCTTTCCCCGATGACGCTGCAGCACCGGAGAGTCCTGAAACTCTTACGGATCTTTATGAAACCGGAGCATTAGATATAAGTGGGGCCATCCCTTTTGTCTCCAATTTGTGTGTCAGGAGGAGGTTTGAGTGATACGCACTCCTAAAGATGTCCGAGCAACCCTGACATGCCGGACCTATACTCTGCCTCACGGGTGACGTCCCTGCTGCGGGAACCTCCATCAATAGCCTCCAACTTGTGATGCTCCAAACGATGGAAGATGAACGTCCTGAGCAAACCATCTGAAGCCGACAGCCAGGAGGCCCACACTAAGCTGCTCCAGCAACTACAATGGGAAGGTGGCCATGAGAACGCAGATGGTGATCAATGGGTTCCTTGCACCTTCAGCGAAGCCCTGTGACTCCTGCTTGATTCTGCTGACGGCAACAGCCACAGTCCATTATCCTATGTACCGCCTTTGTCACTGGCTCATGACTGTACCGGCGGAGCTCCTCCATGCTGATATCGAACTGTTGGTGACTTGCCCACGACATGCACCCTAACCAATGTTTGCTGTTTGACCCCAGGTGGGGGACATGTTTGAGTTATTGTTTCACTTTTCTGACTTCTGCCCTCTCTCCCTTTTCCGCCACTTTCCCCCTTCCTCTCGTATGGCGAACGTCATATGCTTCCTATTGGAGGCTGGGCGTGCCCTTCTGTGGGTGGTGTACTGCCACACCGTTTCTCAGGTACTTGAATGGCACTGTCCATACTTAGCTTCAACATTCGAGGACCTACTCCTCCAGTTAAGTGCTGTTTTCCAAAGGACACCAAATGTGACATCTGTATGCTACAAGAAACCCACCTGCTCCAGGGTGATTGGCGGAGGCTGTGCTCCCGCTGGTTCGACCACCAGTATTTTTCTTCTGGGGGAGCCAAGAGGGCGGGGATCGCTATTCTGTCTGCCATCCATTTCCCAGGGTGGGTGGAAATTCCAGGCAGGCTTTTGGCATTGCAAGTCTTAATACAGGGCACTAGATATACCATAGCCATGATCTATGCACCCAATGAATGTCAGGAATCTTTTCACAGGGATTCATTGGGCCAACTGTTGACCACTCCAGACAGGGACGTGCTGGTGGATGAGGACTTCAATATTTTAAAGGATGCTCATAAGAATTGGACTACTCTTAGGGCGGGACAGGTCAGGGGGCTCACTGCGTTGGAGGAGGCGGGTTTAACTGATGTGTGGCGGTACAAACATCCCACATCTCTGGAATACATTTTTTTCTCAGCTGCCCACCAAACATATGCCAATATTGACTACTTTCTTACTTATTTCTATTTATTTCTATTTAATGGATTTGTAGAGCGCATGGCTGCCCGAGGGCTTCCCAGCGCTACTTAATCTGGAGTTACTCGTGACACAGTCTCAGTAGGCATTGGTGCGGCAGCTCTCTCTGACCATTCCCCCCATAATCCCATGCCTCAATCTCTGGGGACGTTCGTCAGCCACACCGACCTGGCGTCTTAACGGGAAACTCCTCACCTATGATCACATACGAAGAGATACCCTGACGGTTATAACCTCCTTTTTGGAAATTAATGACACACCTGAAATTGCTGTGGCCATGTTGTGGGAGACGTTCAAAGTTGTGATTAGGGGGTCACTACATTGCATTGGCCACGGTTTATAACGGTAGAGACGAACTAAGCATCACCAACTAGAGTTACAGGTCAAGGAGCTTGAGGCCGCTCACGTTCGGTTGGGCTCGATGGCAGTCCGCCGCCAATTGACAGCTGCCCGAAAACAACTACGGGAGATAAACATGGGTAGAGCAGAATACGCACTGCTTCGCATTCGCCAGACATATCATGCAGGTGGTAATAAGGCATGGCGCATGCTTGCACACTGCCTCCGAGCACAGGTGACCGATCGAAGGAATCCCTGAAATACAGGGAGCAGATGGCACACTACGACAGCAGGATGCAGATATAGCGGATTCCTTTTGAGCTTTCTATGCATCCCTCTACACGGCAGAACCTCTGCTGGAGTCTGATGCGTGGGCGTACCTATCTCAGATGACCCCACCCACTGCCTGCGCAACTACATTTCATGCTCTTGATGTAGACATCACTTCTCAAGAGGTCCTAGCGGCCATTCAAAAACTACAGCCAAATAAGCCACCAGGTCCAGATGGCTATAATGCTGAATTTTTTAAGGCTTTCGCGCGGCAGCTTGCCCTAATTTTAGCCCGGCTGTTTAATTCTTTCAGCAAGAAGGGCACACTTCCTGATTCCATGTGTTTGGCCACATTCACGGTGATACCCAAGGGAGGCAAGGTCCCCAAGTGCAGTTCTTCCTCTTGCCCGAACTCCCTCTTGAGTGTCGATGCAAACATTTTTAACAGTGTTCTAGCCCATAGGCTGGCCCCCTACGTTCCGGGCCTGGTAGATCCACACCAAGCCGGTTTTATCCCAGAGCGGGGATGCAGTGATAACAAGAAACAACTGTGTTACCTGCTGGACAAGGTGCGGTGCACCAGGACACCAGCCTTATTGCTCTTGATGGACGCTGAAAAAGCCTTGGATCGGGGGCACTGGCCCTACTTGCAGTGTGTTTTGCACAAATGGGTATCGATCCTCGGTTCTGTAGTTGGGTGCGCTCGTGCTACCTCAACCCTCAGGCTAGTGTATGTGTGAATGGTGTGAAATCCACCCCGTTCCCTATCACGCATGGAACGTGGCAGGGCTGCCCATAATCTCCCCTTCTTTTTGCTCTCTATATCGAGCCCCTCGCGGAATGCATATGGAATAATCCCAGCATAACGGATATCCAGATGGGTGGGAGAGAGCATAAGATTATGCTGTACGCAGATGATGTACTTTTGACCCTCACTGACCCCGAACGTACTTTAGCAGCCTTGATGATGGAGCTGGCTGTGGTCAGTGATGCCTCCAGGTTCAAGACCAATCTACAGAAGTCTTCAATCCTTGGCGTAACCATCTCTGAGATGGAGACGGCCCGGCTGGTGGCCCTCCTGCCCTTCCAGTGGGAGGAGAATGGGATTCCATATTTGGGGATACAGATACACTCAACACTCACGGCTAAGGCGGCCCAGAATTACGGACTCCTCACCAACACACAGTCTATTCTCACTAAATGGAAAACCCACAACCTGTCCTGGCTTGGGCAAATAGCTGCCATGAAAATGATATTACTACCTAAACTTCTTTTTGTTATGCAGACACTATCTCTCCAACATCCCCCGAAGATCCTGGACAAATTGCAATCCCTTATCTGGGACTTTGTTTGGGAAGGTAAGCCCACGCCTATCTGCCGTTGAAAGCAGGAGGACTGTGGATTCCAAATCTGCACTACTACTACCAGGCGGCGCAATTGACCTACATGGTTGAATGGTCTCACACCCAAATGGAGAAGCACTGGTGGTTTATAGACCACGCGATTGCGGGCATCCACATTTGGAAAATACCGTGGCTGCCAAAGCCCCGCAGACTGGTCGGTGTCTGTTTCACGGTGACTCGGACCGCTATTGGGGTTTGAGACAGGGTCCAATTGTGGCATGGCCTCTCCACACCAATATCCCCTCAGACGCCACTGATAAGCAACCCAGACTTTCCCCTAGCTGCCTCAGGTGCAGCATTTATGGCCTGAAAAGGAGCCAACTGCTAACGGTTGGAGGACTTATTTGATGCTGACGGGCTTATGGACTTCCCAACCTTGCAGGCCTCTTATGGTCTCCCTGACACAGTACGCTGCGAATACTTGACAGTGGCCCACTGGGTGACGCAGCCTTGGATTTGACCACACGCCATCAGAGTACTGACACCCTTTGAAAAATGGCTTCTCACATGGTACACTGACAAGAAACTACTATGCGATCTCTATACTTTCTTGATTACACCACAGACCCCCCTAAAATCACCCTCACGCACCAGATGGGAAGGGGAATGTGTGCGGCCCTTTACCAACAGGGAGTGGAATGACATTCTGCACCGAGCTTGAGCATCCGCCCTTAACACCACCAGCAAAGAAATGCTCCTAAAAATTGCACACTACTGGTACCTCACACCAGGCACAATAGCCATCTGGGCACCGGCAGGGGATGATCGTTGCTGGCGTCGATGTGGCCAACAGGGCACACTTTCTCACCGTTTATGGCAGTGCCCCAAATTGCAGTCTTTCTGGGATGGGGTCTTAGAAGCTGTGAACACTATGTATGCGACTGACATCCCTAGGTTTCCGAGCTATGTTCTTCTGGGTCTTCCAAATCCCCTCACTTACCTACGGTCCCCTAGAGTCAGAGATATTACCCTCCCACTGAGAGCAGCCAAACACCTCCTCCTCACCAAATGGGTTACAGAAGCTACACCGACACATCTGGACTGGCTACATAAATTGTGGGATATAATAGGGATGCAAAAACCGACAGCAGTGGCTATACAGCGCTTTCCTCTTTTTGACAAGATGTGGCAACCCTGCCTCACATATTTCTGCAGAATTCTGTGAATTATCCTGCCCCCGCTACCTACGAGTACTGCGTTTAACCTCTGTAGCTGTGCCCAACAACCACCAAACTACCTGAGTATACCCCCAGATCTTATTATCAGCGTGCGACTGAACACACCCTCCCTCCTGTCTTGAACCTCTTGGATCAAGACTATCCAAGTCTATTTGATTTTTTCCACGATACATGCCCACAATGTTTACTATTCGAGTCACCACCAGGCAATGGATGTAGATGGGCAGTATTGTATCGAATCCTTTTGAAAATAATAAAATAGATCTAAATCCTAAATGAAATAAAAATAAAAGTATCCCTGTTGATAAGGTAGTTATACATTTTTTTTTCATATTTACAAATACTACACATGCAATTGTTCGTGTTAGTACTTTTATGATATGTGATCTACACTTATCATTTTGTTCCCTTATCACTCTAATTATTGTTTATGCCCTTTTTAGGCAGGAGGTAATTTATACCTCTGGGGGCAGCTGACCAGCTTCAAATTTGGTGGAGGCCCAGTGGAGGGCTGCCAGCTGTATTGAGAATTCTCTGCCAGTCTGGCAGTGAAATTTCACCTAAATTATTTGAGCTGTTGTTGCATGAGTACTTTCAACAAAATGTAATCCCAGGGGGGTGGGGTGCTATGCCATGGCTTCCCACTCGCCAATCCTTTTTTTATTTTGCAGAAGTAATCTCACAAAGGGTGAGGACATTTTCCTGCACAGGACCACTATGCCTCCCTTGACAGAGCATAATATCAAAAGCCAGCGTCAAAAGACCCAATCCTTTTCTAACATTCTGACTCAATGAAACTTAGTCTCATAATCTACCTAAAAGGATTTCTGATGGTACAGCCACATTGGGCTCCTTAATCTGGAGCTTGGTCATGCCCTAACCTCTAAATGAGGCAGGGTAACCTCCAGCGTGGTGAAACACGACGTCCACTGATTCCCCGCACTTTGGATGACCTGGTTCTCCCCCATGTCACTTTCCCCAATAGTTTCAGAGCAATTTTAAATCATGAAGAAAGTGGGCAATTGCCCAGGGCTACCACTTTCCAAGGGGCCCATGCTAAAGTGATGCTTCTCTCTCTTACCTGTATTTCTTTACCTCAATTTCTCTTACTCTCTCTGACTCTGTATCTCTCAACATATCCTTTTCTACTTCTGTCTACTTCCATGCCTGCCTCTCTCCAACTAACTATTGACCTCATCTCCATTTATCTATCTTACATCTCTTGCTACCTCTCCCCTCTCTGTCAATCTCACCTTTCTCTACTTCATCTCTGTCTCTACCTCTCATTCTATACCCCTCTTCCTGTCACTAAATCCCAACCCTTCTCTCTAACTCACATCTTTATGTACCCCTGCTCTGACTATCTTCATGGCACCTCCCTCTACTACTTGGTATGTTTCTTTCTCCACTTCACCTCTCTTTCAATCACATATCTTATCTCCTTGCCTCTGTTCTAAATACCTGCCTCCCCTCTATTTCACTCACTCTACCTAGCGCTTCATTTGTAAAATAATGAGTGCTGAAGAACAAAAGTGCTGCTCAGAAGCCCAGTGGCGCTATTAAATATCAGCATGCCAAATATTGAGGCTGGTAGTCCACCTTGGCCTCTTTAATCCACTACCAGACACTCTCTGCCCCTTTCTCTCACTATTACAGTTTCCTGCTTTCTCCTGTGGTGAAATGTTTTCCGTCTTTCTCTTCCTCCTTCTTTCCTGTTTGTGTTTTCTCTCTCTTTCTCTCAGGAAATGTCCAGTGAGGAAAAATTATTGCTGGTCCCCAGAAATGAGTGCTGGTGGCCCCCACTGGCAACCACCGTCTCAAATTAAGTAATGTCTCTACCTCACCTCTCACTCCTGACTTCAGCTCTCTATCGACCATTCTCTGTTCCTATTTCTACATCACTATCTCTGTAACTTAACTCTGACTCTACTTCACCCACTTCATTGCTCAGTATCAATCAATCAAGCTTTGTGAAGTGCAGTTACCCGTGAGGGTCTCAAGGCGCGGGGGGGAATGGGATGGGGGCTGCTGGACCGTCTGAGCGCTAGGGTTCAGTCGAAGAGCTAGGTCTTGAGATCCTTCCTGAATTGGGTCAGCGACAGGGATTGTCTGAGTTGGAGAGGCAGGGTGTTCCAGGTCTTGGAGGCAAGGTAAGAGAAGGATCTTCCTCTGGTTCTTGTCTTGTGAATCTGAGGGACAGTGGCCAGGGCCAGCTGGGCAGAGTGGAGGTGTCTGGTGGGTACATGGAATAAGAGGCTGTGGTTCAGGTATGCTGGTCCTGCGTCGTGGGGCGCTTTGTAGGTGTGTGTGAGGAGCTTGAAAGTGATTCTTTTGTTGACTGGGAGCCAGTGAAGCTCTCTGAGATGTTCGGTGGTATGGCTGCGGCGGGGGATGTCGAGGCCCAGGCTGGCTGCGGAATTTTGAACATTCTGTAGTTTCCTGAGAAGTTTCTGGGTGACGCCTGCATAGAGTGCATAGCCATAGTCGAATCTGCTGCTGATGAGTGCATGGGAGACCATTTTTCAGGATTTGGTGGGGATCCATCTAAATGTCTTGCGAAACGTGTGGAAGCAAGATGAGGAGACAGCGTTGATCTGACAGTTCACTGTGAGAGAGGAGTCCAGTATGATGCCGGGGTTTAGTGCGTAGTCCGTGGGGGTGGGCGGGGTTCCCAATGCGGAGAGCCACCAGGAATCATCCAATGCTGAGGGGGTGCATCCCAGGATGAGGACTTCGGTCTTGTCCGAGATGAGTTTGAGGCAACTATTTTTCATCCAGGTGGCAACAGCCTTCATCCCGCTGTGGAAGTTAATTCTGGCGGTTGTGGGTTCGTTGGTGAGAGCGAGGATCAGTTGGGTGTCGTCGGCATAGGAGATGATGTTGAGTCCGTAGTTCCTGACGATGGACGCAAGAGTGGCCATGTAGACGATGAACAGGGTGGGGCTCAAGTAGGAGCCCTGGGGTACTCCGCAGGTGATCTCCGTGGGTTAGGAGGGGAACAGAGGTAGTCTGACTCGCTGTGTTCGACCAGTGAGGAAGGAGTGAATCCAGTCCAGGGCCTTGTTGCAGATGCCAGTATTGTGGAGTCTCGTGATCAGGGTGCGGTGGGAGACAGTGTCGAAGGCCGGCTGAAAGGTCCAGAAGGATGAGGGCTGCGGTTTCGCCTCAGTCGAGGATTGAGCGGATGTCATCGGTGGCAGCGAGAATTGCGGTCTCAGTGCTGTGGTTACTTCTGAAACCGGATTGGGAGATGTCCAGGACATGGTTTGCTTCGATGAACTTGGAGAGTTGGGCGTTGATGGCCTTCTCAATGACCTTGGCTGGGAAGAGGAGCAGGGAGATGCGTCTGAAGTTCTTGAGGTCTGTAGGGTCGGCGGATGGTTTCTTTAGCAGAGGGTTAATCTCGGCATGTTTCCAGTCATCGGGGAAGGTGGCAGTCTCGATGGAGCAGTTGATGGTGCGGCAGAGTTTAGGGGCAATGGCGGTGTCTGCTCTATGGAAGATGCGGTGCGGGCATGAGTCCGAGGGGGCTCCAGAGTGGATGCTCTTCATGGTCTTGACAGTGTCGTCTGTGGTGAGGGGGTCCCAGTTGAGCAGGATTTGTTGGGGTGCGGCATGGTTGGGTGCGGTGGTGTCAGGCTTGGTGGGAGGGTCTTGGGTGGCGAAGCTGTCATAGATCTGCCTGATCTTGTGGCGGAAGAAGGTGCTGAGGCTGTCGCAGAGGTCTTTGGAGGGTTTGACGTCCGTGGTCTCACTGTTGGGCCTGGCAAACTCCTTGATGATGGTGAAGAGTTCTTTTCTGGTGTGTGCATTGACGTTTATTCTGTCCTAGAGGGCTGTTTCTTAGTGGTTGTGAGGAGGAGGTGGTGTGCAAGGATTGCGGCTTTGAAGGTTGTGGACTCGTGGAGGGCGGGAGTGAACCAGCTGGCTTTCTAGGAGTGTTGCTTGCCTGGTGTCTTCTTGCTGGGAGCCAGGGTGTCGGAGCAGTTGGAGATCCATCAGTGGAGGGTGCATGCTGAGGTATTGGCTACAAAGCAAACACAAGGAGATGATGGACGGAGCGCTGAAACCTTTCAGACACTCACCCCCAGCCGCAGATCTGAGTTGAATCCATCATCGATCTTTAGCTCACTTCGCCACCCCAGTTCAGACGCAGATATATGCAAATCAGTCTTGACCCTGTGCCTCATGGGAACAGTCCAGCCCGAACTGCCAAGCCATGTCTTCCCTGGACCGGAAACAAGCATCCTGGTACCGGTTTCGGGCTAACAGCCCTCATCAGCCAGGATAGCTTGAATCCAGTGGCAAAGTGAGCAAGGGACCCACGTCTGGGCATACCCTGCCAACTTAGGGCGATCAAAGCAAACACAAGGAGATGATGGACGGAGCGCTGAAACTTTTCAGACAGTCACCCCCAGTCACAGTCTGGGTTGAAACCCACTGTCATCTTCAGAAAGTCATGCTGCATTAAAGAGAGTATAGGCCTCGTTTCGTTTTCTGAAAAAAGATCTAATCTGTTAAGTATTTGAAAAAATCATTGCCATAGAAGTTACATTTGAATTGCAATACTAAAAAAAGATTTTAAATTATAGTTAACAAAAAAGTCAGTTAGTTTAATTATTCCAGAATATGGCCTATGATAACCCAAGTTGAGAACATTGTTAGTAACCTCCTATCCCATCTCAGGTCTCTCAAACTAATACTTCATCTTATCCCCTTTAAATTCCGAGGTACAGTAATCAGCTCTGCCACCTATGTTTGGCTTGTCTAGCATATGCCCCCTACCTGGGGAATACAAAAATTACTATAACTAGTTAAAAAGTCTCAGGACGTGGGTGTACATTTAGCAGCAAGTCAAAAGGAAAGCGACCATGTCTCCATAGCTTGTAAAGCCCTCATTAGCTACTGGTGCAGTCTAGGATGAAATACTTTATAATAATGTCATAATATCTTTGTTTATTCACATGCCTCAGGAGAACCACCGCATAGCGCCTTGCAGATAAAATCAGTCCTTATGACACTATTAGGTCATTATCACCTTGTGAAGACATAAGAAACTGTATTTTGCAGAGCACGCACATGCTTACTACAGTGGGGGGTCCTGCATTAGGCCGTCTGCAAGATTGTTGGTGGAATAATCTGCCAGTAAAAAAGTGTTTGTAAGCATATGCCACAAAATGCAATCGAAAAAAGAGAAAATATGATGTCAAGTAAATGCGACTGCCTTATGTGTGCAATAACATTTTTAAAATAATTCACCCATGCAGCAGTTTTAGTGGCTATGCTTTTTTTTTTTGTAACATAAAGCCGTACAGTTGTGCTATGCATTTTATGTTTATTATTTATGAAGGAGACTAGAATAAGTCACCGCCTAATGTGTTACAAAAATCTCAGGCAGCTACAATGTCACAATGTCACTTAAACACTTTGGGGCAGATTTACAAGCCCCTTGCGCCGCTTTTGCGTCACTTTTCCCATGTTAAAAATGACGCAAAAGTGGCGCAAGGGGCTTGTAAATCTGCCTCTTTATGACAGCGACTTTGTAAAAATGCAGGCAAAACATGTAGCCTGTATTTAAAGTTCTTATGAAAATAAATTGAAAAGTACAATTTGAACCAACTTTAGAGTTGAAAAGAGAATTACTTTTTGGTGGATGTGAGAATTGTGCACAGGCTTTGCACAGTCACTCAAATGAAGACAGCCTAAGTGTAAAGTAGGCTTGCCCATTGCCACATGCTGTGTGCTGTGGTGGGCAGAATCAAAATGTGAATGACATTTTAACAGACCTATGGATGATCTCTGTTTACGTCTAATTGTTTTGGTAAACACTGTAGTCTGGCAAGACAGCTGAAGTTGTCTCAAAAATTAGACCTAATATTAATAATAAAAATAATAATCATTATCATCATACTCATCATCATTTGTGGTCTGATGTACTATTCTCATTCGAAAACCAGATGTGCTATTCCCATTTGCAAACCAGAGATGAGTAATTTGCACACTGACTGGTTTGAGCCTGGTAATGCAACTTCCAATGCTGCTAAGACTAACAGCAAAAAAAGGGGAAACACCTGGACCTTAAATCTTTTAGATATAGAAATGATTTCTCATACAGATCAAACACCTTACTTTATTTGTCTAATCAGGTATTTTTATTTTACCTTATTTTTCAAAATTCTTTTTCATTTTCATACATTTATTAAAGTATGTGGAAAAAAACAATGAAGTCATAACACATTTTCATCATTGCACTATCATTACAAAAGATATAAACATTATTACATTGATACATCACAACATCTTAAAAAGGTAAGCGACAACAAAAACTTCTTACGCCAAATAAATAGCGTGGTACATTTTTTTGATCCTAGACACATTCAAAATTGTCTTTTCAAGGTATCAAGGATAAACACGGGAGCGTATTACTATGACTGATAGGGGTATAAGAACTAGCCCTCAATCATGGAAAGAGTTGTATTCTCACTCCCTCAATGTTTTGTATTGCCAACGCGTTTCGAGTCCCGGCTTACGAGTACAGGGGCTCTCATCAGGGCTTCTGAATTTTATATAGCGATGATGTTGTCTGTAATGGGTATAAAAAGTTAGTATTAGTGATAGGGCTCCCACCCTTTTAGTTGATTGCTATCTTACAAAACATATAGGTTGGACCATTAAAAAATGAATGAATGAATATACCTGATGGAAGGTATTCCTTAATGCAGACTTTAAGCATCTTGGGATAGGAGTTCGAGTATTTTCTGGCAGTAATGAAAAAGGAGGAAGGGAATTGTATAGCTTTATAATGTCAAGTTTTTGTTGATAATTACTATCCATAGCTAATGATTCCTACCTTCTGAAATGCAGACCGATTCTTATTTATGTTCGTTCTTTCTAGCGCGGCTGGGTACTGTTTGGCTATCTGTGAAGAAAGGCTGTCGTTTAGCAAACTACGCGAATATGGCATTGGCACTACTGCTTTAAGTCATCTAAGCCAGTAAATGACACCGTTTTTGAAAGCATACCTGATTGTGACGCAGCTTCATCGACAGCCGCTTCAGTATTACTTCTGCACGTGCGGCTTTTTAGATAACGGTTTTCTGTAAAACATGGGGCGTTTATTTAGCAAGTGTTGGTAATGTATTGAACTAAACTCCTTTCTTTCTTAGCCTAGTTACAATAACGTACCTGGGCGCGACTGCTTTTTCCCCAAGCCGCTTCTAATCACGAGTTGCAAGCCGAATCTGGTCGCTCCTCGCGTGTCTGCACAGAAACATTAGATTAAAAGCAGTCCATGTTGCACACGTCTAAGTTGAAACGCTCTTTATGCAACTCGACCACCATGCAGCTTACGCAGCTTACCTCAATCTGTATTCATTTTAGGTCCATCTCATTCCCTGTCAGCCATCCGGTTGAAAAACAAGGAGCATTTCCTTCCGCCATCTCATATATGCATGCCCCCATTCGGATGCTTGGGTATTGTAGTTTAACGCAATCCATCAATGGTGATAGTGCATTTAATGAGGATAGCTCATATACTCAGAGGGTGCATTATGGGTATTGTAGTTCTATTTAGCATTTCGATAACTCAGTCATACTGTTAAGCCCAGTCAATGTGCTATTAAATTTCAAGATCAAGTAAGCTTCTTTTTGAAGCAAAACATTGTCAATGTCCATTAGTCGTTTCGATGTATTGAGGGACACCAAGACTGTCCATTTAAACTGATTCTCATTATGTGCCTGCTCGATAAAATGCTCAACCATAGGTGCAGTTGTAATCTTCTTTTTAATTCTCGATAGGTGTTGTGTAATTCTCGTATTGATTTGCTGGTTCGTCTTGCCTATATATTTTTTGGCACGGACAAACAATTGCATAAACCACATTTTTGGTTTTGCAATTCGTGAAATCAGTATGTTTCCATTTGATCTCATTATGGATGAATTCTGTACCTTCAATGGTTGTATTGCATGCCACACAGTTGCCACACTTATGGTGGCCTTCAACAGGTTTTAATTGCCACTGTGCTAACAAGCTACTTTTCTTTTAGTGTGAAAAATATCCGCACGCACAATTTGTTGCCCTATGCTCTGATTCCTTTTCATAGCGAACAAGGGTTTTGGAAAGGGGCATTCTAGATTTTCAAGTACATGCCAGTTTTTCAATATAATTTGTCGAAACTTGTTCGTGTCTGCACTGAATGTAGAAACACATACAAGTTTTTCCAATGGTGGTTTCTGCCTGATTTGAAGGAGTTCTTCTCGCTGTGTAAATCTAGCTCTTTTGGTTGAATGCTTTAATAATTTTTTCGGATACCCTCTTTTGGCCAGTTCTCTACAAAAATATTTGCATGTTCCTCGAAGTCGGATGTCCTTGAGCAATTTCTCCTGATTCTTAATAATTGCCCATAAGGGAGATTTTCCCTAAGGCTTCTTGGATGGGCACTCCTGTGGTGCAATATGGTGTTTTTGTCCGTTTCTTTTCGATGAAGAGACATTACCAACTGATTTTCAAAAGGAGAAATTTCAACATCTAGAAAGGTCAACTTAGTTTTACTAAAGTTGACCGAAAACTTTATGTCTTCGTGGCGTGTATTCAACCATTCGTGAAACAACAACAACTCATCCTGGTCCCCCTGCCACATGCACCAGATGTCGTTGATGTAACGTAGCCACTGTTGTATCTTTTCTTTAAATGGATTGTTAGAAAAGATAAATTTCTCTTCATATTGGGCCATGAAGAGGACCGCTATCTCTGGAGCAAAAGGACATCCCATGGCGGTCCCCTTCACCTGGATATAAAACTGGTCTTCGAACTTGAAGTAGTTCTTCTTTAACGCTACTTCAGCCAGTTCTAGAATGAATGATGTTGGCACCCTATGTGGGCGTTGTCTATTCTCTAGATACCATTCAATCACCTGCAAGGCTTCCTCTTGCGGTATTTGCGTATACAAAGATGTGACGTCAAATGTAACCATCAATTGGGTCTGGTCATCAAATGGTAATCCTTCTGTTTTGGTAATGAAATCCATGGTGTCCCTCAAATATGAGGGGAGCTCGGAGAGAAAGGGCTTTAAGAAGAAATCTATATATTTAGAGATTGGCTCCAGTACAGAGTCACACCCGGAGACTATAGGTTTTCCAGGGGGATCATTCAGTCTCTTATGTATTTTCGGCAGAAAATACAATACAGAGATCCTCGGAAACTTCTTTATTAAGAACTCAAACTCCTTTGGTCCCAAGAATCCTTCTGACAGGCCCAATGTCAATATTCTTGATATAGTTTCTTGTATCGATCGAGTTGGATCCTCTTTCACATTCCGATGCCACCACCTTTATCGGCCTGCTTTATAACCACCGAAGTATCGTCTTTAAGATCTTTTATGGCTGCTTCGTAGTTATATTTCTCTGTATGTATTTGTTCTTTTTTTCAAGTTGATTAATAGATGATAATACAACTTGTTCAAATGCATAGATCTCTTTGGGGATATTGCAGGTGGGAACACATTTTGACTTATTTTTAAGACCAGTTACCTCTGTTGAATTTGAGGCTTCTTTACCTATAAAGAATGCCTTAAGTTTAATCTTTCGGCAAAACTCGATAGCCTCCAGTTTAAGTTTTGTATAATCCGTTGATCTATCGGGACAAATTTAAGGCCCAAATTGAGTACAGCTTCTTCATCTTTAGTTAACTGTTTCTGAGACAGATTAACTATCGTTGTTAGTTCTACGATTTGAATGATCGATTCTGGTGCGCATTTCCATTGTTGTTTGTATCTTGCTTTTGGCTTCTGTGCGACCTTTTCTAAAAAGACACTTGTTTTTTGATGTGCCTTCTCTCGGGTCGGAGTCACCTGAAGAATCAGATGACGAAGTCTCTGAAAAGGTGGTAAAACGATTCTTGACCGACCTTGAGAGGTGGACAGCGCTCTACGAGATTCAATGGAGGTATGGTAGTCCTCCTTGAGAAATGGATATACTTGTTCAATATTGAACGTCTTGGTGTCCTTTTCAAACTAATTCTAATTCAGAGACTCTGTAGGAAGGAATTAGAAGAGTTGGATCAACTGACTCAAGCTATAAAAGATAATCAGTCAGTATCAGAAACTCAGATACTTTTGGATAAAATAGATAAAGAAATCCAAACATTTAAAGATTATACTATCAACGTCAAGACTGCTAAGTTTGAAAAGGACACCAAGACGTTCAATATTGAACAAGTATATCCATTTCTCAAGGAGGATTACTATACCTCCATTGAATCTCGTAGAGCGCTGTCCACCTTTCAAGGTCGGTCAAGGAATCGTTTTACCACCTTTTCAGAGACTTCGTCATCTGATTCTTCAGGTGACTCCGACCCGAGAGAAGGCACATCAAAAACAAGTGTCTTTTTTAGAAAAGGGCGCAGAGAAGCCAAAAGCAAGATACAAACAACAATGGGAAATGCGCACCAGGAATCGATCATACAAATCGTAGAACCAACAACGATAGTTAATCTGTCTCAGAAACAGTTAACTAAAGATGAAGAAGCTGTACTCAATTTGGGCCTTAAATTTGTCCCGAATAGATCAATGGATTATACAAAACTTAAACTGGAGGCTATCGAGTTTTGCCGAAAGATTAAACTTAAGGCATTCTTTATAGATAAAGAAGCCTCAAATTCAACAGAGGTAACTGGTCTTAAAATAAGTCAAAATTTGTTCCCACCTGCAATATCCCCAAAGAGATCTATGCATTTGAACAAGTTGTATTATCATCTATTAATCAACTTGAAAAAAAGAACAAATACATACACAGAAATATAACTACGAAGCAACAGGCTGCCATAAAAGATCTTAAAGACGATACTTCGTTGGTTATAAAGCAGGCCGATAAAGGTGGCGCAGTGGTAATCTGGCCTAGAGAAATGTATCTGACTGAGGGCAAGGGTCAGGTTAATAACCATACATGGTATCGGAATGTGAAAGAGGATCCAACTCGATCGATACAAGAAACTATATCAAGAATATTGACATTGGGCCTGTCAGAAGGATTCTTGGGACCAAAGGAGTTTGAGTTCTTAATAAAGAAGTTTCCGAGGATCCCTGTATTGTATTTTCTGCCGAAAATACATAAGAGACTGAATGATCCCCCTGGAAGACCTATAGTCTCCGGGTGTGACTCTGTACTGGAGCCAATCTCTAAATATATAGATTTCTTCTTAAAGCCCTTTCTCTCCGAGGTCCCTCATATTTGAGGGACACCATGGATTTCATTACCAAAACACAAGGATTACCATTTGATGACCAGACCCAATTGATGGTTACATTTGACGTCACATCTTTGTATACGCAAATACCGCAAGAGGAAGCCTTGCAGGTGATTGAATGGTATCTAGAGAATAGACAACGCCCACATAGGGTGCCAACATCATTCATTCTAGAACTGGCTGAAGTAGCGTTAAAGAAGAACTACTTCAAGTTCGAAGACCAGTTTTATATCCAGGTGAAGGGGACCGCCATGGGATGTCCTTTTGACCCAGAGATGGCGGTCCTCTTCATGGCCCAATATGAAGAGAAATTTATCTTTTCTAACAATCCATTTAAAGAAAAGATACAACAGTGGCTACGTTACATCAACGACATCTGGTGCCTGTGGCAGGGGGACCAGGATGAGTTGTCGTTGTTTCACGAATGGTTGAATACACGCCACGAAGACATAAAGTTTTCGGTCAACTTTAGTAAAACTAAGTTGACCTTTCTAGATGTTGAAATTTCTCCTTTTGAAAATCAGTTGGTAATGTCTCTTCATCGAAAAGAAACGGACAAAAACACCATATTGCACCACAGGAGTGCCCATCCAAGAAGCATTAGGGAAAATCTCCCTTATGGGCAATTATTAAGAATCAGGAGAAATTGCTCAAGGACATCCGACTTCGAGGAACATGCAAATATTTTTTGTAGAGAACTGGCCAAAAGAGGGTATCCAAAAAAATTATTAAAGCATTCAACCAAAAGAGCTAGATTTACACCGCAAGAAGAACTCCTTCAAATCAGGCAGAAACCACCATTGGAAAAACTTGTATGTGTTTCTACATTCAGTCCAGACACGAACAAGTTTCGACAAATTATATTGAAAAACTGGCATCTACTTGAAAATCTAGAATGCCCCTTTCCAAAACCCTTGTTCGCTATGAAAAGGAATCAGAGCATAGGGCAACAAATTGTGCGTGCGGATATTTTTCACACTAAAAAGAAAAGTAGCTTGTTAGCACAGTGGCAATTAAAACCTGTTGAAGGCCACCATAAGTGTGGCAACTGTGTGGCGTGCAACACAACCATTGAAGGTACAGAATTCATCCATAATGAGATCAAATGGAAACATACTGATTTACCAATTGCAAAACCAAAAATGTGGTTTATGCAATTGTTTGTCCGTGCCAAAAAATATATATAGGGAAGACGAACCAGCAAATCAATACAAGCATTACACAACACCGATCGAGAATTAAAAAGAAGATTACAACTGCACCTATAGTTGAGCATTTTATCGAGCAGGCACATAATGAGAATCAGTTTAAATGGACAGACTTGGTGTCCCTCAATACATCAAAACGACTAATGGACATTGACAATGTTTTGCTTCAAAAAGAAGCTTACTTGATCTTGAAATTTAATAGCACCTTGACTAAGGCTTAACAGTATGACTGAGTTATCGAAATGCTAAATAGAACTACAATACCCATAATGCACCCTCTGAGTATATGAGCTATCCTCATTAAATGCACTATCACCATTGGTGGATTGCGTTAAACTACAATACCCAAGCATCCGAATGGGGGTATGCATATATGAGATGGCGGAAGGAAATGCTCCTTGTTTTTCAACCGGATGGCTGACAGGGAATGAGATGGACCTAAAATGAATACAGATTGAGGTAAGCTGCGTAAGGTGCATGGTGGTTGAGTTGCGTAAAGAGCGTTTCAACTTAGACGCGTGCAACATGGACTGCTTTTAATCTAATGTTTCTGTGCAGACACGCGAGGAGCGACCAGATTCGGCTTGCAACTCGCGATTAGAAGCGGCATGGGGAACAAGCAGTCACGCCCAGGTACGTTATTATAACTAGGCTAAGAAAGAAAGGAGTTTAGTTCAATACATTACCAACACTTGCTAAATAAACGCCCCATGTTTTACAGAAAACCGTTATCTAAAAAGCTGCACGTGCAGAAGTAATACTGAAGCGGCTGTCAATGAAAGCACGTCACAATCAGGTATGCTTTAAAAAACGGTGTCATTTACTGGCTTAGGTGACTTATAGCAGTAGTGCCAATGCCATATTCGCGTAGTTTGCTAAACGACAGCCTTTCTTCACAGATAGCCAAGCAGTACCCAGCCGCGCTAGAAAGAACGAACATAAATAAGAATCGGTCTGCATTTCAGAAGGTAGGAATCATTAACTATGGATAGTAATTATCAACAAAAACTTGACATTATAAAGCTTTACAATTCCCTTCCTCCTTTTTCATTACTGCCAGAAAATACTCGAACTCCTATCCCAAGAAGCTTAAAGTCTGCATTAAGGAATACCTTCCATCAGGTATATTCATTCATTCATTTTTTAATGCTCCAACCTATATGTTTTGTAAGATAGCAATCAACTAAAAGGGTGGGAGCCCTATCACTAATACTAACTTTTTATACCCATTACAGACAACATCATCGCTTATAAAATTCAGAAGCCCTGATGAGAGCCCCTGTACTCGTAAGCCGGGACTCGAAACGCGTTGGCAATACAAAACATTGAGGGAGTGAGAATACAACTCTTTCCATGATTGAGGGCTAGTTCTTATACCCCTATCAGTCATAGTAATACGCTCCCCGTGTTTATCCTTGATACCTTGTAAAGACAATTTTGAATGTGTCTAGGATCAAAAAAATTTACCACGCTATTTATTTGGCGTAAGAAGTTTTTGTTGTCACTTACCTTTTTAAGATGTTGTGATGTATCAATGTAATAATGTTTATGTCTTTTGTAATGATAGTGCAATGATGAAAATGTGTTATAACTTCATTGTTTTTTTCCACATACTTTAATAAATGTATGAAAATGAAAAAAGAATTTTGAAAAATAAGGTAAAATAAAAATACCTGATCAGACAAATAAAGTAAGGTGTTTGATCTGTATGAGAAATCATTTCTATATCTAAAAGATATAAGGTCCAGGTGTTTTCCCTTTTTTTGCTTATAGATATACGGCCCTACCTGCTCCTTGTCCCTTGGGCCTCACTCCTTTGGTTAATGACGCTAAGACTAACAGGGCACATTACAAATTGTCCATTCTCAGGTGATCACAAACTTACCTGCCTAATGAATATTAACTAGGCAGGTCACAATTTGTGACCCTTTGTGATGGGCTGCAAATGCAGGGATGGAGGCTTGCAATGGACAGCAGACTTGCATTCGAATTCCCAAACAGTAAACATCTCAATTCCCAAATGGTAATTCAAAAGCATCCTGTGCCCCTTAAAGGGACGAGTGTTGCGTACACTTTTTTTCCCATTTGGGAAGACATTGAGAAAAGTAGACAGTGGTCTTCTGGACTAGTTCCTGCAACCCCCTAGGGTTGCAGACACAGTTACCATTGGGGAAGTTGTTCCACTGAGACCTCTTCCCCATTGGGAATCAGATACCACCCCTTTGTAGTCACAAGCCATTGATAGATTTGTCACAAACCATTGATACATCCCTTTCCTAATTGCAGGTAGTTGGAAGACACCCCTTTCATGCACCCTCCTATTTGCGATTCAGACTGGGTTGCAAAACTCCTTTTACAAGTCAGAAGGACTTTTACGACTCATAAAATGGCTTTTCTAAATATATGATTTTGTGAATTGCAGGCGTTGCGCATGGAAAATACCTTTGTATATCGGCCCCCCTGCTTCTCTGCTTTGATCACTCAATATTAAGGCTTTTATTGAATTTTTTTTTACTAAATACATGGGCCTCATTTACAAGAAATTAAAGCAGCGCGGTGCCGCAAGCCATTTGGCTGCTCCGCGACAGGCCACGTTAATTCCAAGCACAGGGATGTGTCATATCTACAACGATATGACGGATCCCTTTGCTCTCCCCTGCGCTGGCACACAATTTGCTGCCATGCGCCGACGCAGGCACCCTTGCACTATAGTGCAAGGGTGCCTGCATCAAGGGGAATGATTATTTATGTGCAGGAAGGTGTCCCTTCCTGCACTTAAGCAATCTGAAAATGGCGTTTTTAGGTCGAGCCTCGAGTAGCGCGCAAGCGCTGCTAGGCGAAGACTTTGTGTAAGGGGGTTTCAAAAGCTGACCAGACGCTCATGCGTCGTGGCCTTTTTCGGGCGGTTACGCGCGCAGGGCCGACATCTGTTTCCCATTATCGTGCCCAGACGCGTGCGCGATAATTGGAAACACATGCCGGGAAAAGGCCATGACGCACGAGCGTCTGGTCAGCTGAGCAGGCTGCCGCGCTCGCTCGCCCTCGCCCCCGCTCCTCTCTTGTAATTTATTGTCGTTGGCTGTTTTTATTCTCATCACCATCACCACCCAGGGTCTGGTTCGAGTAAGTTCACAGGTCGGATTTGCGCGTGGCTTTTCCTCTCTGCTCCCTTTTGTGTCTAATGCACGGCGCGCTGGCTCTGCAGGGCGTGTGATCTTGGGTACATCGGTCAGTCTCTCTGATCCGACCCTGAGCCGCCTGGTAATTTATTGTCGTTGGCTGTTTTTATTCTCATCACCATCACCACCCAGGGTCTGGTTCGAGTAAGTTCACAGGTCAGATTTGCGCGTGGCTTTTCCTCTCTGCTCCCCTTTGTGTCTAATGCACGGCGCGCTGGCTCTGCAGGGCGTGTGATCTTGGGTACATCGGTCAGTCTCTCTGATCCGACCCTGAGCCGCCTGCATGCACGCTGGAGACAGCACGGAGGGCTGTTATGGCATTGCACACCCCTCACAGCCAGCAGACAGCTGTCGAGGCGCACAGGGCCTCACCTACCTGACGTCCGCGTCCTTCGGGGGCCCCTTCTCTGGAGCGTTGATGCGTTTAGAGAGGCTTTATATCTTTACTTATGCATCTCAGTAGTAAAGCGCCAAGATGCAATCTATAAGAACAGAAAGCGCTAGTGTTTACACTGCGAAACACTATCCGTGTTTCACTAAAAGGGCCTCCGAGTAGCCATTCAGAATATTTTTCTTGGTTCTTTAGCAGTTTGTCGAGCCCAGAGCGTAATATAAAAAAAAAAAAAAAAGTAAGTGCACGGGCTCCGTTTTTTCCCCTCAGAAGCCGCCGCCAGCGCTGCCGAATGTTGGGGTTGCCAAGGCTTCTTCATCTTGATTCAACCTCATGTCTTTTTCTTCCGTCACCCTATATTTTCTGTCTCTTTTTCCCCTGAAGCGGGTTCTTTTACATCCCAGTCTTTCATCTCGTGTCAGTCACTGTTTTACTCTCTTTCTCTCCCCGTCTGTCTCTCTTTAATGACTGCCTCTTTCTTGCTCAAGGTGAAAGTTTTGTGAAAAAAGTCCCGCTGGTCCTAACATGAGCAGCAGTGCCTCCACTTCCAGCCACAAATTAAGCACTAAGGCTCAGATTTACTAACGCTTTATGCCGGCATAAAGCAAAATGAACTGGTGCACGGTATTTACTATCTAGCGCAAAAGGTGTTGTGCCACGTTTTGTGCTGGAAGGTCGCCCTTTTCACAGCACAAAAGCCCTTTGCGGTGTTTTGTAAAGTGCAAACAGCACAAACAGCCTAAGTTTTGACATAAAGCCCTATTTTTGAAGGTGGTTGTTACAGGCTCAGGTGCAAAACTTGAGGCCGGTGTGAATAAGGGGAAATATGCCCTTTAAAAACAAGCATTGGCATAGCCAATAGGTCTCGCCTTTGGGAACTTATAAGTGTTTAGCCATGCAACAGTTGATGTTGTTGCACCAAGGATATTGTGCTGCATAACTAAATACTTATAAGGTCCCAAAAGCGAGACCTATTGGCTATGCCAATGCTTGTTAAACTTCCATGTGTGCTGCTTAATGCAGCACACATAGAAGTTGAAAAACTGCATTTTTTCCAATGATTGTATGTGTAGGAAGGTAAACCTTTCTTCACATAAACAATCACACGAGGTGATTTCCTCATTCTTTGTGTGCTGCAGAATGCAGCACGCATAGAAAGAGGAAAAAATGAGGAGAGATGAAAACATTTCTCCTCGTTGCACCTCCCAACGTCTCCCCTGGGGAGGCGTAGCATTCTGACGCATTTCCAAGTTCACGATTTCTCGTAAATCTGGAAATGTGCCAGAAACCATGGGTGTTGCGTGGGAACACCCACAGCAACACCCATGGCACGCGTAGGAACACCCACAGCAACACCCATGGCATGGCCCCTTTCATGCAAAGTGTTGTGTGTAAAGGAGCCATATTTACAAGGACACGAAAAACCATGAAGGGTGGCTTTACGTGTCCTTGTCAATATGTGGCAGAAGGTTGCGCCCCCGGTGCATCACAAAAAGTGACTCACCGGCGGAGCAAGAGGCTTGTAAATAAGCCCCATTGCATTCCTCTTCGTTTATTATGTCTCTTGGATGTAAAGTGATTTGTGAAATGCTTTACATTAGCTTTCTAAGCTAATACTGAGCACAAGTAAGTGACCATGATTATCTGTTGAAACTTGAATAACGTTGCACAAATCTAATTAGTAAGGCCTATAAGCTAATAAGTGAAAGTTGGCTTCTTCTCTCTCCCAATATTTTCGGTGTTTCCAAATTCTGCTTTCTTTTTATAATGGCATTTGATTGATTTTGAATTTTCAAAATTACACTTTTTGAAACCATCTGATATTTGTTCTTAAACGCGAATTACGGCTATTATTGTTTAAATGCTACTGCTGCAGTCTTTAATTGGCCTACTGCTGAGGCTGATATGATGAATACAAATGACTGTTTTAGAAGGCTGCAAAACCAAATAGATTAGAATATTAGCTTCTATTTGAGGATTTTTACCAGCCAAACGACAATCTATATTGAGACATAATTACATGAATACCTTTGATGCAATGTCCTTTAAATATTTGCATATTTCACAGTATGCAGACCTTTAGAAATATATAGCTGATGCACGAGTTGAGACAACACACCAGCGTCCAACCAAACACACTGGTCTCCAGCCAAATTGGTTCTAACCTCGTGTGATGGTCCAGTGTTAGCTGCCCTCCCAGACTGCCTTCCCTAATTATCCATAGGCCTTTCTCTCAGGTCTCTGGGGCGATACACCAGGACCTTTTTATGCCATGTGTGCCTGCTCCTTGCTTTACTTGTTCATATGAGCTTCTCGAACGGATAAGTATGTGGTGGAAGGAGTCGGGCGTACAGGTTTGCGTGATACAACTTTAAATTGTACATAGTTTGCAAAAAGGTGATATTTTTAATGTAGGACCTGGTTTATAAACCTTTTTAGGTCTCGCCTACGCAGCGCGCATGCGCTGCGTAGGCAAAAGACTCTTGCCATCGATTCGGCTTTTCAGCTTAAAACGTGCACGCGTTCCATTGCCTTCAATGGCAACGCGTGCACGTTTAGCGATTCACTTGCGGGAGCGAGCGGCGCCATATGGTAGCAATTATCGCTCCTGGCGCCGCTCGCTCCCGCAAGTGAATCGTGCAGGCTCCCTCCTCTCCCCTCTCCCCCCTCCCCCTGCTGCTGTGCGAGGCGCGCGCTTGTTTTATTTTGTATGTGTGTGGCCCTTTGTCTATAATGCGCGCCCGCTTTTATGTGAGGACGGTGTTTCGAGCGGAAAATGCCTATTAGTCCGGACTGACATCGGTTTTACAATTTCCTTGAGGCATTTTCTACCAGACCAATTCAAATGTTGGCAAGAATTTTGCAAATTAGCACAACTGCAATTTGAGAAAAAGTTTAACACAATCGTACAGTGCAAAATATGCTAATTTTCGTGGCAGTTTGCCTGTGTGATAAAAAATTCCCTCAGTCTTACGTCTGGTATTAGCCCCTGAGTAGGAAGTTCCATAACTGCTTTTATAATTTCGGAAACATGACACTTTCTCCTTTGAAGTTTCAGTAGTTGTTTCCAGATATACCCTGCTATGGAATTGTTCTGAATGAGTGGGTGAGCGGGGGAAGTTAAGGAGGTCACTTCATAAGTGCCCCAGAGAACTTCCTGCTAGTAAAGTGATTTCAAACCTTTTTTTCTTGGAAAAGGTTACATTCTACTGCAACTCATTTTGTGAGTTGGGCCCAATGTCTTCATTGCTCTGACTTTCTGAAAATAGTCAAACTGCTTAAAAAAATAAACAGTTCCAATCATACTAAGTCCACATTTGCATAGTCTCCAAGTCAAGAGATACCCCGCAACAATGGGGTGATTTTTGCATATTCGGAACACCATAACATCACTGTCTTTCTGTTCTCACAGATACCTGCTTAGCATGAACTGTCTGGAATGAACAGGTATAATGAACGCTCTCTGGGACTCCATTAACATATTAACTGGAAGTCCAGCCAGCCTGTGAATCCCATTATTCTAATATGGTGCACATTAATAATTACAGTGAATAACCCCCCTCCCCGCGAGCATGCATCGTTCGCCGCGCACGCTCACCGTGCTGGTGACAGGTACAAAACGGCCCACCCTTTGAATGGACGGTTAGGTGCAGCCAAGCAGATTTCCATTATCGAAATGCAAGGATTTTTCACAGAACGCATGTAAATCACGCTTGACATGCAGCGCGGTGCAGTGGGAAGTCCTACTGGTGAGTTAACAATCACAGTTCATTACTTTCCTTATCTTTTGTTACCCTTCTCTCCGCACTCACATTGTTTTCCTGTTTTGACGTTTCTTTTATAGATGGCAAAAGTATCTCAGAATTCCAGTGATCCATGTATTTCATAAGCCTTAAACTCAAACAAGTTGCTACTATGAATAATTGTTTTTTTGCTATGTAATATTTCGCTTATATTGAGTGTATTATTTTGCGATTTCATACTAGCTTTTAGGTTTGGCATGGCAATAGATTTAGCTGTTCGCCAGCAGTCATGTCATCATCACAAACATAAAATGGTCTGGCAATAGACCGCTTTGGTTGCCTGTGAGGCCTCGTGTCATCAACACACACAAACAGAAGCTGAGCATTCTCTCATCTCGTCCACTCATTGGCTTGTTAGGGTCACCGCCCCCTCACCCCCTTCAAACATTGCTTTAACCACACACACACACAACCACAACCCCACACACACAACCACACACACAACCACACACACAACCACACACACACACAACCACACACACAACCACACCCAGCCACACACACAACCACACCCACACCCAGCCACACACAACCACACACACCCAACCACACAACCACACACACACAACCACACACAACCACACACACACACACACAACCACACACACAACCACACACACACATAACCACACAACCACACACAACCACACACACACACACAACCACACACACATAACCACACAACCACACACACATATCCACACAACCACACACACATACACAACCACATACAACCACACACACAACCACACACAACCACACACACACAACCACACACACACAACCACATACAACCACACACACAATCACACCCACACACACACAGCCACACACAACCACACACACACACACACAACCACACCCAGCCACACACACAACCACAGCCACACACAACCACACACAACCACAAAACCACACACACACCCAAACACACCCAACCACACCAAACCACAAAACCACACACACAACCACACACACAACCACACACACAACCACACAACCACACACACCCACACACACACACACAACCACACACACACACAACCACACACACAACCACACACACAACCACACACAACCACACACACACAACCACACACACACACACACACAACCACAACCCCACACACACACACACAACCACACACACAACCACACACACACAACCGCACACACACAACCGCACACACACACACACAACCACACACACAACCGCACACACACAACCACACACACAACCGCACACACACAACTGCACACACACAACCGCACACACACAACCGCACACAACCACACACACACAACCACACACACACAACCACACACACACACGTTTCTTGTTTGAAGATGTTACTCTCTCCTGCGCACCCCACTCCTGTACTAAGGTTACGAGTGACCTGGCACCCGCCTTTCAGAGGTTATTGCATCCATCCAAGTCTAACCTGGCACTGGTGTGTCCCAGCCTTGCACACGCCGGGTGATAATCTCCGCACCTCCTTCTAGACCCCAGCTCACTACTGTTTGCAGTCTGTCACTCACCCCTCACCTCCCTGGCACTCACCCTTCACCCCTCAGGCCTGGCAGTCACTCCTCGCACCTGGCACTCACCCTTCTCCCTCTCTGGCACTCAGCATTGACTCTCCGTGACACTCAACTGTCACCTCCCTGACACTCACCCATGTCCCTCCTGGCATTCACTACTCGCCCCCTTGGCACTCACCCTTCACCTCCATGGCACTCACCCTTCACCTCCATGGCACTAGCCCTTCATCTCCATGGCACTAGCCCTTCATCCCCCTGGCCTGGCAGCTAACCTTCACCCCTTCCACTCACCCTTCCCCTCCCTGGCACTCACCCTTGACCCTCCTGACTCTTACGTCTCATCTCCCTGGCACTCACCCTTCATCTCCCTGGCACTCACCCTTCATCCCCCTGACCTGGCACTCAACCTTCACCTCCGTGGCACTAGCCCTTCACCCCCCTGGCCTGGCACCTACCCCTCACCCCTAGCACTCATACTTCCCCTTCTCGGCACTCACCCTTCCCCTCCCTGGCACTCACCCTTCACCCTCCTGACTCTTACGTCTCATCTCCCTGGCACTAACTCCTCACCTCTCTGGCACTCACCCTTCACCCCCATGGCCTGACAGTCACCCTTGTCCCTCCTGGCATTCACTCCTCACCTCCCTGCCACTCACCCTTGACCCTCCTGGCACTAGCCCGGTTTCCCCCAAGAACAAAAAATAACAAGCACTGGCATAGCCAATAGGTCTCGCCTTTGGGACCTTATAAGTGTTTAGACATGCAACAGTTAATGTTGTTGCACCAAGGATATTGTGCTGCATAACTAAATACTTAAAAGGTCCCAAAAGCGAGACCTATTGGCTATGCCAATGCTTGTTATATGAGTAGCTGTGAATTACCCAAGAATTCTAGAGCCTTATGCACAAATCTTTTTTGTGAGTAAGTGAACTTCTGTAAGTGTGAATTAGTTTCTGTGAGTAGTTGAATCTTACTCGAGGCTTAGCTGCAACTTTCTCGTTAATTTACAGTTTCATGAGATTTTTATTCACGTATCTGGTTCACAAATCTTTTTTTTCTGTGAGTAATTTGTTGATACTCGCACTTGTCCAACTTACTATATAGAATTATAGAAAGGTAACAGTGAATTATGGGGATGTTTTTCACAGAGGGGTTCTGAGTGACATCAATTAGACAACGAAAGCAAAGCTCGTGTTGTCTATGATGTCACTCAGAAACTCGAGGTGAAAACATCAACATAACTCCCTTTTTACCCATCTATGATTTTATGCTATGTATGGATCCCAAAATTATCTTCCCCTACCTTTAACTACTGCACAGGGGCCAAGGATAATTGGAGAGCTACACATAACATGCCCTCTCCTCCCTGACACAAATGTGAAAAATAAATATCTTGAGCAAACACAAGGAGATGTTGGACGGAGCCCTACAACGTTTCAGACACTGACCCCCAGTCACAGATCTGGCTTTAATCCATCATCGTTCTTTAGCTCACTTCGCCACCCCAGTTCAGACCCAGCCATAAGCAAATCAGTCTTGACCCTGTTCCTCATGGGAACAGTCCAGCCCATACTGCCAAGCCAGGTCTTCCCTGGACAGGAAACAAGCATCCTAGGACACGTTTCGGGGCTTCACCCCTCATCAGCCAGGCTAGCTTGAATCCAGTGGCAAAGTGAGCAAGGGACCCACGTCAAGGCATACCCTGCCAACTGATTTTAAAACAAACGTTTTAAATTGTTTTAAGAACGTCTTAATTGTTCAAAATCTTTTCGCGCTACTGTGTATATCGGAACTCTGCTTTGCTGCCATAGCATTGCGCACTTTAGACCGCTAACAAATTGCATACCCGTACCTCTGACATCCGCATTTGCACCTCTTGGGACGGGTGGTCGGGGACGGACTTCGCTACGACACTTCCGCCTGGCCAGGAAGTGCTCAGGGGCGGGGCTACGATCCTGATGCAGTGCCGTGGGGGACATTTAAGCACGGCCGCAGCGCGGTTACAGTGATAGCTCATACTCCTGTTTAACGGCACATAACGCGCGTCTAGCGCTTCTTAGAGATACTTTGTTGCACAATTGCACTTTATTTTTTATCCGTTGCACTATTGTACTTGAATTTGAATTTGACCTGTTTGTGCTCTTAGTTGTTTGAAACTTATTTTAAAACGAACGTTTTAAATTGTTTTAAGAACGTCTTAATTGTTCTAAATCTTTTCGCGCTACTGTGTATATCGGAACTCTGCTTTGCTGCCATAGCATCGCGCAATTTAGACCACTAACAAATTGCATACCCGTACCTCTGACATCCGCATTTGCACCTCTTGGGACGGGTGGTCGGGGACAGACTTCGCTACGACACTTCCGCCTGGCCAGGAAGTGCTCAGGGGCTCAGGGGCGGGGCTACGATCCTGATGCAGTGCTGTGGGGGACATTTAAGCACGGCCGCAGCGCGGTCACAGTGATAGCTCATACTCCTGTTTAATGGCACATAACGCGCGTCTAGCGCTTCTTAGAGATACTTTGTTGCACAATTGCACTTTATTTTTTATCCATTACACTATTGTACTTGAATTTGAATTTGACCTGTTTGTGCTCTTAGTTGTTTTAAACTGATTTTAAAACGAACGTTTTAAATTGTTTTAAGAACGTCTTAATTGTTCTAAATCTTTTTGCGCTACTGTGCATATCTGAACTCTGCTTTGCTGCCATAGCATCGCGTACTTTAGACCACTAACAAATTGCATACCCGTACCTCTGACATCCGCATTTGCACCTCTTGGGGCGGGTGGTCGGGGACGGACTTCGCTACGACACTTCCGTCTGGCCAGGAAGTGCTCAGGGGCGGGGCTACGATCCTGATGCAGTGCCATGGGTGACATTTAAGCACGGCCGCAGCGCTGTCACAGTGATAGCACATACTCCTGTTTAACGGCACATAACGCGCGTCTAGCGCTTCTTAGAGATACTTTGTTGCACAATTGCACTTTATTTTTTATCCGTTGCACTATTGTACTTGAATTTGAATTTGACCTGTTTGTGCTCTTAGTTGTTTTAAACTGATTTTAAAACAAACGTTTTAAATTGTTTTAAGAACGTCTTAATTGTTCTAAATCTTTTCGCGCTACTGTGTATATCTGAACTCTGCTTTGCTGCCATAGCATCGCGCACTTTAGACCGCTAACAAATTGCATACCCGTACCTATGACATCCGCATTTGCATCTCTTGGGGCAGGTGGTCGGGGACGGACTTTGCTACGACACTTCCGTCTGGCCAGGAAGTGCTCAGGGGCTCAGGGGCGGGGCTACGATCCTGATGCAGTGCCGTGGGGGACATTTAAGCACGGCCGCAGCGCGGTCACAGTGATAGCTCACACTCTTTTTTAACGGCACATATTGCGCGTCTAGCGCTTCTTAGAGATACTTTGTTGCACAATTGCACTTTATTTTGTATCCATTGCACTATTGTACTTGAATTTGAATTTGACCTGTTTGTGCTCTTAATTGTTTTAAACTGATTTTAAAACGAACGTTTTAAATTGTTTTAAGAACGTCTTAATTGTTCTAAATCTTTTCGCCCTACTGTGTATATTGGAACTCTGCTTTGCTGCCATAGCATCGCGCACTTTAGACCGTTAACAAATTGCATACCCGTACCTCTGACATCCGCATTTGCACCTCTTGGGGCGGGTGGTCGGGGACGGACTTCGCTACGACACTTCCTTCTGGCCAGGAAGTGCTCAGGGGCGGGGCTACGATCCTGATGCAGTGCCGTTTGCGCCCGTCCGCGCACGGATTGCGCCCAGCGCCAGAACCCCTGCCTGTCTTACGCCAATAAAGTATGCGCGGGAGCTATTGATCAACCTAAACAAGGGTGAGTGCCCAAATCCTGATATACTGGTCGATGGGGACTTTAACTGCACAGTGAGTTGCCGCTCATGTGGACTAGTTGCCCACTGCCAACAAAGCAAACACATTAGGGCCAGGGAAAGTGATGGCACTATCCCTCTACCCCTACCAGATAGTCCCCAGCGCAGCATCACTGGGGGTGGGCTGTCCCAAAGACCGCTAGGAGATAATGTCCCTCGGCAGCGACAGGATGAACCCACAAGAGCGCAGGTCGCTGGTAATGATAATATCAGGTGTATTCTGTTAAATACAAGATCAATGGGGAAGCACAAATACGAACTAGAAGGCTTGATACAAGTTCTAAAACCTGACCTGATCTTTTTAACCGAAACTTGGGCAAACACTGCCTCTGAACCAGACTGGAACGTCGCTCTACCTGATGGCTATCAGGTAACCTGCGCTGACAGGGTAGGGAACAAAGGGGGGGGGGATTGCTATAATATATAGGTCCCAGTTTACAGTAAGGACGGAGCTGGTGACAGCACTGGAAGCGGAGGCTATGACCTTCAGCATCAAAAGAAATAACGCCTTGCTCCTTCCGGGACTCCTTATTTATAGACCCCTTTCAGCCATGCTCTTCAGACCTTTCTCGAGTCATGCCTTCATACCCCAACGTTTACAATCTTAGGGGACTTTAATTTCCATCTAGAAGCAAACAATGATACAGAAACAGCCACGTTGTTGGATAATCTCGCAGGGTACGGGATGAAGCAGATAGTTTTGGGGCCCACACACTTAGCTGGTCACACCTTGGATGGTGTATTTACGAACAATCAGGAGATAGATCTGACAAGTGTAATGCCTTTACCTTGGTCAGATCACCATGCAATACTTTTTAACATTGCTAGCCCTAGAACTAGCAGAGAGCAGAGGAACAGACCACCTTTGCTCAGATTTCGCCGATGGAAAGGCATTCAGAAAAACCAATTGGCAGCCACTTTGGCTGATAATCCCCCTAACACTATGCTTGACTCTGATGATGCAGCAAATAACTTTGATGACTGGATCAGGTCTTCAATAGACCAGCTTGCTCCTGAAATAATCAAGCAGCCCAAAAGGTACAGAGTGTCAGCATCTTGGTATGGGGCGGAGCTTAGACCCATAAAGGCTAAATGTAGGCGTCTTGAGCGGCTTTGGAGGACGGACTACAGTGAAAAACATAAAAAGGGCTATAATCTGGCCCTGGAAGAATATAAGGAAGCCATAAAACGGGCAAAAGCGACCTACTTTACAACCAAAATCTACGAAGCCAAAAACTCCTTGAAGGAGCTCTTTAACACAGTCACAGCCCTATCCAAACGTCCGCAGGACAGCCTCTTTAAACCGGACCAAAACTTTGTGGATAAAATTGCCACCTTCTTCCAAAATAAAGTACAGGCAGTATATGACAAACTGCAGAAATCAGTTCCACCGACAGTAGATAATAATGCAGATCCCTTGGAGGACAACCCCGCTCAGAGTAGTATGTCAGAGTTCTCTGTTTTAGCGGCAGATAAAGTCAATGATATACTACTATTGACAAAATCAGGCTCGCCTCTGGATCCCTGTCCCCCATCAATATTGCACTTGGTATCTGAGCAAGTCAGTGTACAACTTACCCCTATGCTAAATAGGGTAATTAGCTCTGGTGTTTTTCCTCAGCTATGGAAAAAGGCTTGCATTAGGCCGATTATCAAGAAAGCCACACTGGATCCCACTGAGACTATAAATTACCGCCCGATATCATGTTTGCTATTACCAGCTAAAATTATGGAAAAAGCAATTAATCTAGAACTCATTAACTATTTGGATGGTAATCTAATCCTTTATTCCACATAACATGGCTTCAGGTCAAGACATTCCACCGAATCCACCTTGATAATGGCGACGGAAGAAATACGCAAACTGGTGGATGAAGGGGGCAGAGCCATCCTCATCCTACTTGACCTATCAGGAGCATTTGACACCGTTAACCATGCAGTGCTGGTGCAGCAGCTGAAGGCAGTAGGCATTAGAGGGACGGCTCTAGCCCTCCTTTCTTCCTTCCTGGCATCCAGGGAACAAATGATCCACTGGGAGGGTCTTAAGTCTGCAAACCTGTGCCTCCCGTTTGGAGTCTCACAGGGGTCAGCTCTGTCGCCAACGCTATTCAACATCTATGTTACACCTCTGGCCAGATTAATTAAACAGCACGGTTTTAATCTGGTCTCGTATGCGGACGACACCCAGATTGTGGTCTCGGTCTCACAGAGGGTGGACATCACAGAGACCCGGTTCCGTAACTGTCTTAATACAGTTATGGCCTGGATGAGCACAAACTTCCTTAAACTCAATACTGAAAAGACCGAGGTCATTGAGTTTGGGAAGGGCCCCTCAGTTTGGAATCAACTATGGTGGCCTGCGGAGGCTGGGAGCTGTCCAGTTCCGGTGACCAAGGTTAAGAATTTAGGCTTCATGTTCAATAGTGAATTAAAGCTGGGGAAGCAAGTCAATCACGTAACCT
Source organism: Calotriton arnoldi (assembly GCA_963921515.1). Taxonomy (NCBI): domain Eukaryota; kingdom Metazoa; phylum Chordata; class Amphibia; order Caudata; family Salamandridae; genus Calotriton; species Calotriton arnoldi. The sequence goes on along the minus strand of CAWUFW010006750.1, from coordinate 839,025 downwards.
CCGCCTGCTTTTTCACTTGAAAATTCAGCGCAAAATTTTGCCGTTCATCCCATTCACTTTAAGGAAAACGGTAATAGGAGCCCTTGTACTCTCCAGAATCGATTATGGGAATGCGCTATACTTAGGTATAGACAAAGACCAAACTGCTAAACTGCAGAATGCGGCTGCCCGAGTGCTGCTCGCACTCCCCAAACATTACCCCACGTCTTCTAGTATCAGACAGCTTCATTGGCTTACCATCCCAGAAAGAGCAAAATTCAAAGCCCTCTGCCTGGTGCATAAGGCGCTCTATGGTGGCGGTGCCATAGACATTCAAAGGCTATTTTCTTGGTACCAGCCTCTGCGTAGTCTGAGGTCTGCCAATACAGGATTGGTTGTGGTCCCCAGAACAAAAAAGGCCAGATGGGGTGGGAAGAGGTTTTCACATCAAGCTGCTAAATTGTGGAATTCTCTCCCCTCTCAGCTGAGACTGCAATCTAACAGGACTATCTTCAGGAAACAGATAAAGACCTGGTTGTTTCCCAATGCTCTTAATTAGGAGGTCTTTGGGTTAGTATGAACTGTCCTCAGCGCCAAGACGCCTCGTCAATCGAGCGCTTTATAAATGCATCAGTCAGTCAGTCCAATTTAGGGGGAACAAAGCAAACACAATAAGATGATGGACTGAGCGCTAAAACATTTCAGTCACTCACTCCCAGTAAATATCTTACCTGCTATCCTTAACCAAAACCAATTACCTTCCCCGCCTTCCACCCCCCCCCGCAGCTGTGCTTTCTGCTTTCAGTCAAAGCAGACAAGCAGAGCTGCGCCAACAGACTCTCAGAGAGCCCCGTCACAAGGCCTGGAAGACCATTATGACATCACAACAGTGGGTAGCGGGTTTTGTTGCCAACTGTTGTGATGTCATAGCAAGGAGTTGTGACTTTCAGAAACTGAAATAAACGATAGAGGATCTATATGAGAGTCATACATAAATAACATAGGTATATCTTTCAACTACCTGTAAGCGGTAAACTGGGATTGACTCAAGGAGGTAAAAGGAGGCACTATACAGTGAGTACTACGGGATTAAACATTTTATGTTGAGGTCTTGGTATGGAGAATGGGAAACAGTGGTTAGTCTCTTGTTTGGTATGATTGCTAACCGCCAGGGATCTGTGTATAGACGAACGGTAGAGCAGACAAAGGAGCTACATGATGTTTTTACTAATTATCCAAAAAGCTTTTTGTGAAGTTAAAAAAAGTATTTATGCAGAATATGAAATGAATAACTGAAGACATATATCAACATTTCGAGCATTAATATAATGAAAAGGTTGCACAGAAAGCTTGAACTGCTGCTATGTCTGCAAATAGTAGCTCAGCAGTCTTTACTGGACTTCTTCCAAATCAATTCCTTAGCTGGCTTCCTCTGCAGCAGTGAAAAATGTCAACTTCAATCTTCGCTAGTGACACATCGGAAAGGGCTCTTCAATCAGCGCAGACCAGGCGTGGTTCTTAGAGCTACAACCTGGGGAGAGACTGTGACAGTAGGAGTTTAAAGTGAATCCGAGCAGTGCATTCTTTGCTTCGTTTAAAGAAGCAGTTCTTCACACTTTCTATTTTCTGTCCCTTTTTAGCAGTATGCAGTTGGCTGTGCATTATGGTACCATATGGATAGCACTGCAGAACTCATTTGTCAAGTAAATAACAGAGTTTACGGATTCTGCTGAGTCTGTCTTTTTAAATTGCATTTGCTGAACCTGTGGCTTGCATGTGGTTATGAAGGTGAAAGGCGAGTGGCACTGATTTGATTAATCAACAATTGTACCAGAAGCTGTGCCGGCATCCTAGAATGCAATAAATCTACCGAGTTACCTTAATTGCTGTTTACCACTGTTGCATTTTGATAAGTGTGTCAGCTTCCAAAAGTGTTTTGTCTTAGACCTGTTTTAAGTGTCAATTGGTCCCGAAATTCCAGGCCCGATTTACAGAGCTTTGTCTGTGAATAAGTATCTTCTTAGTCCATCACGATGTGTGACTTACACATGAATTTCCAGAGGTCTTAGTCTTTGAATTTATAAGTGGAGTCTAAGGCTGTAGTTAAAAACTGTTTATCATAGAAAAATCCTGGATGAATTCAGATCTGGGTATTTAAATCATGAGGCAACAAACCAGCAGCAGTTTTTATCTATTGGAAGGGTCCTGCAGATGCTGGTTGTAGGAGTGCAGCCAACTCCTGGACAGTTAGAAAACTACTTGTTAGGTCTCGCCTAGACTGCGCATGCGCATACTCTTTGAGACATGTTGTTTACTGTTAGTGGGCTTGGAGGCCCCCCATTACTTACCATTGATTGGTTTCAAAGTCACTCTCAATTGCTTGCATCCTGCTGGTCAGCACTTCCCTCTTCTTGCATGTGGCAGTCCCCTGGAGAATGGCCCAAGTATTTGTGTTCTTACACTGCTCGCAATTTTGGGAGCTATTTCTTTCTCTTTGTTTAGTTGAGCCACTGTACAGATTGGATGGCTGATGGCTCTGTCGCCTGTCATCTGTATTTGCTTGATCCCCCTCCCTCCCATTGCTGTGCCCACGCCCAGCACAATAGATGAGGCGAGAGATCAGATGCGCTTGTCCCGTCCTCTGACCTTTGTTTTCGTTGCAGCTTTTACATAGCGTGAACTCGCCCCCTAAGGTGTTGGAGCACTTTACACAAGAATATCTTCATTTTTTTGCAGGCACAGCAAGATTAAGTGATTTGTCCAGGCCTCAGGATGTTGAGCTGGCACCAAGACTCGAACCTGGTTCCCCAGCTCCAAAGTCGTCAGCTTTGGCTGTTATGCCACATCCTCTCCCCTTGCTTGTAGGTGTCAGATGGCAGATAAACATGCTTACGCTGATGTTACTTATTTTTGCACTGGGAAACTCTGCCTTTGGGGACTTCAAACACGGTAGCAAGATGAGCTATTTCTTCGTAAAACTTTCACCTGCCCAACAGACAAAAAGAAAAAAAAACAATGCTATGAAGCGGCCAGCGCTGGCCGCTTCATAAAGCTTTTTTACCAGTCCTGTAATCCACCCCGCCCGCCCTCCTGTTCACCACCCACACCTGCCCTCCTGTTTTTGTTTTTGTTATAGTTATAGTTATAGTACACAAACTGTTTGCATTTGTAAGGGATTATGAGTATTGTGGTAATTCCATATTGGTAGTTGTGCCTGCAACATTACTGGTACTGGGGGATGGGTAATTTTGGATGCAAAATTACCATACCATTACTTGTAATACTGATTTGTCTGGAAAGTTCTGCTTCAGCCTATCTTAAAAACAGATGGGTGAACAGAATAAGCGTTTAATAACTCAGATATGCAAACAGCAGCATTGACAAGGACAAAATGCCTTTCAAGAAAGACTGATTCAAGAACAGTAGGATTTTTCTCTTATAAATACATTTACTCATATATGGCATATTGCTTCTATAGAGAAAAAATGAAAACTGGAACAACTGACCGTGCCACACTTAAACCTCACGTGCTCTGGCTCGTGTCCATCCTTGTTGAAAGTTTGGCCATGCACTTGTGTCAAGCAACGTCTGGCCCATTCAAAAAGAGCTATACCAAACCACCACTACAAACCTGACAAAAACTCCCTTAATTTAACTTCATTACCTCAAACCCAAGAAGGCAGTAACATCAAACATCCCCGAAACAGCAGTTCGTTGCTGTTTTAATTTATCCAAGCAAATCATTTTCCAACAAACAACCGCTATGCTTCAATTAATATCCCTGTTCACCATGCCTATAAGTGAATCCTTCGCACACTGAAGACACACTTCTTTAACTGTATCATCCAAACACAAATCCCATCCTGCTCATACATACTCATCACAACTTATTGTCAAGATCAAATCCCAACTACTTATCTTAGTAGTGAGCCGTAACAAAGAAGCAAGATGGCTGCCTGGCTTGGGATTATATATAGAGTAGAATGTTTAAAAATACGTATTCTAAGTTCTAAGTGTTTGTTCAAGTAGCTGCTGTGAGTTGGCAATAAAGTGGATATGCATAATATTGGCCTCTGTACCTTGCCATAAAATTAAATGTGAGTTAATCTGCTCACATGCATAGGTTTATGGAATACCTGCATTTGACTGGTCAAAACATGCTTCCTTTACGAAGATGCACAATATAGCACTCTATTATTCCAAATTACATTTTTGATCAACTTAACTTCTGTTATTGCTTATATGCATATTTGCATAATGTTCCAAACTGATTACGTTATCCTATTGCCTTTTCTTCTTCATCAAGCATTGATAGAGGGGACTGTGTATAATCTAAATGATGTGATCAACTGTCCCTCACATGAAACATCAAATTATTTTCATTCCCCCTACCAAACCATTTTCAGGTGTTGCCTACACACAGCATTTAGCTGTCTGTTATTGAAGACTTATTGTGTACAATATTGGTTGGCTTTCTTGTGAATCTCATTTGCATACATCTTATTTGATAGCTTTCCTTTCCTTTCTGTGCTTGTCCTCCTGCCCCCACCTATAGGAGCAAATTCTTCTTTATTATCCTTTGGATTGGATGGCTTGTATCCTTCCACGGTTCCACACCATGGAACTACTTTTTCCTTTTTTACCCCGCGTCTCTCTCATATGTGTGCAGCTGTGCCCTCACATTCACAAACCCCACGCTCTGCAGCTCCTCCTCCCCTCCAGTTTTTTTTAGTTGTTTCCCTTACTAGGTATTATTTACATTTTTTAAACTTTTCAATTCCTTTTCAAAAGATCCTCTGGGCTCTCCCACCCTTCGTTCCATGTTGCTCCTTCTGCCGCAATTACTTGCACACCCCCCTCTGCTCCTCCATTGCTGCTCCCCCAATGTTTTATTCTTTTTTGGAGTGCCTGCCAGCTGCAATTTGCTATGAAGCTGCTTTTTTAGTGCTCTTTTTTGCACATATTTTTTTAATTTACCACTCCAAGATTGCTTCCCTCAGTGTATGGTGCAAGATAGAAAGTGGATGATTTGCAGAACATGCCTAGGACTGACAGGCAGTTCCGAAGATATGGGTAGTTCAGCGGGGAGGGTGTGCTGCTCATGTTGTGAGATATCTTGTATGTAATTGCAACTTCTTGAAAAAGAAAAATACTTTTACATCTAATAATTTCTGGTAGAAGTAGGCTGGATTCAGGTGAGGGATGCATAAAGGAGCCCAAACCGGCAGAAGAGGAGAGAATACCACACTCTTCTCGCCAATAAAAGAACTAAAGAAACACATAATCAAGCATGATCGGAAGACAAGCAGGGAACATGAGGAAGGAAACAGAAAGTATGCTTTCAGACAATAAAATCTTGTGGATCACATTTGTTTGCTACACAATAGCCATCAAAATTGTCTATAAAGTGTCTTCAGCATTTGGCTATCCACACAAGTGCATTATGGCTGCAGGCAAAAAACAACTTGTGCACCAAATCATGATTTGGGGTGGGCGGAACTCACAGAGTTTTACTCAGCGGAGTTCTGGTGAGTTACATGACAACTCAGCGAGATTCTGTGGTGTTCTGGTGTTCCGTGAGTGGTCAGAATCAGCACGCTGCGTAGCTCGCCCTGAATTTTGTCGCCAAAAGCTTCTTCCGTGCTGAAAAATCAGCGGGAATGGCACCACGTGGCACGTCAAAGGGCGCTGCTTCTTTGCTGCTGCTTGGGTTTTTTTTTTTTACTCGAGCGTCACCATTCTCACCACGAATGGTCGTGACCGCATGCAACCGCCCGTATGGAGAAAATCTTGCTAGGGGACACCGATTCTCATTCGCGCTCACCAACTTACTGTTGGTGAGCCTTAAGTTTTTCTGGAGCAGCACAGAGACCACTTTCGGAGTGGCGTAGAGGCCGCTTGTGGCTCACGAACTGCTTGCGAATGGCGGAGAATAGACGGCCGTAAACGGGTCGCAATAGGAGCATCAGGAGTGGGATTAGGTCTTGCCCCCCCCATGAGGGGAGAAGGAGAGAAGAGAGACAGCGGGAAACAGCGGGAGCAGGAGCGGAGGCAGGTGAGCCGGGCAGGGAAAAGCGAGCTGAGTGCGAGGGTTATAGTGAACCCTCGCAGAGAGTGAGCCCGGCGCCTCGCGCACGTGGTCCAGCTAGGTCCGGGCGCAGCTTGTGGGTCGCTGGAGGCTCCCACTCGGCTCCCATATGGCTTTCAGCCCAGCAAACCCTCCCCTTGTGGCTACACTGCAGTACCCCTGCTTCCTAACCCACACCATCCCCTCTTTCAAACCACGCAGCGAACTTCAACAAGTGCCACAGTTTTAAAACTGTCACACTTAGGGAAAAAAAACTGTAACAAAAGAATCAAAAACTTTAAGACTTTTAGGGCACCTGACAGCTGGCAGCACATAGCATACAGAAGCTTGCAGGAAACAGTGACACACAGGAGTAGTGTCACGGCCACGCTACAGCCGCAAGCCATGAGATAGTGCTATCTGGCTCAGTTCAGCATAACACAGCGCACTTTAGCACAATTTAGCACAAGAAGCACAAGGAGGGCAAGTGCCTGGCAATAAACAGTGCAGAGAGCAATCACCTGGCGAGCACGGGGCAGTGGACAGTGCACGGAGAAGAGGGCGGCTCCAGCACCAGCTCTGGTTCTTGCACTGGAGTATCCACCAGTAGTGTGGCCAGCGCAACCAGGGAGAACAGACCCTCGGCAACTCAGTGAGTCAGGGGGGGGGGATTTGCGCACTGTGCAGAGCGTGAGAGCTTGGCAGAAGATATTCTTGTAAAATCTGGAAAGTCTGTAAAGTCTAGAAACAGCCAAACAAACCAAATAATCATGCTACAAAACAACCACGCAAACAAGACCGCACAGAACCCCCAATCCATAACCAGTAAACAAAATCAACATCAATTTAGAAACATAACAACGGAGCAGATTACAGGTACAATAGTCCAGCCCAGCTCAGTCCGGCTATTAGGAGACTGCCCATCAAGACAGCAAGGAGAAATTAACCTGAAACTAAGCTACTACAATCAAGAATAGAAAATGAGGCACAAAAAACAACAAAACAAGCTACTAAGAAGCCCAAGGAAACTCTAGAAACATCAAAAAAATCAGATCAGGTAACAACAAGCCTGATACATTTGTTATTTGGAAAAATGATTCCCAGTAAAAAATTCATGTTTCTAAAAGATCCAACAAGAGTTATCTACTCAGAAACTTGACAACCAGAGGGTCTCCCGAACTCATTAACACCACAAAAGTTGATCACAGCAAAAATGAATGACTCCGAGATCGAAAACAATCAGAAGAATAGTCAAAACATAGAAAAGGTGGCTGGCGAGGATCAGGTAAATTGTAGTCGGCTAGTGATTGAGGCACAAGTGCATGCTTCTGATTGTCCACATTCCGCACCAAAAGCAGAGTTAAACATGGGTGCATTTAAACAAATGTCAGAAGTTGAAGGCATACAACTGGACATCTCAGATAATTCCCAGTCTCCAATTGTGCAATCTAACAACTCATGGTTACACTCAATATCGTTAACAAGCAATACAGACCTTCTACAGGCGTTAGAGGTCAAAACCCTCAATCAATCGGATAAATGGATGAATAAGGCAACCAGTGATACAACACAAGGACATTCGCAATCAATACTTGAGATATCCAGCACACGTGAACAGATTACCCAAAATCAGAGTTGGAAGAGGTACAACCAGGAGGAAAATGTACTAAACCACATAGTGCAGACGCATACTAGCCCTATAGAAACAGGAGTGACAGAGAATAAAACAACAGAGAATAAAACAACAATGACAGATAAAGAAAAAGGACAAGATAGAATTTTTAAAAAACACACGAAGGAGGGCTGTATACCAGAGACAAAAGTGGAGAATTACCAGACATCATGCACCTCACTCTTAAAAGTGCTAGAAACTACGATAACAGTCCTCAGCATACAATCGGATAAGCTTGATACACAGATAGATTTGATGAACATAATAGCTTCATATACTGTAGGAATAAATGCAAAGCTGGAAACATTGGCGGACTTAATAATCAAGGAACCAGGAACAAACACATTAGCATTTAGGGAGCGTGCATGTGGCCCAATAATAGACAAACTGAGTACAGTACCGGCCATTCTAAAACGTATCCTAAATGAAAGGCAAGCGAACTGCAATGACCAGACAAAAAGTATAAAACACACTAACATGACACATAAGTCTAATCAACAAGTTTCTCCCTCAGAGCAATCAAAAATACTAGTCATAACTGAAACGCTTGGGATTTCTAATGGAGGATCAGGATTAAAAGACATCAACACTGAGCAAGTAAAACAGCAACCAAACTCATTGGTTATAACTGAAACGCTCAGGATCTCTAAAGGAGGGTCTGGATTTGAAGACAACAATAGCAAGCAAGTAAAACAACTACCTGAGTCACTAGATGATCAAATTCATTCTGAAATATGCTTGCAAACTAAGAGACAGAAGAAACAAGCAAGGAAATCTAGAAAGAACAACCAATGTACAAAGAAAGACATCAACATTGGGAAAAGATAAGTTTCATATATTTGAAACTAAAAAACCACAAACAGTCTCGGAACTCCAGAGCAACCAGACAGATCAAGTAATGACAGACGAGAATGAGAAAAATGATTGTCAACTTATTTCATGGAACACATTAAATCATACCCTACAAACTGACGAATCAACGGACACAATACAGACAAACCAAGAAACAGTGCAGACACAAATTGCATTAACCAAAAATAAGCTACCAGAATCGAAAATAAGAAATCCTCTGTCACAACTTAAACAAGAATCAGGAATGAAAAGAAAAGCTTTGCACAAAAGGCAAGAAGAATCCAACGATAGCACATTCGCAAAGCAGGCAATATGGGAAGTACCAAAAACAACTGTAGATAACACACAAGCAAAAAATAAAGGAAGATTGAAACAAAACAAATGTACATTGGACCCGACAGTTGCTAAACGAGCAAAAGATATAATGAACAATTCAGAGCAGGACAAACGTGGCTTTGAGGAGGTCCCTCAGAGAAGCACACAAAAAGAAGATGCCCAGAAGGAAAAGATTGTAATTAAAGTAAACTTACAGAAAGATGGCGGAGTTGGGACAAGCCATAGAGAGGTATTGCAACCCTCACTTCCTACATTAACAACATCAGACATAAACCAAGCGGCCAGTCTGAATAAGCAGATCTATTAACACCCCACTACATTTCACAGGGTCAGCAAGATCTCCTCAATAGAGGAAATATATTGAGATTAATTGCCAAAATTTCCACATTAAAACATCTCACTTCAGCAGATCTGCTGTCAATTAAATTCATTCCTCAAGAGGAAAAGAACCGGATGGAAAATGCCCTCTCGACCTGGAGAAATTAGGAAATAGTGTCCTCAGTCATGAATGCCAGACAACAATTTGAAGTCTGGGGCATTACACTTGCAAAACCTTTAAGACCACGATATCCATCGCCTTTAACAAAGCCACCTAGGAGTCATAGCATAGACGAAGAAAATGCCCCAGTTTACTCAGTATTACAAAATGCAAGAGGAAAAATGGGTGACGCCGAAAAAACTAAGAACAGACAAAAACTACAACAGGATCCAGCCACTTGGAAATGGATGGCCTCAACTCAAAATGTTTCGGAAAAAGAATGACTCCCTTCACAAAGAAAAAGCTTACAGGACAATGCCCCTCCAACTAACTGGAAGAATTATGAGATTATTGCGCTTCAGGAGACCTGGCTGATTGAGCCAAAGGAAGTTGCCAATTAAACACACCATTATGTAAAAGCAATAAGAATGCATCGATATGGGAGACGAAAAGGCGGCCTTGCAGTGTATGTCTCTATGGCACTGAACATCAAGTCAGAACAGCTTCCCTGTACTACATCAGATTTACAAGTAATCAAAATGGACCAATGGTCTAACTACCCGACAATAACAATAATATTAATAAATGTTTATATGCATCCAAATGTGAGGAAAAAATAATTACAATATGCTAAACTTCTTTCGATTATAACTGCAATTAGATTTGAGAATCCTGCTTGGGAAATAATAATAACTGGTGATTTTAAATCAAATCTAATTTACACCGTGGACGAAGATAAGCAATTAGCAACGGCCAATGAGTTCTGGTCAGTTCCTCCACAATCATCCTCAGCAGCAAAATGGCAGGATTTGAAGGGGCAAAAGATACTTCTCGCCTTGGAACATCTAGGCCTCAGAGTAATAAATGGCAGAACTAAAGATGATACTCCCCCGCGATGGACCTATCATGGTGTAAATACCCAGTCAATAATGGACTATACAATCCTAAAGCTTTCACTACTGAACCACGTGGGGAAATATATTATCAAGTATACAACTCGAAGTAACCATTCATACCAGCATCTTGAACTAAAAATTAATCTTCCAAAACAACAACTAGCCCCCATAGAGATGGGCCACCTGACAACAGCAAATTTGAAACTCATTCAATGGTCGGCAGATACTCTCCCAGATTTAACAAGGCTAGCTAAAGAGATATATGAAATGAACACAGTTCATTTGAGGGAACCACCTGAAATAAACAACACCTCCTACATGGCCACCCTCTCCTGCCTGAGAAATGAACAGTTCTTGGAACTTCTTAATAAAGTTAAATCAGGCTCACCAAATGACATCTGTCCCCCATACATACAAAAAGACATTTGCTCAGAAATTCCAGGAAACATCCTTTCCCTATTCAACCTATCCCTTAGTCATGGGACAGTCCCACTAGCCTTTAAAGAAGCGGTAATCATCCCCCTCCAGAAAAAACAAGGGGTTGACCTGCAGAGGTTAGATAATTATAGGCCTATATCGCTTCTGCCACTTCTAGCTAAGGTATTAGAGGTACACGTGGCTAAACTTTTTAGTGCCTTCTTAGAAGACACCAAATTCTTAGACCCTCAACAGGCAGGCTTTCGATCTTCCCATTCTACCGAATCTGTCATTCTATCCGTCATGGATGATTTAAAAGAAAAAGCCGACGTTGACTGCACTCAAGCTCTGATCCTCCTGGCTTGTCAGCGGCGTTCGATACCGTTAATCATGCAATATTGATGGAACGTCTTGCCGCAGCAGGTCTCAGAGGAGTAGCCTTAAAGTGGTTTCAATCCTTCCTAGTAAATCGAAGACAATCAGTGTGGCTATCGCCTTATAAATCCGACACTTGCAACTGCAATTGTGGAGTTCCGCAGGGTTCTTCACTGTCGCCGCATCTTTTTAATGTATATATCCGACCCCTCATAACCACGCTCCGTCAGATGGGGGCACAGATATATAACTATGCGGATGATATCCAGCTGATTTTCTCTATAGATGACTCCATACAATCCAAGGAGTTTCTGAAGAGTACCATGCTTTTCATCAGGAACTGGATGAATAAAAATCAGCTAAAAACTTAATTCGGATACAACCGAAATCATTATCCCAAACAACAAACTTCAGCACTGGACCCCTACTCATTGGCCCGAAGAAATGGGACTGGCACCCGCCCCTAAGACCTCGATCAAGAGCCTAGGTATTCATATTGACTCTGAACTCACTTTGAACTCGCAGATTGGGGCGGTCACCTCTGCATGCTTCTTCCAACTTAGGAAACTGAGAAAAATCAGAAGGTTTTTCAGCAGGGAAGCCAGCATCCAAATCATCATCGCCTTAATCCTGTCCAAAATTGATTATGCTAATGCAATATACCTAGGCCTCCAGCGCAATCAGTTACACCGCATACACATGATACAAAACCAGGCAGCAAGAATCATCTATCAACAAGGCAGACGCTGCCATATTAAACCGCTGCTGAGGGAACTGCATTGGCTCCCTGTGGAGCAGGGCTCCATGTTTAAAACAGGCTGTATACTGTTCAAAGCCATTCATGGCACTGGCCCTGAGTTCTTGCCTTAAAAATTCACAGATACTATCCTACGCGCACGCTAAGATCCATGCACAAGAATATTCTGGTGAATCCGGGTTCAAGACTAAAACGCCTGGGAGGATCGCGCTTCTCCTTTCAGGGACCCAAGTTCTGGAATGCCCTGCCCTTGTCATTGAGATTAGAAACGGACCATCTGTGTTCCAGGAAAAAGCTGAAGACCTGGCGTTTCTTGCAAGCTTACAATTAGACCCGACTTTTTGCGCATTGTCTCCAAGGATGAATTACGGTATCTCCCAGCGCCAAGAAACCTGTTGGTGTACGTGTGCTCTACAAATTATCATTAACATAACATAACAGTTCTGGAAAATAGTTGAGTAGTGAATTGGACAACCTTCACTACAAACCTACTAAAACAGGCACCAAAATTCAATTATGCGTGGAAGACACGCGACAAGCACACTTCAAGCCTCTCAAAAAAAGCCTATATGCTAAGAAAAGAACCAAGAAAGGCAGTCAGAAAAAACAAGACCCCCAAAGTCTCAAAACACGCTTGGGATCATATAAAGAATATCCGGAAGCTATATAAAAAGCAAATTTGGAATGATCAAAAAACAAAACATGAGATGTTTTGGACAAAGTTACTTTTCTGTGCCAAACAAACCAATAACAGGCTCTTTTGGGAATTAGTAAATGGGACAACGAGATCAACTCAAATTATAAATAATGCATGTGTGACCGAGCAAGGATGGGTAGCTCACCTAAATAAAACATTCAAAGATGCTACTCCATTTATTAATAGAGAGATGGACTTCAGCCAGAATACTTTGGGGCCAAAACAATTAGGAAACATCACAATAATAACCGAAGACATCAGCACTACCTCTCTATCGCCAATAGCCCAGGTTTATCAATGCTATGCGGTAGAAAAGGTATCTAGAATAATAAAAGAGGGGCGAAGGGACGGGGCACCTGGGCCAAATAGCATCCCGCAGACGATCTCTAGGAGTGACCCCGACCATTGGGCGTTTCCATTGTCGACGCTGTATAAGGAGATATGCACAACTGATACCCTTCCCACGAGTTCGAAAGGGTCAATAATCAATCCGCTCTACAAAGGGGGCGATAGATCGGATCCGACAAATTATAGATTAATTGCACTTATTGACGTTGAAGCCAAATATTATGCATCACTATTCATGGAGGACCTGGTAGAATGGACCGACAACAACAGCTTGATTCCATTCAACCAAACAGGATTCCACAAAGGGTTTGGCACTACTACAAACATTCTATCCCTAGCCATAATAGCGGATAAGTGCAAACGTTTGCAAAGAAAATTTCAACTCTGTTTTATTGACTTTACAGCAGCATTCGACTGTGTAAACCGTGGCTTGTTGTGGACTACATTAAAGAAATTGGGTCTCCCTGAAACAATACTACGAGCCATAATACAACTGTATAAGGGCACGTGGGTCCATGTAAAAATAGCAAATGGCACAAGACTGTCAAGGGAAATACAGACAGAAATAGGACTAAAGCAAGGCTGTGTATTAGCTCCTCACCTCTTCAATCTATTCATGGCGGACCTCTCACCAAGATTGAATCATGTTAATTCACACCCCGCGCCTGGGACAATTACCTATAACGCACCTTTCATATGCATAGTTCTGCTCAGCTTAACAAGAGTTGGCCTCCAAAGAGCACTCAAAGAATTAACAGTGTTCGCTAAGGCCAATGCCTTGGAAATGAATGTTACAAAAACAAAAACAATGTCAATCATGAATCGACCTGGACACCAACATCCAATAAAGCTGGGAGAAACAGCTTTAGAGGTAGTCAGTACATAGATGATCGACTGAAATTTCAATTTCAAATACAATATCTTGAAAAAAAAGAAAATGGCCTTATTTACGCATTTTGTGCCCTTGCAAAAAAATTACAGGGCCCATCATTCAAGCTGATAGTGTCAGTGATGGCTGCCAAACTATTGCCAACGGTAACTTATACAAGCATAGCTTTAAATGGCAAAGATGCAAAACTTGAAGGGGGAGATTTACAAAAAAGTCGTGCAACGCAGCGCAGCCCCCCGCGAGGCTGCGCTGCATTGCGCGACAGGGAGGGAGCAGGGGAGCGCTATATCGTCAAAGATATGGCTCTCTCCTCCCCTTTCCCTTGCGCCGGCGCTGATTTCAGCAGCCGTGCCCCATGCACACACCTTAGCGCCGCAGCGCTAAGGTGTGTGCATGAGTGTAGCATAGGTTTTGTAGAGGAAGGGAACCGTTCCTGTACAAAATACTATGCTAGGCACAAGGGAAAGCTATTCCCACTTTGCATACGTGCTGCACAGTGCAGCACGCATGCAAAGTCGGAAAAGGAAGGAGAAATGAAAGCATCTACTGTTTTCAGTAAATTGGGTTTAGCGTGAGAAACCTTGGGTGGTTGCATGGGAACGCCCATTCACCACCCCTGGCATGCCCCCACGGCACAAAGTAATGCGAAGCAGCGCATTGCTGCTTCGCATTACGTTTATGTTATTTCCAGCGCTAAACAAGTTTAGCGCTGGAAAGTTGATTAGGAAAAAAAGATTTTGCTCCGTTGTGCGTCACTTTTATGACGCAAACACGGCGCAAAATCTTAGTAAATTTCCCCCTTAGACTCTCTATAAACGAAAACTTACAAAAATGTTTTTAGTCCTCCTCAAAACGCATGTCTGGCTCAGGTACGATTGGAATTTGGTCTCATCCAACAGGAGATTGGGAGAAAATACGCTACAATCAAAACCTGGTACAAACTTTGGTTGAATTGATCCAATGTCTTACATGATGCCTTGTGGCGGGCCCAGGTAGAAGATCCTTGTTCATGCTATGGTAAATTCTTGAAAACAGCATTAAAGGAAACAAATACAACCGAACTCTGGGCTCAGAATCCTTCTTTCCAAATCTTTCGTAGGGTGATAAACAAAACGGCCAAACTCCGTTCATTTTTAGGAGATAAAAGTAAAATCACAAAGCGGTCTTATGCCTGGATGGTCCTCCAATCATATACAACATTACGTCTGGCAGAATACCTAAATACAACGTACTCACTTTATCTGAAACGAAAGCTTATGGCTGTCAGATTTGGGGCATTACCAAGTTTGGCAGATCAACCATCATGGAAGTACAACGGCGCCAGAACATGTAACTTATGTGGTGCAGAACGGCAAGATTTTATTCATCTGATCTGTGTTTGCCCTTTTTTAAAATCTATCCGGGTTCTGCTACTGAAAAAATCTTTTAACGACAGGGGCATTCGAACTTGCAGATCAGTCATTATTAAAGGTCTGGACTCAACAGATTCTCAACTGAACTGTAAGATGATGAAATTCCTGATACTCTATGAAAAGATAACACGCCCCAAAGAATCCACGGACTGTACTTAAACCTTAAGCTAACAATACAAATGCACTTTAAATTGCGCGCTGATGTGATAACAATATTGCTGAAAATGTTTATGATACCTTCTATTTTAGTTTCTTTTATATGATATTAAATTGTCTTTTAAACAATTTAAATGCTGGTTAATTAACTTAATCTCGTTTTAGGATATTGTTATGGTTTTTATTACCTTAAACATTGAAGTATAAATTTGAAAATTAGAATTTACTGTTTATAACATAGTCAATAGTTACAAAAGAGAAGATGGATTACATGGCCCAGACTACACTATTCGGCTTGCCAGTGCAGAGACCACTGCTCATGCCTCCATTACCATAGGTCACCACAACACACAGAAGCAGGGCAGGGAGAGGAGAGGCCCTGACTACTAGCAACATCACTATCATAATACTGTTTCTCACACTATGTACAGCTGCAAGGTAAGAGAAGCATACATGCATGCATGCTTAGGTCCCAGGTCTTCAGCTTGTCTGCTGCACCCCTTCAATTTAAAGAATGAACTAACATTGTTGTTGATCCTGTCAGCCTTAGGGTAGTCTTCCCCCCAACATGTTGCCTTCACTCCTCCAGTTTTGCTGAATTTGTTTTTGTTGGCCTTAGGACTCCGCACACTGTACCACTGCTAACCAGTGCTCTCTCCTTCAAATGTGGTGAAATTGGTTTACACACTATTGTCACATTTAATTTACTCATAAGTCCCTAGGTAAGTGGTGCTACATATACAAAGGGCCTGTAAATTAAATGCTACTATTGGACCTGCAACACTGATTGTGCCACCCACTTAAGTAGCCTTCTAAACCCGTATCAGGCCTTCCATTGCAGCCTGTGTGTACAGTTTTAAGTGACATTTCAACCTGCCAAAATAAACCATTTGCCAGGCCTAAGTCTTCCTTTTAAATACATATAAGTCAGCCCTAGAGAAAGCCTTAAGCACCCCTTAGTGAAGGATGCAGTGTTTTTAAAAAGTTGGACATGTCCTTTTAAGTTTTACATGCCCAAATTTCTTTATCACTACTGCAAGGCATACCTCTTCCCATAGGATGACGTTGAGTTACCTTATTACATTTAATAAGTGATAACTTTAGATTTAGAGTAGGTAGGAATGTCAAGTTTGGTCTGTTAAGAATTGTAATCTAAAACCCTCTTTAATGGAAAAGTCGAATTTTAAGTCACAATCCTAAAAATGCCATTTTTAGAGATTTGGCATTTTTTTGTCCTAATTATTTGGTGCCTGCAGCCTGTACACAGCACCTGTGCTCAAAGCTGCTGACTTCTCGCAGGAATTTATTGTGCAGACAGATGATTCAGAGCATGGCATATGGGCTGTACTAGCACAGTTAAATGAGGAGGGCCTAGACCAGCCAATAGCCTTCATCAGTAGAAGGTTAATTCCCCGGTAACAGAGGTGGAGTGCTATCAAGAGAGATTCCTTTGCTTTGGTGTGGGCACTAAATAAGTTGAGACCATACCTGTTTGGGACTCTCTTCCGGTTTCGGATAGACCAAAGGCCACTCAAATGGTTAATGCAGATGAGGGGTGAGAATCCCATTTTCTTGAGGTGGTCCATCAGCCTACAGGGAATGAAATTTGTGGTGGAACACCACCCTGGGTCAGATCACACCAATGCTGATGGGCTATCCAGGTTCTTTTTCCTTAGTGATGAGAACTCCCAGGAGGTTGGGTAGTTCTTCACACTTTCAGCTGGGGGGGGGAGGGGGGAGGAGGGGCACGTGTTAGATCTATCAGTTTTAGGGTGATCTTCCCCCAAACCTTTTACCTTCACTCCTGTTTTGCTGAATTCCATTTTTTTGGCCTTAGGACTCTGTGCACTTTACCACTGCTAACCACTGCTGACCTGTTTTTCAGCTGGGGGGCATGTGTTAGACCTGTCAGCTTTAGGGTGGTCTTCCCCAAACTTTATGTGTTCCTCTCAGACAGTCTCAGAAAGGGGGACTTGGTATAGATAGGATGGGTCATCTTTAGCAGGATTAGGGGTCGGAACTGTCACCTACCACACTTGCACTTCAAAGAGGCTGCCTCAGCACACTCACAAAGGGTTTCACACTAGTTTATTATGGCCCAAGACAATGTGGGGTAAGGTCAGTAAGGAAGGAAATTCCAGACACCTCTGTAGGGAGAAAACTCTAGAAGTTTCTCCGACTTTATAGGGGGCACCAGGTATATAAATAGGACCCTCAGACCTACTCTTTGGATCACTTTGTAGCTGTGGAAGATTCAGAAGAAGGACTGCTTTGCTGCCATGCTTCTGGAAGGACCTGTTGCCTGAGGAAGGAGGACTGGATCTCAAATTAGAATCCAGGACCACCAGAGTGACTCCAAGGACTAACTGACTGGCCTCCTCTTCTAAGCAATAGGGACATTACAAGCTCCAACAACCTTGAACCCTGCACGTGGACTCTGCCGGCAGAGAGTCCTGACCCCCCCAAATAGAGCCCCCCAGTCATGGAGCCTTGGAAGTGGGCTATAGGTGCCGGAACCAGCCTAACTGCGGTCTCCATCAAAGCCGATGCAGCACAACGCAGCTCAACACAGGACACTGCAGCCCTCGTAGTTTCTCATTGGAACTAATGCAGTGCGAAGCAACTCGATACTGGACCTTTCATCGCAACACTCACAGCTCCTCATCGGAACAGATGCAGTGCGACACAGCATGATGCAATTTGATGCCGGACCTTGCGTCTCAGCTCACTCAGCTCCTCATCGGGACCAATGCAGCACGACGCATCAAGGACAAAAGGTACAATTCTCAGCAGGACTAACCCGGTCCCTGTATCTGGCTCACACTCCACTATGGTCAACCTGAACCGCTGACTTTGTCCTGGTCCGGCGTGGCCAGATAACTACAGTTGGAGCTTTCTGCTTTTTACCTGAACCTTTAATTTTACATATCTCTGATTCTACTGATTTTGGTGTTGTTTTATTTATTTCAGTTTGCTCTATTTTTCAAACTTGTTGTGGGAATTTTGCTGTGCTGTTTGATTGCTGCAGAAATTCTTTGCACATTGCCTCTAAGGTAAGCTTGACTGCTTTTGTGCCAAGCTACCAGAGGGTTAAGCACAGGTTAATTCAGTGACTTTTGTGGTTCATTCTGACAAGGCTAGCGGCTGTTGCTTGAGAAGGGCTCACACCCCCCTCAACCAATAACCTAATTTCTCACAGGGCGAAATTAGAGGTCTGCCTCCGACGGCCCTTACTCTGCAGGGCCGTCGGAGGGGTTTAATCACAGCGGAGACAGAGTAGTCTCAGCCGTGATTAAACCAAAGGTCCACCCGCATTTAAATGGGGTGGGCGTACCACAGTCTTGGTGGTATGGATACTCTGTCACCATTGCGACGGAGTATCCCTTCTCCAGTACATAAATGAGGCCCTTAATCTCCCAGTACCTAGAAAATTTATCTCACTTTATGTAAGGTGTTCATGTAAAGTGTTTCAATACCTTTGGGTCGAGTTCAAGTTATAAAACTGCAAAAAACAAACCTTACCCACTTTTGCAGCAGTCCCTGTTTGCCTTAATGCATATAGGCCCAAACTACCATGTGTCAGGGTATCTTCAAGATGGCGACAGTCTTCGGCCAGACTAAAGTGAGTGGGGGGGGGTTGTGTGTGTGTGTGTGTTTGCGCGTGTGTGTGTGGGTGTGTGTGTGTGTGACAGAAGCCTAGTAGAACAAGGAGGGTCCTTCAGTACTCGACTGCGGATACACAAGAATTGTTTTGGCATCCTTTTCTCTCCCTATCAAGTGTGCCCAAGGCTGATATGTGGCTCAACAGATCTGTCAAGCAAGATTTGCCATTTTACTGTCAAAAAGGATACTCACAACATGCAAATTCTGCTGAGCTCAGACGAGTCATCTCTGCCTATTCAGGTGAGCCTATTGTTGGCTTCTGGGAGGAATTTCTCACCTCTTTCACACGTATTCATGGCTGAGCTTAGGCTGAGAGCTGGCTGAGGCTTATGCTAATTAGCTCTGTTTTTCTACAAAGGGCAGCTAGGCTTGCCACAGTGAAAATAGCTTGGTAACATTATTACTACATGTGCCACTTTTGAATACTATGCACCCTACCTTGTGGCCCAGAAGGCTTACATAGATGTGACAATATCTAAAAAGGAGGTTTTTACCTGTCAAAATGGCTATTTTAACAGGTCACAATGCAGGTTTTACACTGCAACAGTCAGGTTACACTGGGTAGACCTGTAGCCATGGTTGCACTGACACTGTAGTGGATAGCATAATAGGTGCTGCAGACTACAAGTGGCGTTTAACTTCCAGGCCCTGGGTGCACTTTCTATACCATGTATTAGGGAGTTACACAGAAGCTAAATGTGCCAATTAGGAATTAGCCAATTTAATCATGTTTAAATGGGGAGTACAGTCACTTTACTCTTGGTTAGCAGAGGTAAAGTGCACAGAGTTCTAAAGCCAGCAACAATATAGGGTCTGGCAAAAAGATCAATCAGTTTTATATGATCACTCCTTAGTTTGTTATCACAGTTTATTCATAAAGGTCTCAGTCAACAAGATACTTAGAGAGAGAAAGGGAGATGACAGGGTGCACAGAGGCCTCTGATGAGGACATGCGGAACTAAAAAAACTGAAACCACACCAGAGAAACACTGGCAAAAGCCAATAAAGCTGGTGGTGACCGCCAGCCTTTTGGCAATTCTTTTTTTGTTTTGTCCTGGTTTTTGCAAAACGTTATTGCCTGGGAAGCTGTCAGGCCCGCATCAATATAAAAAAGAAACATTGGCTAAAGGAGAAAAAGTTGTTTGATCTCAAAAAAGTACATATTGCGATAGTACTCCTTGGCACTGAACATAACTACTTTGTGTGTGGATGTGCTGCCTGTGAAACAACAGCAAGCCGTCACTCATAAAGAAGTCAGCCAATGGCTGAAATGAGCTGACACATTGCCCCTTTATACATGCTGGAGTAGGTGGAAGAAAAATGTAAATGACACAACCACAGGCTAATGGATGAAGTCTGACTGAAAACCTCTATAAGTAACTATGTTATACACATAATTTTAGTAAAATCAAAAAGTCTCGGCTAACTGAGACTTTAAAAAAAGCCAATCAGTGTGGCATTGGCTGCCATCCTCTTGCCTTTGAAAGAAAGACAGAAAGGGTAAAACAAGAAAGGAAGAGGAAGGCTTGAAAGAAAGAGGAAGGTGAGAAAGAAAAAGAAAGAAACACAGAAACAAAGAAAGTTAGAAAGAAAGAAAGAAAGAAAGAAAGAAAGAAAGAGGAAGGCAAGAAAGAAAGAAAGGAAAGGAAAGATGGAAAGAAAGAAAGACACTGGAAAGAAAGAAAGACACTGGAAAGAAAGAAGAAAAGACAGAAAGAAGGACGAAAATAGAAAGAAAGAAAGAGGCAAGAAAGAAAGTGGAAACAAAAAAAAAGAGGAAGACTTGAAAGAAAGAGGAAGGCGAGAAAGGAAAAGAAAGAGAGAAAGAAAAACGAAAGAAAGAAAGAAAGAGGAAGGTGAGAAAGAACAAAAGAAACAATGAAAGAAAGAAAGAAAAAGAAAGAAAGAAAAAAGGAATGAGAGAAAGACAGAAATTGGAAAGAAAGAAGGAAAGACAGAAAGAGGAATGCAAGAAAGAAACAAACAAACAAACAAAAAGGAAGGAAAGAAAGAAAGAAGAAAGTAAGAGAAAAAGAACAGAAGAAAGAAACAAAGAAACAAAGAAAGATGATATAAAGGTAAAGGGAATGAAAGACAAAATGCACCCTGCCCTATGGGCTGTTTGGGGCCTACCATAGGGGTGACATATGTATTTAAAAGGTAGGTTTAGAACTGGCAAAATGTTTATTTTGCCATGTGAAAATGGCAGTTTATAATTGCGCACACAGGCTGCAATGGCAGGCCTGAGACATGTTTTCAAGGCTACTTAAGTGGATGGCATAATAAGTGCTGCAGGCCCACTAATCACATTTAATTTACCAGCCCTGTGTATATGGTATACTACTTTAGTAGGGACTCACAAGTAAATTAAATATGCCAATTGGGTGTAATCCAATTTTACCATGTTGAAAGGAGAGAGCACACAGACTTTAGCACTGGTTACCAGTGATAAAGTGCACAGAGTTCTTAAAGCCAACACAAACGAGTTCAGAAAACAGTAGGGTAGAAGGCAAAACGTTTGGGAGTGATCCTACAGAGAGGGCGTGGTCCAACACACCCACCTAATTTAGATAGGAAGAATTAGAGGTCAGTTTTCACTGCTCGTCACTGCCAAGAAAAATCTGGTGATAAGGGGCGGAGAAAACTGCTAAATGCTCCTCTCGCCGTTGGAAGCATCTTTTTTATTTTCAGAAAGAAAATCCTGCTTTAAGGCTCCATTATGCATTGACAGGAACCACCATGATGGTGGTTCCTACCAATGCTTTAGAAATGACCTCCAGCTTGGCGGTCACTTCTAAATTTTGCAGATTAATTAGTCTTGGCCTGGAGGACATTAAGTCCTCCGCCATGCCAATGGAGATCACTTCATCCACCAACAATTAAATCGGGCCCTAAGGGATTTGCCCAGACTTACAGGATCTTGAGCCGACGTTGATACTCACTAGCTAGTGCCAGGCATAAATGTAGAACCTTCAGGCACCCATTTCTGAACACTTCTGGGTCTGCGGAAGAACATAAGAAGAATGGATCTGCTGTTTTTGTCCTGGGAGGAGCCCTGATGAACTGGGCCTGATCCCCATCATATCCTGCAGAAAGACGTGGAATCCAAGGTTAGTTGGCTGACCTCCACTGTGGCTACAGGGACATCACAAGCTGCAAAGGCCCTTTTCCCAAAGAATCCAGCTGGCTAGTGGTAACTGGACTTGAACAGGACTATGCTGTTGTCATCTGCTTGATACCCTGGGAGTTTCTAAGTGCCCTCTCATAAGGTCCTGGGTGCTTAGAAGTTTACTCATGTGGTTGGTTGGGACTTAAAAGACTCAGGAGTCAATTTATAATTTGTCAGACAGAGATTAGGCAGTCAGGGTAATGAAGTAATTTACTCCATCACCTTGACTGCACTTCCACTTCCAGATTATGAAATGACGACAAGTCAGCGGTCATTACTTTAAGCATTGCCAGGAAATGCCATTACAGTGGTTCTTCTCAATGCTTTTTGCAGTTGACACACAGCTCCACCAGGCATGACAGAGCCATATGGCAAACTCTTTCTTTTTTGTTTCCAAAACAAAAATCCAGGAGTGGGATTTTCTTTTTGAGAAAAAAAAATGCTCCCCTCGCCATGGGAGTTCTCTACCGTGGCGAGTATTTTGTAGTTTTCACTGCCCCTTACCGCCAGTTTTTTTCCAATGAAAACTGACCTCTAATTCTGCCCATCTAAATCAGGCGAATGGAATTAGCGGTCAGCCTCCGACGATCCTTACTCCGTCTGACCGTCAGAGGGGTTTAAATACAGCAGAAACGAATTATCCATACTGCTAAAAAATAAATCAGGCCCTAAGTCAGACTGTAAAATCTTTGATGAGGGTGAACTTGGTTAGTGTATCCGATCCACACTCCGTTCCGGTCAACCTTAAATGTGACTAGGTCGTGGTCTACCACAGCCATTGACTGTCATTGCCGCTTTGTATTTTTTGGTGCTATTTATACTTAACACATTTTTTAAAATCCTATCTGTGGTTCCCTTTATTGGATTTTGTCATTTTGGTGTTATTTTGTTTATTAAACTTTCCTCTTTTTTCTAGTTCTGTTTGGTATATTTATTATTTGGCAATTTGCCTTTATTATTGCTTTGGTACTGCATAAATACGTTACACATTCCCCTAATTTGAGCCTGTCTGTTCTGTGCCATAGGTACCAGGGGGTAGAGCACAGTTTAATTTAGTGACTTTTAGAATTCACCCAGAAAAGAGTTGTGATTATTCCTTGAGTGCAGTGGTGGCAGCATACCCATTTTGTCTTTCATAAATGTCAGTATTGTCAATAAGCCTTTTTACCTGTGTCACCGGAGTGGCAGCTATTGCCCCACTCAGGTAACTTTCGATTGCTGTGTACTTAACTTACCCTTGGCCTATATGATGACGGTATGTACCGCTGAGCAGCGTGTGACACTTGCATGTGAGTTCTGTGTTGTGTGTTTGCCTGTGCGTAGTAGATAACATGGAGGCCTATGGGTTCCATTTTGGAAGCCCACGACCTGTAAAGGTTAGTTGGAGGTTACTTAGGACTGCAACTCCAGTGGATTGCTGACATTTCTGGAGGTTTGAGTGGAAACACCCACCCGAGAGAAAGGGTAGCAGAGCATCCTCTGTGCACATCAAAAGTCTATTTGATTCAAGGAAGAGTTACCAGTCAATGTGGGGTGGGCTGAGTGTCAGACAAGGTGGTGGGTCTGATAAAGGTGGCACTGGTGGATCAGGGAATCATAAAGCGGGAAGACTTAATTTTTGAACCTCTGTGAAGCATTATACAGGGGAGGCTGAAAGCCAGGTGTGATCCACCTGTGTTGTGGGACAGCCAGAATTTCAGATGCTCATTCTGTGACAGACTGTCCCTTTGACCAAGGATAGGGCAGAAGAGAGGGCACTACAAAGGAGTTGATACCCACAGCACTAGTTTCAAAGGACCAGACACTAAATCACATGTGTCTCTGGATATGAACTACAAAATGGGAGCATGAGTCCTACAAGCTGTTCATCAGAGTGGAAAGAAGATCACCAAGACTTTGAGCTGCTGTAACCAGGACTGGGAACCAAGGTCTGCTAGTCTTCCTGCTTTATGAGGGACCATCACCCAGGAATTCAAGACCACCTAACCTGAGCCTGGATCATCAGCGTTCTGCCTCCCTGCCAAGACCAACAGAACCTGTGAGGAGGAGGAGAGCGGCCGGGGAGAGCAAGGCATAGCTGGGATCCTGTCAAGTCGGATCCCTGTGAGTGAAGTGTGGGACATGACTGTTGCGAGGGTGCAGACCATCTGTCTCTCTCGTGGAAAGTCAGTGACCCCAGTATGCCAGGTCTGGGCCACTATGAATGTTAGTGCAGTCACCCGTGCTCTTGAAAATCGCCAACTCCTGTAGGTCAGATGGGGGCTACTGTGAAGTTTAGGGCTGTCGTCCTTGCTGCTAAAGGCTGTATGCCAGATGGGGGCCACCATGAAGTTTAGGGATGCAGCACTTGCTTTTGGCAGTCAGTGACAACCGAGGGCCAGTAGAAAGCTTTGGGACATCACCCCTGTTGGAGTAAGTTAACTATCCATGTATACCTGGTGGGGGCCACCGTGAGGTTTTGGGTAGTTGCCCTGAAACAATGCACCAAGAGAATCACTGATTAAGGATCAATGAAGAGAATTCTGACCTAAAAACCACCACACGTGGCAACACTTACCTAAAGCAAAGGGAGCCACATAGGAGATGTCCGACACTGCTGTGAGCTGTCCGGAGACTATGGTGGCCCCAACACATCATCCAGAACTGATTATGAGATGCTGCGGCCCTTCTGCATCACGAGGCCGGAGACCGAGAAGACACGACCTGGTCCTCCCTGAACTCACTGGATGCCCCGTATAAGGCAAGATTATTCTAGGCTCTCAGGCCTTCCTAGGACTTGCACAAACTTAGGGGCATATGTACAAGCCTCTATCACCACCACAATGTCACTATTACCGACGTTGTGGTGGCGATATGGGCTGCACCTTATTTACAGGTGTCCCTTCCTGTACATAAACAATCTTTAAAAAAAATGCCATTTTGTCACTTTCATGTGTGCTGCATGAAGCAGCACACATGAAAGTGACAGAATGGCATTTTAGGATTGTTTATGTGCAGGAAGGGGGACCTTCCTACACATAAACAATCCTCCTCTGCACGCAGACACCCTTGCACTATGTTGCTAAACTTAGCACCATCACAGGGGGAAACGCAAGGCTGCACCACATTCTTGTAAATATGGTGCAGCCTTGCGTTTCAGAAGTGGCAGAGAGAGGCGTTAAGCCAAGGAGGCTAATGCCTCTTTCTGCCACTTCATTGCACATATGGCCCTCAGTGTGTAACAATGTTCAAGTGGACTTTTAGGGCCAATACAAGACTTTTTCCCTTCGTGACTAGCATGGGCCACATCTGAAAGTCACCTCCATGATCAACTAAGGAACAAAAAAAAAAAGGGAAGGGGGAGTCGGGGATTCTGCCCAGTATGATGTTTCTGAGCCACATGCCTTGAACCGTCCAATTAATCCTGTCTGATGAGCTAGCGCCTTGACACCTTCGGGTGATTGTTTCGCGCTTTATAAATTTCATTTTCATTTCATTTCATATATATACTTTGTTTATAACTTTGTGTGCTTCTATTAAATACTGGTTTTATCACAAAAGTGAGCATTTGACTGTACTATCAGCTTATTGGAGTTACAGTTCATACTTTAAGTCTTGCTTCAGTGTATCCCGTGCACTTATCTCCCTCCCCCCCAAGAAGCCTGGATTGCTTGACCCCGCACTACCACTGTGAGCCAAATGCTGAAGGAGTAGTTCTTGGCCAAGCTTTCACAGGATTCATAGTAGGTTGTAAGTGTGCCTGACTTGTGGTCAGGATAGTCTTTGCACAGGACGGGACACCTTCCTGCACTAAAGCTATCCTTTGAGGCTATTTCCTCTTCGTATGTGTGCTGCAGAATGTAGCACACACATTTACACAGGGTTAACATTCAGGGAATTAAAGTTATTTCTTCTCATTACTTCAGTCTCAGGTAGGTGCGCCATTTTGGCGCAAACTCCTCCATACAAGTTTCTGTAAGTATGGGTTTGTTTCAAAATACATGGGTGGATGCATGGGAACACCTATGCGCTACCCATTTTAAATCAACCTTACACAAGATAATGCAAGGCCGTGCTATGCACGGCATTGCGTTACTATTGTTTTACAAAGCTATGCACATCAGGGTTTGGGTGGCGTTGTAATTCCAAAAATAGATTTTATGTCAGGGCAGTGCAAAAAAAATTACGCAAAACAGAACCAAAATCTTAGTAAATCTGGCCCAAATATATAAGAAACTATAAATCATGCCAGCCCTAAGGTACTGGACTGACAGATGCCCTCTCTGCTTCCTCAGTGTTTAAACAGTCCCCTGAGGATTCGCCACAGCCTGCTGTTCATGCCCTCAAAGATGGTACCCCTCCTACTTGATGGAACCCATCTCCACCCTACCACTATCCTTTTTCCACACAAAGCCACGTTAACATCATGGGATGAATATTGCCCCACAATTCTAACATTGCAGGTGTTTTACCAACTGCTGGTTGAGGTGGAGATTTTACCATCTTATTGGCTATATTCCCCATCTCCCCTCAACGTGCTGCTGGCATTCAAGAGGTGGAACCAGTAGGAAGGAGGCTACTGCCTCTCTCCACCATGGGTAAAATGGGGGCAAAATATGAAGAATTTAAACAAAACTGTAGGTACTCGGGCATATTCACAAAAAAATGTTGCAATGCAGTGCAGCAAGCAGAGTTGCTGCGCTGAGTCACCTGGAGAGTGCAGAACTGCACCATATTTTCATAGAAATGGGGTTGTTCTTCTCTCTCCACGCTCTGGCGCACTTTGGTCTGCCTATTTCCAGCGCAGGCACCCTTGCACTAGAGTAAAAGGGTGTCTGTGTTGTAGTCAGGATAAGATTTGTGCAGAAAGGTGTACCTTCATGCACAAAAACTAAAAAACTATAATTTGAGGCAATATCTCATTGTATGTGTGTTGTAAAATGCAGAGAAAGAAGTTTCTCCTCTTTACCCCAGTCTCAGGCAGGTGCACCATTGTGGCGCAAACCTGTGTCTATATCTCTTTGTAAATATGGACTTGCATCAAAATCCATGGGTGGATGCATGGGAAACATCCAGGCACCACCCATGGAACGCCTACATGACTCAAAGTAATGCACTGCAGTGCAATGCATTGCATTGCTTTACTTTTCTTACATTTGCATAGCTTTGTAAATACCAGAAAGGATTTTGCATCGGCTGCGTCAAAAAAGCAACACTCCACTGACAAAATCTTTGTCAATCTGGGCCTTGATGTGGCAGTAAGTTACATTAAAAAATAAAATAAAGATAAGCTCTGATTAGTGCTTTCTTATATGGTTTCTGTAATGTGTGTTTTTGTTTCAGAGCACAAGGTTTTGTGTGTGCTCTAGCCCTAGTTGTTAGAATAATTTATTGTAGGTAGTTGATTGATCCTGCATGAAACAGAGCTGACATGTTTAACCATCAACAGTTTGGTCAATGACACTTTCTTCAAGCTGAAGACATTCCGTGTGTAATTGATTTCAGATGCTCCGTTGGAGCCTTTTAAAGAGCTTTTATTGTCAATGTGTCTGTCATCTTTCTCGCCCTGCTTAAAGCTACCACCAAACAAAAACTGAAGCAAGATCCAAAAAAGGCGCACACATGCTTTCAATAAATTCTAATTTCACATGTAATGGCATAAAGTATATAACATAGTTAACTTTCAGTCAATAGATGCAGATTCTACAGAACGCTGCTGCTCGGCTTCTTCTGGGCATCTCCAAATATCAATTAGTGTCTCATACCCTCTCTCAGCTCCATTGGCATCCCATAAAAAACGGATAGAATTTAAGGCCTTTGTATCGTCTTCAAAGCATTGCACAACTCGGGACCTGATTATCTCAAACAACGCTTTCAATGGTACATCCCTAAAAGATCTCTGTGCTCTTCTTCTGCGTTTAATCTAGTGATACTCAAAGTCAGAAGATTCAATTGGGGTGGGAAGAGCTGTGTAACTTGCACTGCTAAGCTGTGGAACTCCTTGCTCTCAGATCTCAAGAGGAAGACAGGTCTGCTCTCTTTTCCAAAAAGCCCTTAAAACCTTGCTTTTCAATTGGTAAGCTTATCTTACCTTCAGTGTTCTCACAGTCCTTTTTAGGTCTCGCCTACGCAGTGCGCATGCGCTGCTTAGGAGGGGACCTCTTGTAATCGATCAGCTTTTCTCCCCAAAAACGTGCACGCTTTGCATTGCTTTCTATTGCAACGCGTGCACGTTTGGCGATTCCCTTGCAGGAGCGAGCGGCGCCATCTGTTAGCAATTATCGCACTCGCTCCCGCAAGGTAAACGCTGCTGCG
Organism: Calotriton arnoldi; assembly: GCA_963921515.1. Taxonomy (NCBI): domain Eukaryota; kingdom Metazoa; phylum Chordata; class Amphibia; order Caudata; family Salamandridae; genus Calotriton; species Calotriton arnoldi. Next base: position 810,568 of record CAWUFW010006750.1, on the reverse strand, counting down.
TCCCTGCTCTCGCCGCACTCCCCCTACCCCCCTCCCACTTGTTTTTTTTATGTTACGTAAAAGGGTTCCTGAAAACGGGACCTAATGGTTCTGTTTGTTCAAGCCTCCGAAAAGAAGATAATTCACGCGCCTCTCACAGAGATTGCCCACTAGAGGGAACTAAACTTCCAGCAGAAAACCGGACTTGCGAGGCGCACGCTTGTTTTTTTAGTTAATCTTCCAGGCCAGCACTAGCCTGTGGGTGGACGGTTAACTAGCCAATGACTCCCGCTTCAAATTGCTTCCATGCAGGGCACGTCATGTTTGCTATTTTCTTAAGTAGCACCACCATCATCATCATCAGCTCACTCTTCCCCAGGTCTGCCTGCCTTCGGCCTCCGGCACGCCATGTTCAGAGGGGCGGGGGAAGGGGGAGTTTGTGGTCCTTATTGAGGGCATTGTTTCTTTTCCGATGAGGACCAGCGCACGTGACCTGCAGTGGGAATACCAAAGGGTAGGTCTCACTCAAAGAGACTGACTGCTAAACCTCCAGGCCCGTCTCGCTCCACAGACATCCATACACTCACCAGCGAGCCCCACTCTCGTGATCTGTAAATTGTCTGGTGACCATGTTTTTGCACACACAAGAAGTTAAAAACAAGCATTTGCAATGCAATAGGTCTCGCATTTGCGAAATTTTAAGCCATTAGCATTGTAATTTTTTTTAAATTTTTTTATTAGTGTTTTATAAAGCACGAACGTGACCCGTTAGGGTATCAGAGCGCTTTACAGAGATAACAAGCTAAATTCAAAAGATTTGAGCGCTTAACATGAGGATCGTTACGTTACAAGTTACAAATTACATCCGTTACCAGAGCATAGTAAAACATAGGCAAGAGAAAATGACAATGCCTTTTATTTATCTGTTTTCAAAACCAACACATAGATAAAAGGTTTGTCATTTACAATGCCAGTAGCTCTAAGTCTCGCAAATGCGAGACCTATTGCATTGCAAATGCTTGTTAGATGTTGCTGGTGCAATAGACAGATTTAAGTAGCCATAATCAATGAGAATAGATGGGGGAAGGAAAGATGCACATCAAGCATGGGAATAGTATTATCTCTGCAGTATTTGGGCGTTTAGTATAGCATTGTATGAATAGGTTTTAACCATAGAGTAATGTATATTTTCAATATTAGCTTTAGTGAAGATTTTATGTGTGCATCATATGTACTTTAATTGTGATTTTTAGTATTGATTTATTGTATGTATGAAGTTGATGTATGTTTGGATACATTTTGATTTAATCAACTGAGGTCCAAATAAACTTGATGTTTCTCTCTATTAAAAGTATATGACCAACTTTCTAACTACACTGCACCCTGCCCATAGGGCTGTCTTGGACCTACCTTAGGGCCTACCTTACATGTAATAAAAGGAAAGGTTTGGGCCTGGCAAGTGGATGCACTTGCCAGGGCGAAATGTCAGTTCAAAACTGCACACAGGCTGCAAGGGCAGGTCTGAGACATGTTTGCCGGTTTGCTTAAGTGGGTGGCATAATTAGTGCTGCAGGCCCACTACCATCATTTAATTTTCACACCTGGGTAAAGGTAAGACTACTTTATTGGGGACCTCTACGTTAATTAAACATGCCAATTGGGTGTAAGCTAGTTTTACCATGTTTTAGGAGTGAGCACGCACACTTTAGCACTGGTCAGCAGTTTTAAAGTGCACAGAGTCCTAAGGCCAACAAAAAAGAGATAAAAAAATATGGAGGAGTAAGGGAAAACGTTTGGGGCAAGACAACCCTAATGCTCACAGGTCTAACAGCCAGGTGTTGGAGCAAGTCAGTAGTCCCCTCACTGATAATGTGAACTTCAGATAGGGTGAAGTGGAGAACATCTGAAAGCGGATGTAGAAGCTACAGTAGACAGAGTCTTGACTTGGTCGTGGCATGTGGTTCTGAACAACCTCGAATACCTTTCAGACCAAAGACCTTTGTAAGCACGTGATACGCCATGTGTGACTAGAAACTGACTTGCGCTTTTAAGTTCAGTATGCGTATGATTTGATGAATAAGAAAAAAGAACGCAAAACTATTGTCAGCATTGAAGTTCATGGTTTAGTTATGTAAGATTAGATGCTATTTAGTATTGGTGCACTCGGATGTTTGAATGAAATTGATTACTTAAATGCTTTGAAATGTTATGTGGAGATGTTAGAAGATGTTTCTTTTCTATGTGGAGTTAATATAACTCATAAAAAAGACACGAAAAAAGAAAAAACAATAACACTGTTCGATATTGAATAGGTGTTTTCCTATAAAGTACCTTTATTAACGTTGACGAATAGCCTGTAGTTACCTACAACATTACACCTTATGACCCATTTGCTTATCTATGGCTAATATTGACAAATGGGGCTGTCTATGGGCTTTGGCCTTACCGCTCTAATAACTTCCTTGATAAGGCTGGAGGTGCGTTTGCGGCCTCGAGGCGAGGACGATAATGCATGGTAGCAGATTCATTGTAGAGCACGGATAAAATATCGAATGCTGAGCCCCAAATGCCTTACATAGCTATGTTGTGTTCAATTTTCGGCAAAATAGTCAGAAAACAAAGGAAATACGTGAATTAAGCACAAGCTGGCGATCGTAGGTGGATAATGAGAATAAATATGTGAAGCAGCGTGACAAAGCAAGAAAATGGTGCTAAAATTGTACCGTTTTTGAATTGTTGTTGTCGTCTACATACTAATAGATGGCGATAATAAGAGGTTGACGACAATTCCATAGAGTATATTCAGTGCATTATTTTCCCATCGAGGGCCTCCCCTATTCACTCACTCCACGCACGGCCTGGGGGAGAAAACACTCCTTAAACACTTTGGTTGGAGTCAGCAGCAGATAACCAGCCAGAATCGGCAGGTGGGTAGGGGAAGTCGTTTAACTGGGCCTCTGGTAAAAGCTTCCATGTCGAGTAAGAAGCAGGGGCTAGGAAAACACAAAGACCTCCTGCCCTGTAACACACAGAGATGAATCTAAATTCCTCACAGGGGAACCGAGATCATACGAACTGCTCCCTCAAAAACACAAGGCAGCTTATTCACAGTTGAAAAATATGCCCAGATTCTCTAACAAAAGAAATAAACCTGAAATCACATCCATACTAAACATTGAGCATGTTACTTTAATGCTAGAACTGAGAAAAATCGTGAATATCAGTAATAATGGTTAAACAGAGAGTACCTGAAGCAATGAGAGAAAAAACAAGCATTGGCCGCGCGGCGCATGGAGTGACGCGGCCGCGGGGCCACGAAAGTGAAAGAAAACAAGCACGCGAGTGGTGCGTGCAGAGAAAGCCAGATGGCAGCTCTGGAGGGGGAGGGGCGAGCAAGACAGAGAGGCAGAGCGAGGCGCGCGCGGGAGAGCGAGAGGAAAGCCCGATGGCGCTCGTGAATGTGCGCGTAATCGCGCGCAGAATGCCACACAAAAAGCTGTGGTCGCATTTCTGAAAGCCCACTGACTAAATGTCTCGCCCAGACCAGCGCAAGCGCTGGCTCAGGGCGAGACCTAAAAACTCCATCTTTGATGTGGTTCTGTTTCTGTTAGAGGATGCGGCCTGCACTTGTGGTCGGAGGATACTTTTAATTATGTCTCTTATCCAGCAACGCCAAAGCAGTCTGTGGTCCCTGTGTGAGACTCGGGGGTGGTTTGATATAGTGCCCCCCCCTTCTGAAAGCAGTAGGAGATGCTTGCTCAAGTAGCCTGCCACATAGGCTCCTGTGCCCTAACCGGAAGTGTGCAGTTTAACATGACATCGAGAATAGAGAATATGAAATGGACATTATTTGGCCACTGAGTAAATGGTTTGACTCGGAAAGGGAGGGGTGCGGGTGGGTAAACCAAATATCTTTATCCACTAATAACATATTTATGCAGCGCTCTTCTCAAAATGAGCTGTGCCTAGAAGAACCTTAATTAATAGGTGCTATACTTACCCAAACCAGTGACAGTCATTTTATTGTGCTCGGAAAGATGAAAGGCTGCGTTGTTGTTGCCAGGATTAGAAATGATGGTTGTGGATTTCAGGACCCGCGTTAACCCACTAACCAATCTCGCTAGTTTTATCTTCACATTCTCTACATTCACTAACTCCCATAACCGCTTTGCACGTTGGTTAAAAATAATCTAGAATGCTATTTCTCGCATAATATCAATACGTATTTCACAAGCGCTGTGAGATCGTACTAATGGTAGAAATGCGCTGTGGGAATTTTCATAATATATTGCTTATATCCGTATGGTTCGGTCTGTGTAGTCCAGACTCCAAGTAATGTAAGAAAAAAGCAATATCTTCCTCCTATCAATGCACAGTCCTGGAAGAACAGATGAATGGATGGCTGAATGAATGATTGACTGAATGAATGAATGAGACATCATTGTTAATACTAAGCTCTGTTCGTGCCATTTCGGATCATAGAAATATCGAAATTGTTCACTCGGCACTTCTAGTCAAGGAAAGACAATTGTCAAAAGGAACCAGACCACTCAACAATAACAGCCCTTTGACAGGGGGTTTTCTGTGAGCAGGTGTTGTTTAATTTTTAATTTATAGGTTTTTGGAAGCCCTTAACACCGTTTTTTGTCTTCCTATGAGTATTTTGAGTAAGGGATAGGGTTTTGGGTACACTGTGGGGGGGGGGAAGGGGTGTCTATCTTGAAAGATGAGTAGAGGTAGATTCGGAAAGCGCTCCAGGAAAATGATGGGAACTTGCTACACAAATACACATTCCTCAGTTCCAAAGTCGGCAGCTCTGGCCATTACACCACATCTCTTTAGAGGAGAAGCCTGCTTTTCCTCATAGATCCACCACTTCCCATAGCATCCTTCAATGGTCAACATTCGAAGCCATATCAATTGCAGACCACAGCCTTTAAGGTAAATGGCATTTTTCCAAACAAGTCACCCTCCTTCAGAATAAGCACAGCCACTATGGCTGCAGGTGCGGGTATCAGTCAAGAGAAGACTACAGATATAGGGCAGCGGTTATCTTCTTGCTATAAGTGAGGCGTCTGCCCTGAATTGTTGTAGTTATGTAATTTTGTGCTTCACCTGTTTCGTGTTTCCTCTCTCTTAGTGGTGTTGTCCTCCAAGAGTATGTGATTTGTTTGTCACTCCATCATTCGGCGTGTGACATACTGGTTGCAACAGCTCTCAGGCCAAAGCCAGAGGCTCTGAGGAATGAGGAATGGTGGAATGGTGCCGGAGGTTTGAGGTTGTCACAACCGCTTGATATGGTGGAAGGTGCATAGGAGTCGTGAGAGGCTGCAGTCCCCCAATCTCATCATTCATCTTGGTAGTAATGAGCTACAAAAAAAGGTTTGGATTGAGTTGCAGGAATGTGTTTCGAAGGTGTTTTTTTGGTCCCAAGGTGAGCACAAAGATACGCCACTCAGCTAAGGAAATGCATTGGTTCTGCTCAGTGATGATTCGCTCAGCAGAGGATGCGTCTGTTCCACTGGAGATACACCTTAGGCCCACTTCCAAGTGTCCAGGACTGAGGTGGCACCACTTGGCAGGGCAGACTCACAGATGGCATAGTCTAGGTGCAGACGCAGGTTTGTTGGAATTTGAAGTCTTTTATGTCCCTGAGACTTCAGATCAAGAGGCCAGCCAGCTAGCCCTTGGAATCACTCTGGGTTCAAGTGATGCAGGCCCAGTGCCCTCTCCCAGGCAAGATGGCCGCAGGTGGTCTCTCAGCACAACAAGGATGGAGTTCAGGAAGACAGCAGTCGAGCAGAGTGGCAGTCCTTTCAGCAGCACAGTAGTCCTTCTTCCTGGCAGTCTTCACAGTTCCTGAAGTGTACTGAAGTGGTGGGGTCTGAGGTCCAGGTCATATACCCAGTGGTGTCATTTGAAGTGGGGGAGACTATTAATTTTATACCCAGAAAAGGTAGAGAACGCCAAAATTATGGACATCAAGCGTGGTATCAAGTTATCGGGGCAGCTCAAGATAAGAAGAAAGTCATCTTCGTAGAGCAGGATCTTGGTTTTGCCGGCAGCTGGGTCAATGCCCCTTATCTGTTTGCATTAGATGATAACTGTTGCTAAAGGTTCCAGACTAATTTGCATATGGCTGGGTTTAAACTGGAATGGCATGGGGAGCAGAAAAACGATGGATTTAGGCCCAGATCAATGTACTGGGGTGAATGTTTGGCATTGTTCAACATTCTGTCCATCATATATTCTTTTTGCATTTGTCTCTAACTAGGGACAACCCTCCTCTTGTTCTCCCAAGTCTTAACTGCCCTTCTGATGTTCCCGCTGTGTACTCAGAGCCTCATGGCACAACTGCTATTAGCCTGTCACAGGGTGACCACGATGAGACCTCAGTGGCTTTGGCCTCGCCTCAGAGAGTGGGCACTTCAGATGAACATACCCAGGAGCTTATTCATTCAAGCTCAATTGTAAGCCTAAGGGGCATGCGCAGGAGATGGGTGGCAGTCCTAAAACAGGGATGCATGTCAGATACAGTGGGCGTGCAAACAGAGCCAATGTTATGCTCCTGTCACCGATCAGACCATCTGTCTGATGTTCACTTGTGCAAGTTTAATGTTGTTTTGAACGCTAAAATACCCCCAATTATGTCAAGGCTAGCATTGATTAAATCCAGGTTATCGCAGATCGTGGATGGGGTGGGCAGAGTTCGTGGAGTTGCGCTACACGGAATTCCGCAGAGTTGCAGAAAAACTCTGTGTAATTCCGCAGAGTTCCGCTCTGCCCTAATTCTATTGCTGTACCCAAGCACGGTCTTCTTATGTTGCTTACATGTGTCCTCGTTTCTTGTAAAGCGCACTGACACTCATGTTTAAGGCCTTCACAACCCTACATAGAAAACATATAACAAAATAGAAAACTGTTTAAAATCAGCAAAACTTCTCATAGGCTCCTCCCCTTTTGCTCTCCTCACCTCATGAATATCCAAGACATGGTGCTTAGACGCAGGGGGGAGCATCCGCTTTACACCCCTTTGCCAGGTACCCGAGCCCCACTGCCAGTGAGAAGGCAGCTCGGGGAGAACGTGTATGCACTGCGGCTGTCTGTACTTCAGCCATTCACAGAAGAGAATGTGGAGCTGCAGGGAACTTCTGATCCTGCAGCAATACACCATGCTCCCAATACATCTAGCAGCTCTGTCTGGATTTCACGTCACATATTATTTTGCAACCATGGAAGAGAAACTGTAGTCTTATTGGAGGATATTTCAATCAATCAATTCGTGGGCATGTGCTCGTCTACTTGTCGCTACCACCAGTCAGAGTATGTCTACTAAAAACCGTTCATCGTTTAACCAATAGACAAAGGGTTTTGATAGTACCCTTGAGGTTACATAAAAAAAAACAATCCAAAACAGGAAAGCAAAACAAGCATTGGCATAGCCAATAGGTCTCGCCTTTGGAACCTTATAAGTGTTTAGCCATGCAACAGTTGATGTTGTTGCACCAAGGATATTGTGCTGGATAACTAAACTCTTATAAGGTCCCAAAGGCGAGACCTATTGGCTATGCCAATGCTTGTTCAGGTTTCTTTGCGCCCGAGATCAGTGACTAGACACCTCGGGTAGTAGAACGCTTTATAAATTTAATTTTCATTTCATTTCATTTCAAGAATTTATAATCACATTTTACCATGTAGCTGATGTCTGCTCTTGTTAATATAAATGACAGTCACTGTAATGTGTGGTATTCCTTTTGGACCATCCTTTAAGACTTCCTGGAGGGAGTATTTTATGTTGGCCAAGGAACGTGAGAAAACTACCCCATAAAAAAGACATACAACACAACATGACATAACATTTATTGCACAATATCGAAATGTTGATCATATCGCTGCAGTTCTGATCAATTGAAATGGCTCTTCATTGAGGTAACATTAGCCACAAGACACTTCACTCTGGAACTCTATCCTATCTTGCCCAGAAAATGATGATTTCAGAGGGCCAGTTGTAACTCTGACGCATAGGCAACCTGATTTTCTAAATCTCAACCTTCAAGAAGGCAAAGGCACTTAATCAATTTTTCTTTGGGTATGTCCTTATGGTCTGGAACTACATTGCAACACACAGCACAACAACCTCCTCTTATGACCTTTAAAAACATAATCAAAACGTTTGCTGTTCCATAGCTACATCTTAATATAAAGGGATTGTGCATCAAGTGTTGTGCTTCTTTTCAAACCTAGCTTCCTTGTCTTTGTCTGCCTAAGGTAAGGGCAGGGCCAGTGGAATTATGCGATTGTGCGGCCATGGCGATTGTCGCATAACTATTGATTTGCTGCATTTGCCACATAATCTTTCATCTGCTGCATAATCTGCAGATTTGACCAAAAACATTTTTTAGTTTCTAGCTCAAACGGTTCAAATGTTACTAAAAACGCAGCAACAAGAGTTACCACACAGTGGAAGGCCCTTTGCAATGGTTGACTGGTCACCTTTCTGTAGCTTATTGCTATATTTAGGTGCTAAACTGGTACTAAAGAGGTTCAACTAATGCCTAGACAGTCTTAACAAGTTTAAAATTGACACAATGATGAAGTAGTACTATCACATAATGTGCCTCATAATGCCGCATAATTTGGCTTTTCTTGCCACATAATTTACTCAACCCTGCCACATAATTTGGCCCTCCACTGCCACATAATTCCAGTGGCCCTGGGTAAGGGCGACCCCTTCCAGTAGCCACAGCATTGCCGGTTCCCTAGCTAAGCAACAAGCAACTTGTGCCTTTCAAAAAAAGGTCCATTGAGGAAAAAGCCAAAGGTGAAAGAAACCTCCAGAAAAGACAATGAATGAAAGTCAGCTGAGGCTGAAAACCATGGTTGGTACAGAGGATGAAACAAGAAGCTAGTTGAACTCATTTCAGCAAAAAATCTGGTGAGGAAAAGATTCCTGGAATATAGAGGAAAAAACCTTGGACAAAAATAGAACTAGGGGATGATGAATGCGATGAAAAAGAACTTCTGAAAGCTTTGCGGCAGAAGGAGGTGTTGTGAAGCACCTCCTTTTATAGTGACTACACAGAAAGTATTGCATAATCCTCCAATCTGCAACTGCAGTTGGGCTACTAAACTTAAAAGGAGAACTGAGGGCAGCCCTCTGGAGTTAGTATCATCTATCAAATTAGGCCCTAAGGCTTCTAGGATAGCAAGAAGTTAATGCCAGCAAGACGTATGACCAGATGAGCCCATTACCACAAGCCCACAGAGTGGCACCTAGTACACAGACAGCACTTCAACAACCACCTCCAGGGGCCGTATTACAGAAAGTTGCCTGAGGTGCAACGAGCATGTGCGCCGGCCTTGTGTGCCCCTAGGGCACTTTGGCATTATAGAAGCGGCCGCAGTTGCTTGTGTGGTGCCTTCTGTAATACTTATAGCGCTGGAGCACATGTAATGCCAGTGCTATCTCAAGAGGGCATTCCCTCATTTGCATGGGGGAGTGGCTCCACGCAAATGAAAGAATCAATTTGCCTCTGTGCTCACACCATATTATGGACGTAAGCGCAAAGGCAAGGAAGCTATCAGGAGGAGCCATGAAAGTGTGCGACATAAAGGTAGCGCACTGTCATTGCGTCCCCTGATAGCAGCCCTCTTGGGGAAAAGGTGGTCCTATGGAACCCAGATATGCCCTTGGAGGTGGGTGAAGTCACTCTCTGCACCCACCTGCAAAGGGATCTCTAATCCCTTCTCAAAGTGCAAGTGGGTACCCACAAAGCCACTCTGCATTTTACTTGAATGCGCTTCCCCCAGGGCAGCATGAATTTGCAGCTGCCACAAGGGCAGGGCATCACTGTAATAGAGCGCGCTATCCCTGTTTGCACATGGCACGCGTATTTAAAGGTGCTCTATAGAACAAATAGGAAAAGTGCACCCTATCTGTAATAAGGGCCCAGGAGTGTCCTCTGTAGCCTGTCTCTACACCACAATGTGCGGACTCTCCTCCGTCTAAGGAGGCTTGCGCAAGAATAATTTGAAGATCCAATGTAGGGCCTCTGCGTGGGACAAACGAGTACAGTGGCCACTGCGACATAACATTGGGCCAGTGCTAAGTTCTATCTATTCTAGAAAGCCTGTAAATATGAAGGATATGTGACTCTTTATTCATACATAGTTTATTTACCTGCATGTTTATGCATTGCACTACTATTTGTTACTTAAATCCATATTTCTGAAGAGAAACAATGGAAAGTTACAGCTAGGTGTGGTAGTAGATCAGCACATAAGTAGATATACACATGCAAACTTACCTTTATGAACTGGGCCCTTAGACTCATGTAAAGGCAGAAGTAGGCAGCCGGTATAATGGACATTTTTCTGCACACACATACTCCATGAGAGTGTCTGGGAAATGCCCTCCCAGAGTATCAGCATTCAGGATAAAAGCATACTCATGCCATTGCTACTAAGTAAATCACTGGTGCGTCTGAAGAAAATGCAGATTACTACCTGCTGCCATGTAGATCAATTTTCAGGCATGTGCAAAGCACATGGCTGAAGCTGCAGTTGCTGCAACCTAGAAAATCAGAGAGATGGTCTGAGAGCATGGCACCCCACCCCCCATGGTGTAGGAGGCAGATGAGGGAGGTAGATATTGAAATCTACATCAGAGATATAGTTCCATTTGCCTTTTTGACCAAGGAATGAGTTTATTTTTGTGTGTTTTCGTTTGTGTGTCTGCATCTATGTTTACAGCTGAGGAGCAATCGAGGAGACAGGGTCTCCTCAACAAGGTCTGAATAATGTTTTCAATAATGTGACTAATGAACCTCCTCTTCCCAATATGTTAACAGATAATAATCACAACTTGTACAGCCTATGCCACATCAGAGAACAATAGGTGTGGAAGTGAACTTAGGATAGATGCAAGCAGGATACGTCTATAAAGGAGAAATAAGAAAAAAGCGGTCCTCTCTAATATGATTCATATGACTTTTTTTGATTTCCTCCTTTTCTGCTACTAGTTCAGGGAAGTGCTTAATTTGTGCTGGTGTTTGCAGTGGGCATCACTAGTGCTTATTCTTCTGGACCAGGACACTTTACCCTTTGTCTCATGGGCAGCAGTCCAGAATATAAAACTAACTTAAAATAAATATCTGCCATTCAAAGTTTGCCAAGGCATGCACGAGCATTGGCCAATGTTAAGAAACAAAATTCCGTGAGTCATCCTAACTGATCAACCTTGTTGACGCCTACCATTGGTTAACTACAGAATGTATGGCTGTCAGCAGGGGTGTGTGGGGTGAGTAATAAGTTGTGAGCAGAAGTGGTTTCGCAGGGCACATGTGGTGACTTCCACCAAGGCTCCTGCAAAATATGTAGAATCTGCCAGTAACTCCAGGAGACCAAGATGATTTGACACATTCTTTATTGTAGAAAAGAGAAACTCCATCAACATAAGCTCAGTTCCACAGTACCTACTGTAACTGTCAGTCCTTCAAGCCATAACATTCTAACCTTTCCATGTAGAGCGTGCCAATAATACATCAAGGGGGATGCGTAGGATCAAACCACTACAATACACACAGGGAAGGCTATACCACACACCGCCTCACTTAAATCCCACCATGCCCAAAAAAAGAGACCTAAATATAAGAGAAAGAACAAAAACAAAAAAACACAAAAATTATTAACAACTAATCTGTTGAAATTCCAAATTCTTCCATCATCCAGTTTTGCAGCTCCCTTGAACATTTTGACAACATAAGAAGATCACTAAACGGAGATCCTCTACGCATCTTCCTAGGCAATTTCCCTTTAACCATGTTGCCAAATTTGACTTCTACACCTTTGACAGCTTTGCAAGCATCATGGCATTCCTTTCTATCCCTTTGCAACAGTGTTTCTCTAGTTTTCCCTTCAGTAATTCTCTCCTCAATTATGTGAAGTTGACTATAAGCACTGACCCAAGGGGAACAAACTTTGGTGTTAGGCTTACATTTGCGAGAAACCTAAAAACCCTGTTGTGGAATGTGAGGTGAACCTGTACTCCTCCTCCCTACACTCAACCATCTTGACCCAGTCCATCCCATTCAGCCTTGCAACTTGAATGGTTTCTTTCAACGTTTTGTTGAACCTTTCCACTATCCTATTTGTTTTGGAATGGTATAAAGTGCACTTCTTGTGCACAATGCCTGTCTCTGACAGAAACTTCTCCATTGAAGAAGAGGTAATTTTAACCACATTATCTGTAAGAATGCAATGGGGATTCCCTTCTTTCATAAACACCCCAGCCAAAAACCTACACAGAAAGAGTTGAGATGTCATGCACCACCTTAACTTCAGGCCACCTGGACAACATGTCAATCAGTACAGGCACATACTTGCTCGAGTTTCCTTTAGTATCCACAGGACCAACAATGTCCAAAACTATATCCTCCCACACCTCCCCAGAGATCTCATGACAAACCATGGGTGCCGGTCTCACCTTTTGAGACTTGTCACTCAATCTCTATTCACAACATTCCCTGAGTACCCTTTCAATTTGCAGATCCATCCCAGGCCACCAATACACAACTCTCAAATGTTCCTTTAATTTTGCAAATGCCTTGGTGTTCCTCATGAGCAAAACTCAACAAATGGCCTCTCACACCCAGGCAAAATGCACACCCTTCTTTAACAGCCTACAAATTGCACACATGTGACTGGCAAAATTGGGAATGAACCTACTATAAAATTTGGCCACATCCAAGAATGCCTGTACATCCTCTTTATTCTTTGGGGGAGGTAAACCTGAAATGGTCTTCACCAGATTATCTTTAGGTTTGACCCCCATCACAGAAACTGTGTGTCCCAAATAAGTTATCTCAGGCAGATAGAATTTATATTTGCTGACTTTAAGTGTAGTACCTTTTGAACTGAAAATTCTTAGCATCTCCCTAATCTTATTCAAGTGAGTAGACAAACTGTCGCTGAATTTCAAGACATCATCCTGGAAGAATTTAACCCCTGAAACTTTCCCTAGAATATCATTCATCAATCTTTGGAAAACCGAGGAGGCTGACCAGATACCAGAAGACATCCTATTGAAACAATATGCTCTAAAAGGTGTTATGAAGGCATTGAAATTCTTTGAGTCTCCACTCAGGTAAACCTGATGATAGGCTGAGGTGAAATCCAGAGTGGAAAAAAACTTGACTCCTCCCAGCATGCCCACCATTTCCATTATGTTAGGAAGAAAAAATCTGTCCTCCACTACCTCCTTATTGAGATGCCTGATATCCACGCACAATCTAATCTCTCCTGAGCTTTTAGTTGCAACCACAACAGGGGCAATCCATTCAGTGGCTTCCACTGTTTTAATTATACTCTCTGCACCCAAATGCTCCAGCTCCAACTTAACTGCCTCATGGAAGTTTATAAGAACATTTCTGATGTTATACACAACCTGAGCTGCATTCTTTTTCAAAGGGATGCGGTGCCCATAACCTTTAACACAACCCACCTTGCTTGAAAAAAACATCAGGGAATTCTTGAACAAAATTGGCATTATGTTCCCGAACTGAGTCAAAGCGCTAACTGAACATTACCCCTATGTGCTACGGAGTGCTGGGTCTGTTTTTCACCTTGCTGCTCAGGCATCTGGAACGGGGGAGGAGACGGGAGGGGAGGGGAGGGGGATAGGGAGGGAGGCGGGGAATTCTTATTTTATGTTATTTTGATGCTCTGTGAAGCAAAATGACAGCTGCCAGCCTATGACCTAGGCCCCATGTCTCACTGCATCTTGTTTGCTGATAACTCAATAAAAAAGATTTCAAACTAAAATTGGCATTATGATTGTCGGATGTTATAGCTAAATTGTTAATTTTTCTGACCTGACCTGAGAGTCTGAATTTGGGGTCTAGATAGATTCCAAATTTCTGATGCGGCGAGCCTAACACAGTCTCCCTTAAAAGGCACAAAATGTTTCCCTTCTACCACGCTATCACAAAATTCAATACATGCTTTAAAATAGCCAACCAACTCAATCGGTTTACCCTCATATCTATGCGACATCTGGATACCTCAGTTCAACTTTCCCTTGAAAACATCTGGCAAAATCTGTATCCAAAATTAAATAAAGTCTCACTCCTGAGTCCATCATCATTGTGACTGTGATGCCATTAAGGGATACTTGGCCCAATGGATGCTCACAAACAATGCCCGACAAGCAACTGACATCATTTACAACTTGAAAGATTTTTTCAGGAAATCCATACCAAGTTCACAAACTTTCTCTCTGGGTACATTAGACTATCAACATTTAGCAAAATGCCATTTCTTACCACAGAGCTTCCAACTAACTTTTAAGGCCGGACATTCTTTAAAATTGGCAAAGTGATTGCAACTCCCACACCTGAAGCAAAAAAAAATTCCATTTACTACAGTGGGAGAAGTTTTCTTCTGAATGGATGGCACAGTATGCACGGTAGAAGCAGCTTCTTTGTGTTTCTGTAGTTCTTAAATACATAGCAAAGAATGTTCAACTCTTTTGGCAACAATTAGTACATTATTCATTTTTTCATCATAGTACTTCACAAATGTTATCATATTGCATTCTAACATGAATTGAGCTCTTAGTCTTTCTTCTGTTTTCCCCAAAATTGCAGGAAGAAGCTAACTTTCGCAGGGCAGTGACAAAATCCTCAACTGATTCATCTCAACCCTGCTTCCTCTTTCCAAAATAATAACGTTCCAAAATGGCAGACACTTTAGGTAGAAAACGGTCATTTAAACGTTTGATAGATCTCTCAAACACATTACGAATATGTGCTGCATCATCATTAGATTCAATACCAGCCCCTAAACAGTGGAGCAGCATGGATGCTTTTTTGTCAAGAGACAAATTCAGGCCACACACTCTCAAGTAATTTATAAATGCTTTCTTCCAATTGGCCCAAGGAAGTAGAGGTTCTCCAGGGGAGGGCAGAAAAAACGGAGGTAATGAAATATTTTGCATGATAGTAAATACAACGAGAAAAATAGTAAGAGGAGGAGAAAATGGGAAAATAAAAAAGTAAACAGAGAAAAAAGGGGGAAAAAGCAGGAAGAGAATGTTGTGCAAACAAACCTCCAACACACTAAATTGTGCCCGAAGTCCCCCTGAAAGTAAAACCAATTTATTAACAAAAGAAATGTAGCCTTTCTTCAGGCAAAGTGTAACATAGTCTGTCCTTTGTTTCCTTGACACAGAGAGGTAGAGGTAGTCCAACTGTAGCCTGGGCAGAGCAGTAACAATCCAGAAGTACAAACTGTTAAAAGGTACAAACTGTTAAAATGAATCCTAATGAGCATGAGAGACAGAATGGTAGGTACTAGCGCTTGAATTCTGTGCTGTCCGCGGATTCCAGTGCGTGGTGGGGAATGATAAACAGAGCTGAAGGGCTCGTATGAAGGAGGAGGCCCAAGTGCGCAGGAGGAGGCAGGCACGAGCCGCGGGTGTGAGGGACTGCTTCGATGAATGAATTGCTCGCTTAAAGGAGGTGGCCGCCTTGCGCAAGAGGAAAAAGGTGCAAGCTGCTAGTGCGAGGGGCCATATAAATGAAGGAGGAAGCTCGAGCCAAGCGCTAACAGAAAGGGCCCTAGGGGAATCTTCCAAAGATAACCCAAAGCGGTAGTCCAAAGAACACAGTACCTTAAGGGCCAACAGAGGGTCAAAACATTGTTGTATGAGTCCAAAACTCAGTAGATTGATGAAGATGTGTTCAAGGTTCTCCGCAAAACCACATAAACACGAGCAGGTTATTGAGATCATCGCCAATGTGAAGTATGTGGAATCTGCCAATACACTCCAGGAGACCAAGATGAGTTGACATGTTATTTATTGTAGAAAAGAGAAACTCCGTCCACATAAGCTCAGCTCCACAGTGCCCACTGCAACTTTCAGTCCTTCAAGCCATAACATTCTAACCATTTCATTTAGAACATGGCAATAAAACATCAAGGGGGGTGCATAGGAACAAATCACTACAATACCCACAGGGAAGGCTACACAACTGCTCCTCAAATTGTAATGTGTACAGTGTGACCTGGGATTCCTAGCACTGAGCTGCTGATGTCTACCACTTACAGTACTTCAGGCTCTGCACTCAAAAGCTGCTGCCAAGTAATGAGTTCTGCCTATGTGAGCAGCGGAGCATGAGCTGATGTGTGGGGTTACACAAGGCCTACTAGACCAGGTGAAGTCCAGAAGACTGCTCAACGTCTCTAGCTTGGCTCACCTGTAGGGTGACAGGGTCATGTGCTACTGGTCCCGCCCTATGGTCATCACAATCAACCACAGTCCTGCACATTTATTACTGACTCATCTCCCAACTTCACAGAGATTAGGTGAGTAGGATGATTCCTCTCTGTAAGTCTCAGGGGCTCTATGTTTGGTGATAGACAGCAGCACTTTTCCTAAGCACCACAACTGGAAGGTTACTCAAGAATGAATGAATCCATGACTACAGGAGGGACAACTTACTTCTTCAACAGAATCTCTACACAAACTCAACTTGTGTATGCTTTTCCTTTGGTTGGTGTGGAAATCTATATCAAATTCTAACTCATAGGACACGCCAACATCTAGGATCGGGAGCACAGTAGTCCTGATACGAACCTTGGTGCTCCCCTACTGGAACCGTCTCTTCTAAATAGGAAAACTCATGCAATGATGCTGAAACATTCTCAAAAGAATGACAGACAAAGATTCTCCTCTCAAAGCTTTATATAAGAAATAATCGGCATATACAGAAAAGTGCCATGAGCAAATTTAGCAGAGAATATATAAATCATAAGTACTGGGTACAGTTCTAAATGAAATCTGCCATCGATTCACCTTCTAGGATGGGAAATAAGGGATCTCTCTTGCTAACAGAATCCACATTCTTTTATAGGGCTTTAGACAAAGAAAATACTACAGTCTGTGGGAATACATGATACTCAGGTTTTGGACTAATAAGAAACATTCTAGAAGAAACATTTTACTACAGAATACATTTGAATTGAAGAGTTTCTCAACATAGTGGTACATTGAGATTCAACCATTCTCACAGTCTTAGCTGTACAGTTAAGCTGATACATTGTTATCATAGCCTAGGACAGTAAGAACCGTCCTTTCCTTAATTCAGCACGGCGAGGACATTTCTCTGAGAACACTTTCTGCTTATTCAAGTGAAAATTGGATGAGTTTTATTTAGAACCGGAATCAACAACATTTTATCGGACATGTACCAAAATGTCTTTTTGTGGTTTACAGAAATAAAAGACTGTGATGAACTTCTGCAGTTTGGATACTTGGTATCACCGCCAGCTGCCCCTGTGTTCATGTATAAAGCTGCCTTTGAAATTCACCTGTGTCTATTTTTATTTAGCTTCCACATTTGGTGAAGAATTGCAGTCCTGGGAGTTTTATTTATTTGAAAAGTTTTAAAAAGCGTGAACAAGACCCAGATGGGTATCAGAGCACTGTACAAAGAGGAAGACTAACGTTGACATGAAGAAACAGTATAAGTACAATACAATAAGGCAACATAAGAGGAACCTGAAACATAAAAGTAAAGGTGGGTGCTAGGGGAAGACGAGGTAGCAAGTGAACAAACAGGTAAAAGCCCTACTAGACTGGGCCGTGCAGTTTTAGCATCGCACTACGTCCAAAGAACAACAAAATATATTTCAAACCCACAGTAAAAATGATTCTCAAGCACAAATTTCAAAACACAAAGTGAAAATGATTGTCAAGCATACATTTCAACACACAAAGTAAAAATCATTGTCAAGCACGAGAGGGAAGTGACTAGCAAATGACATAGAGGCAATTGCTGATGAAGTTCTTCCAAAAGTAGCCATTTGACCTGTTTTTTGAATGAAGCAGTCGAGGTGTTGGCTCTGATCTCCGTCGGAAGGGCATTCCAAATTCTTGGAGCCAGCCTTGAGAAGGTGCGATTGTAAGTTCTTTTTTTGTTGAATTTAGGTGGTTTCAGTAGTAGGGTATTGGAGCTTCTTAAATTGCGTCTGGAACCGGAGAGCTCGAGTGTTTTTGCCAGTTAAACGGGGCTATTGAAGTGAATAGCTTTATGTGTCAGACAGGCTATCTTGAAGCGAATCCTTGCTTCAATGGGAAGCCAGTTAAGCTGAATTAAGTCATGTGTAATATGATCATGCTTTCCGGCGCCTGTGATTAGTCTGGCAGAGGCGTTCAGAGTAGCTCTTAGCGGAGCTAACCTAGATTTAGGAAGCCCAGCTAGGGTCACCAAGCCATATTCTACTCGTGAGATAACTAAGGATTGGACTGCTGACTGGATGTCCTCGGGAGGTACGAAAGAGTGTTGAGCTGATGATTGGCACTCTTAATGGTGGCACTGATGTGACCTTGCATGTTTAGAAATGTGTCCAGGGTGACACCTAAAGAACAAGCGGAGTCCACCATATGCATGGTGCAGTTGAGTGCGGAGATTTTTTTGATCCAGTTTTGTGTGGGGGCCTCATGGTTGCGGGGGTAATCAGGAGAAATTCTGCTTTGAGGGAATTTAGTAACAGATGGTTATGTGTTAGCCATTGTTGAGTTTTTTGAAGCGCTCCATTAAGAGTTTTAATGTCATCTGGAGACGAGATCTTCAAATACAGTTGAGTGTCATCCGCGTACATGTGGTACTGAATGTTTGAACCGTTCAGAATCGCAGTTAGAGGTTCCATGAATAGATTGAAGAGCATGGGCGAGAGTGCAGATCCTTGAGGTACCCCAATAGAGACCGTGGTGCTGGCCGCCAGAGATTGGTTGACTTTGATTCTTTGTGTTCGGTTTTGCAGGAAAGAGGAGAACCAATTTAAGACAGGGCCAGATAACCCCATCCTATATTGAAGAAGGTTAATCAAGTTATCATGTTTGATAGTGTCAAAAGCAGAGGACAAGTCCAGAAGAATTAGAAGACAAGGCGTATCTTGGTCAAGAGCTCTCAAGGCGTCATCAACAATGTGAGTTAGAGCTGTTTCTGTACTATGACCTGATCTAAAGCCTGACTGATGTTGGTCTAGGAGCTGAAATTTCTCGATGTGGTCGCAGAGCTGTGTGTGAACGCATTTCTCGAGCAATTTCGCTAATGACATGATGCTGGTGATCGGCCAGAAGTTATTGGGATTTGATAGGTCTGCTTTGGGCTTCTTAGGAATGGGTGTGACTTGCCCCATTTTAAGGCAGTCGGGAATTATTCCCTGTAAGAGAGATTGTTGGATGATCCTGGACCAGAGAGGCAGAATGGCCACGTTGAGGTCTTTGAGCAATTTGGCGGGGAGTGGATCCCTGAAATGGTTGGATGGTTTAAGAGATGCCAAGGAATGTGACAACTCCTCCAAATCCGGGAGCAGGAAGGTATTCCAGCAGGCATTGTTTTTGGGTGTGTACTCTGTGGGGTAAAGCGGAGCACACACTGCCGCAGAGTTGTGATCTTCAATGGTCGCTCTGGATCATGGGGACAGTCGCAGCAAGGCCTCTGACATGACAGCTCTCTCTGCCCTCCCTGCCCATGTGCTGTGAGACTCCTATCGTTTGTGCCTTCCACTTCTCCATTGCAGTGACTGTTAGGGTCATTCACCCTATTATTCCCATTTTCACTCTTGCACATTTTGCTTTTCGGAGGATGTGGTGTCACTGTGGGTTTCATACGCAGCTTTACTTCAGGATATCCTGTCAGATGTAATATTGTGATATTTCTCTTCAGACAAATCTTTTTATGACTGTTTTCTTGAATATTTTCCTGGCTGTGGTTATTTGCTCCAATCCTGGCACACTGTCCCCCAGGCTCCACATGCCGCCATCTGTGCCGCAACTTGCTGGTTGTCAGAGGTCCTTCACTTGGATGCCTGGGTGGCCACGGTCCTCGGAGAGGGTGTGTTTTCCAGGTGTGGGTATGTGCTGGTTCTGCACTGTTTTTGCAAGATTTTGGTATTCTATGTGTGTTATGATTTGTACTAGTCAGTAGGGGAAGGTGGTGGTTCTTCTGGATTAGCAGGGAGCAGACGGTGCTCTGCTGAATTTGACTTGTCTCCCCTGTCGACCTTGTGATTCACTCATATCGAGGGTGTGCCTGGCAGTTGAGTGTCTTTCACTAGGTTCCGGATGCCTGGTGACTAGGGGTTCTCCGGTTGTATCTAGGTGCAAAACGCCCTTGGAACAAGAAGAGGGTGATGAGAGGAGATTAGGATGTAGATTAGGGTAATTTCTTTTTAATTGTTGTTGATGATGTATTTTTGTACTGTCACATGGTAGATATTGCTTATTCATTTTTCGGTGCTTGTGTATTTTTCGGTTCGCAAACAGGGACCATTCTTCTCCCACTGCTTCCCGAGATAGGGCTTTGGGTGTTCAGGTGTGAGGATAGTCCACAACTAGGATGCCTAGGGAGGATCCCCTGCTTATTTGTACTTGGATGAATGTGTGAGTGAATGCAGAGTTCACCACCTCTTGCAACTATTTCTGGTTGTCAACGACTGTGGAGTCAACTGGTTTCTGGTTGGATTTAGTCGCCTCTCCCCCCTCCGGGGGGAAATCGCAAGGAGGTCCAAACACTGTAGTCAGTCCTACTTTTCTGTCCCTTCCTTTTTGAGTGAAAGGAAGCCAGTCACCTAGCACCTACCAGCTTCTTTTCTCTCCTCTCACTTCTGAACGCTTTTATGGTGAACTAGTACCAAATGAATCGACCTTTTAAATGCTGGCATACTCTGCTTAAAATTAATAAACATGCTGCTGGCTGACTGCATGAGGTGCTCCTGAATGTGATGTTTGTCCCCCCTACTGTGCCACCTGGGGTATGAGCGGTAGAATAAGTTTCACCAACTCCCTTTCCGTTCAAGTGTGTCTAGAGTGAATGAACAGTTTGTAATACAACAGGGACAGTTATTATGCTGCTGAATACAAGGGGTTGCCTCATGAGTACAGAGGGCATGGACAGCGCAGACTTGCCCAGCTGAATAATTTCTCTGTCTGCAAACAATAGAGAGAAAGGCGGCAAGAGGAAATAGATACACCGATCTGTTCTCTCCCGAGGTTAAGTGCACAGAATTCGAGAGACAAATTGGTGGAATTAAAGAGACATCCACCCAGTGTAAGTGTGCCAGAATTAAACGCTGGCAATGTATTTTCTCAATTAATACATAAGGAGCTTGCCACAAGTGACTTTCAGCTTTTAATGCATGAGAGTACAGTGTACAACATGTTTAAGACAGCTCATTGTGACCTGACAAATGCACATCAAGCCCTATACGATATAACTCGCCAGCGTTCACAAGAAGGTGAAGGAGTTCCGTCCTGTGTGACACAAAGCCTTCCCTGCCCTCAGTGATTCGATGATCCTTATCTCCTACCCACAATAACGGCCTCTGCATTTAATAGCATCCATTTGGAGATGGCTGGTAGAATAAAGGAATAGCGTACATACATGTGTTATTGTTAAAAGTATTGGAAGAGGATAGAAGTTCTAAACAAATGCTTGGCAGAACAGAAGCCAATGAATGTGCAGAACATTTAGATAAACTAACTGACATACAATTTGAAATTTTGGAATGGCCCCCATTTGTGGGTTCACATTGCAAGATGATTGAATTGCTGCGCCTTGCATTTGATCGGGCAGAGGAGGACTCATGTCTATTCTACGGCCTCTATCAGCAATACAGTAGTGTATCCGGTGTGTTGTCAGAAGGTAGCATGAGGGACCAGAACATGCCTGATAAGTATAATGTGCCTTCTGATATGTTTCATTTTACTTCCAGCGAGGTGCAATCTTGGGGTTTGGATAAAATACTGTCTCACCTCCGGCAGATTATAGCCCAAGTACGAATGTTTAGGAAATTTATTAGAGACCTTAATGGGCAAGTACTTCATTTGCTGAGACTCAAACCCAGCTCCCCAGATTCGAGGTCGAATGCCCTAGCCATTAGGCCAACTCCTCTTCCCCACATTGGAGTGTTCTCGACACACAAGCACTCTTAATACGTTATTAGACAGGACAAGTGAGGAACGGGATATGCAAAAGTTGTGGAGCCTGTGTGATGAACAAGACAGAGAGAAATTATGGGTTACTAGATGAAGTATTTAAGGATTTGAAATGAAAGGAGCAGTGAGAGGGGAACAGGAGCAGAACCTACTGAGCAGCGTTCTGCAAAGTAGACTGCAACTGATTTCATGGTAGGACATGTCAGTGGATTTCAGCGTCCCCTTTTAGCCTGCTCTTGCTCTGGTGCCTGTAGCACACCACAAACTCTGGGCCTTGCGCCAAGAAGAAAAGCCGCACAGAGTGATAACATCCTATGAGTTCAGACAGAACAGAAAGGCGCAGGATAGTGTGGTCAGTTTATCATGTATTCTTCGTAGTGGAGAATGGAAAGGAATGCGCAAGCTAAATGTGTATGCGTAAATATATTTGTATCTTCTTTATAGTTTGTATGACGTTCATAAACCATGGACACAGGGATGTATAAATATATATTGATACTTTAAATATTAAGGAGCAGATTTACAAGCCCCTTGCGCCACTTTTGCGTCACTTTTCCCATGTTAAAAGTGACGCAAAAGTGGCGCTTGGGGCTTGTAAATCTGCCCCTAAGTTTGGTGCAAAAGTGTTTTGTTTCCTCCCATGTTTTTTCTTAGGTATCAGAACGTGAAAGCAAGGATGTTTTTTTGTACGTGTCTATCTGTCTTCTGTTTTATGTTGTTCTTGTTGTCAGCTGCCACCCCCTTTCCATACAATGGGTAACACAATAAGTAAGGATGACCTGCATGGCAGTAGTCCTACCCTGCCTAAAGACTCCCCTGCCTATTAAGTGGTTACACGCCACGGCCTCAGTGTGTGCCCATTATTAGAAAATGGCACACACTGACAGCCAGGAACAAGGACTTGCAGTTCCCATTACACGGCATGGACAGTTGAGGAAGATGTGAGTAATGAAAGGGAAGAAAACCAGGGCAAAGAAATGGATACAGACAATTAGAGAAACATAGGGGCATATTATCAAGAAACGGCGTTAAAATTATCGCCGGTTTAGCGGCAGAAAACTGCCGCTAAAGCGGCGATAATGGGCTTGATAATACGCCCTGGAGAATTCCAATAGAAGCCCATGTTCTGGTGTCAACATGGGCTTCTATTGGAATTCTCCAGGGCATATTATCAAGCCCATTATCGCCGCTTTAGCGGCAGTTTTCTGCCGCTAAACCGGCGATAATTTTAACGCCGTGCTTGATAATATGCCCCAAAGAGACAAAAACAATTGGATGTCACTGGGGTCTTCCCCTGGTATTCCGGTGGCAAGTGCACGGCCTGGGAATGAGGGGGAAGAAGCAGACCCATTGCTAAAGGACATACTACAAGGCGGATGGGGAGCCCCCCTTGGCTACTCGTACCGGTAAAGAACATGTGTAGGAGAAGTCCTCCTCAGGTGCTCAACCTATACCGCTAACTGCAGCAGAAGAAAACCGAGAGCCTCGTTCTGAAACGGCGACGGGTAAATGGTAAGGGTGGGCGTAGTTCACAGAGTTGCGCTACGCGACGCTACGCGACGCTACGCAAAGCGGTAAAACAACTCCGCCGCGCTACGCGGAGCTACGCGAGCAGCGTAGTGCAATAGGAAAATGCTGTTCGCGGTGATTGCACAGTGCCGGATGCTTGTCCGTACTGTGCAATCATTGCAAACGGCATCATGCACAGTGCAAGAGGTCATTTTTTGCCGCTCGAGTAGATTTTTACTCGAGCGGCAGCTTTCTCAAAGCGAACGGGCAGTTTCTCATCGCAAGCGGTCGCGAGCATACGCGACCAATCGCAATGAGACACTTGACCCCCCCGCGTTGAGAAATCTCGCCGGGAGGTTTATTTTCCACGCTTGCGCTCGCCAACTTGATGTTGACGATCGCGAACGAGGAAAAATGTCGCCGGGATGTTGATTTTGCTCGCTCGCGGTCGCCAACTTGACGTTGAGGAACGCGAGCGAGCAAAAACGTCCGCTACGCTATGCGTAGCGGATTTTCTCTGCACTCCGCGAGATCCGCGTAACTGGGAGTGCAGAAAACTCCGCAAACTCCGCGAGCGATGGGTAGTTCACCGCCGAGGGTTAGTAAATGGGGAACTAACCACAAATAGTCTTGCTAATATTTCAAACTTCCTTTCCTTTACAGTCATCATGGGGGAATGCCTGGGTAAAGCACACGAATGGAAGAACGTGGTCTCACCAAAATTGATTAACATAGTGTGGCAGCAGACGTTTCACGATGGAAATTTAGACCATACACTGGGCTGTAGGAGACTGCATGCACTGATATGGGATATTGGCATGTACGAGGAGCATGCAGTACACGGTACATCAGCCCTAGCAGATGCATGTGACAGGCAAACAAAACCACCGAAGGCCCAGAGTGATAGTATGTTAAGGTCCCTCACTCCTGCCAACTCTCCCAAGCAGTCCCCAGCAACACAGAGAAGGATGTTTTTTAAAGAGTGACAGATCAAAATGCACCGTGCTATTAAATGACCTAGTAGAGGGCAAGCTACAAGTAAATTCACTGGCTGGAAAGTATGACAGGCCACACTAGGACTCAGTGTTGTGTTTGGGGCAAGCTAGTTTAATGCAGACAAGCCCCCTTATGTGCAGCACGCCAAAACCCTGACCACAGACAGAACACCCCTCCATTGCTCCAGGCGTACAAATGGGATCTATCTAAATTTAGCTTTTGAGGTCCAGATCTACTGTCTTGGGCAGATGCCAGAATAATTGACACATTACGGTACGCCATAGAAAAGCTGCACCAGTAGAGAGAACAATTGGGCTCCCTGACAACTATAGGGGTAGCACAAGTAATAGTAGCCCAACACCCAGCGTTAACAAAACTTGTCTTGATTATGCCTTTACGTGAAGGTCCACTGCCATCACTGCTGCCTTGCAATAAGCCAAATGGCCCTACAAACATGCACGTCCCACCATCACACAGTTTCCCTGACCACGCATGCATAAAAAGGGGTGGCGTACTACTGCAGGACTACCGCAGGCACTACTGCAGGTACTGGGTACCAAATTCTTCCATGATTACCTGACCACTGCAGGCTTTGACACACATTGACTTTCCCGACACTGTGCCGTGATCTGGCGACTCTGACATATCATTCTACACTATAAAGCATTAGTTGGGTGTGGCACCGGGGATTTCTGCTTACTCTACAACAGAAGAGGGGGTTCCTAACTGGGGGCACTGACTGTGTTGGCACCACACATTGCCATCAAAAGATGCACTACCTTGAGCCGTGTCTGCCTTTTGCCCAATGATGCTTGTGTCCTTTTCACTGACAGACACATTAGGTATGACCACATTTATGTAACACGGCACTGCCAGGTGCCGATGGAGACCTCTTTGCTGATGGATCTTGTCCAAAGTTCTTTATGGGGACATTGCAAGCTTCTTATGCTGGGGGTTCAGCTCACTGTGGGCGATGAGGGAGGTTCTTTCACTATTGACTATTCATTCACTATTCTTTTACCCCCTAGAACATAAGATGCCTGAAATGTGTTGCTGAGAATGAAAATAGTTGCATGTGTGATTGAGACAGGATAGCGTAGGTGGAGTATGGAATAATTGGTTCAAGTAGGAGACAGCCTTGCGGAAATTCGAACTTTTGAGAAGGGAGCACAAGGGATTAGAAGGATACAGAGGAAAGTGATGTTGGGATGATGGTAGAAAAGGGATACAAGGGAAAAGTGATTGTGAGAATGTTTTTAAAGTGAGAGGGAAGAATTCTGGTTTCTTGGAAGGTGCATTTATTGAATGTTTTGATACACATATGTGTGTATACATATTAAAATTTCCTTCTTTAGGGACAACTGGATTGCTGACAATACTCTTCTATGGGCTCAGATTGTAAGGGGGTTGTGCTAAAATGCTTGTGCATTCGCCAGGGACTAGAAGGAATGAACCATGTGTAGCAGTACTATGTCTATAAATGTGATGAGTTGTTGTTTTACTGTAATAAAGTGTATTAACCTATAAGAGTACAGTATAAAATGAATAATTATCCTTATTATTGATGTATTTACAGGATTATATGTGTGTTAAAGAATTTAAATGCTTTTTAAGGTCTCAGAATTGATAAGTGAGCATGACGGTGGGCCCTAAGAGACATGTAACATTGAACGAGAAAGTTGTTTTCGACATGCTGCTGACACCTTTTCTGCGTCCCTGATTTAATAGGGTTTTCCCCATTCTTAGTCTAGTGTAGAGCTTGGTAGAGGTTGTGAATATTTTCCAGGTAAGGGAAGTAGGATTGAAACAGTTCATACATTCTACAAATTCTTTTCCTTATATTCTGTGTTGCTGTGATGGAAATTCTTATATGTTCCTTGCTGTTGAGTACCAATATTGTATGACGTTTTTGGTCCTCCTTTGATTTTGAGATTGTGGAACTGAGGATCAGTGGTGAAATGATGGCATTACAATCAACTATGCACTAATTCATGCCTTGGGTCTTGTACATTGATGGAAAATGTAGTTTTAGAGTATATTTTTCTCCTCTCCTTATTCAGTATAATTAGAAAAGTTTATGTTACAACTGTTGTGTCACGCATCTGTTACAGTTATGTGTATCCCATGTTTCAATACATTCTGTCCTTTCAAGGTGATGCAGTTATGTACAAGGGAGGGGAGCCTGCTCCCATCACAACAATAGTGGTTTACTTGATTCACACATAATTTACATGGATATGCGCCCGGCTCCTCTTCCGCCCCCTCATGCAGAGTTCTGGGTCCTCATATTGCACAAACGTGATTCACTTTACTAACAAGTGTGTCCGTAATGTATGATGATGAACAACTATTGCTCTGATCCTGGCAATATGTAATAGAAAGAAAATGTTTAATCGAGAGTGATATTCGTAGTTTACTACAGCAATGCTTACACTGATTTTACTATGAGTTAAACCACACACACAGTACAATGGGCTGTGGATCCATGGGGAGGAGTTATATAACATTTATCTCATATAATAAGTTATTTTTATCAAAGTATGGCATTTTCTGCCCTCATGATAGACTTATTAACCCATTGTATTAGGATTTGTTTTCATCTTTCTGATGCCATTACTATGAACTCCTTGTTGCGTGCTGGTGTCCCTCCACAGCCACAGAATTTCCAGGAGGATTGGAAACACAGTTAAGACAACCTAGACCTACTAATACAAGACAATACACCTACAAGTCGAAGGCAGCCAAGAAATTAAGAAGTTTTGTGGACACCGGCCCAAGTTCAACATCCTTGGGAATGGTGACAGCCAATGAGCAAAAGGGCTTAGGGCAACAAAGAAATTACATTGCACATATCACCCACTGAACCTTTCTGGCCTGATGCATTGTCATTAGTTTTGTTGTCCATGAGAAGCACTCCTGACGAAGTTACACAACTGAGCCCTCATCATCCGGTGCAGCAGGCCCTTCTTGTCTGAACAAAACCAGCTGAATTTGATCTCCAGCTGGGAGGCTGGACCCTTGCCAATGCCCACATCAGACGTCACTGCCTTACCAACTGTTCCTCTAGACTACTGCCACAGTCGTCAAGTGTGAGGGGCTAACTTTCTGAATGCCTGGCCCTCACAAAATGAAGGTGCCCCACCACTAAAACACCGACAAGGACCGGGAGGCACTGACCTCATCGCCTTCAATTTCTTCAGTTCTGGCTTAAAGATGTTGCTGGAAAATCCATTCTAGAGCACCTCACCTTCATTCTAGAGTATTTATTGCTCAAGTGCTGGCAACCTCTGATGCAATAAATAAGGTGCAGAAGATTGATCAATTTAAAATTTTCCTTTGCACTTCATCAAAACAACAACAACTGATGCCTCTACAGGGCCAGCCAAGGTATTGGTACCAACAGCCATCTGTGCTACTGTACTGCTCATGGTGCCTGCGGAGTTCAAAAGAAATGATGCCTACTCCTAAAAATATGAACATGAAAGTGATAAAAGTTGATGCAAAGTTACATGTATTATGTCATCTAGTATTTGCGCACGCCTGCTCCAACAGTGCCTAGTAGATAATGACTTACAGAGTAATAGGATACATCACATTTTACCATCTCCAGCTGTGAAGTAAATACACCTACATGGAAGTTCCATTACCTGGCTAATGAGAAATTGACGTCAATAATAGAGTATTAGAAACTTCCGAGTTTAGGGATAGTATTAAGAGGAGTCCATATTGGATTTAAACATAGACCAATAAGTAGTCTCAGAGAAGTACCAAATTCCTGGGTGCATGGACAAGAAAGATTTCTTCCCCAAAGTTC
Organism: Calotriton arnoldi; assembly: GCA_963921515.1. Classification (NCBI taxonomy): domain Eukaryota; kingdom Metazoa; phylum Chordata; class Amphibia; order Caudata; family Salamandridae; genus Calotriton; species Calotriton arnoldi. The sequence continues at coordinate 782,267 of CAWUFW010006750.1, read as the reverse complement.
ACACCCAACAGGTAGCTAATGAATTACTAGGTTTCATATGACCCAAATATCCCAAGTGTACTAGTTGTCAACACAACTTACCACAGACAGCGATATGTTATGTATCCACTGAGAACTGACCACGAGGTACCAAAGATAGCGCAACACAGCGATAGCAGTTATTAACTGAAGTGGGACAGCCCCATATGCCAGACATAACATTACAATCAAACACTAATGGAAGGTACACACACGGGGGCGTGGCCTGCAGGGACAACATGCCGGACGCGTCCTGAGTTCGCTCCGCCACATATCCCCTTAATCCGTAAAATGTATCCGCTTTATTTTGTCATCTACAGCGAGGCACCATGGCGAATTGTTAGACGAACCCCCAGGCACCCGATAGAGAGACGACGCTGCCACGACCACTATCGAGTGAGCGCTGAAGTTGGTAGTTGGACCCGGCTGGACGCCTGCGGCCTGGGAGGAGCCCGCTGAATCACCCGCGAGCAGACACAGCCGCTACGCAAGGCGAGAACGGCGGCAGATAGCAGCACATGTCGCGTTATTCAATGAAGGAGCAAGGAGTGGACAAAGTAGCTGCAAACAGCGCCACCCGGTAAGAGAGGGGACGGGTGGTGCTGTGACTCAGGGAATTGGCTGTGGCCTTGGGAGCGGCCTGGGCCTGGGCCTGCTCGGGCTAATAGAGGAGGCGACGCGAGCAAGGGCTGCCCAATGGAGGAGCAAGAAGTGGAAGAAGCCGTAATTAGTGCTGCCCGGTAAGAGAAAGGGCAGGTGGCACTGAGACTCGGGGGAATCGACTGCGACCTCGGGCGGCCCAGGCATGTGCCCGCTTGGACCAATTGAGGCGGCAACGTGCGTAGGGTGTGTGGTGGCTGGAGCACCAGGAATGTCTGCAGCTGCTGCCGGTGGGCGCCGCAATACAGCTGTCTGCCGATGTGGGTGCCCGACCTGGGGAAATGAAAGAAACCACGAACAGCGCTGCCTGGTAAGGGGAAGGACGGGCAGCGCGGCAAATCCCCCAACTGCGTGGGAACCCAGAAGAGGCCCGGCTTGGGCCTGCCCACACTGGCTACAAAAGGATTCTACATAGGCACAGGAGCTAGCTGGCGTGAAGATGGATGTTGCCTGTAGGTCCCGAAAGAAAGCGTCGATACAGGTGCCCGGCCGGGAGGAGCAACAAGCGCTTGAACCTCCGGGGTGTGTAGGCGCAGAAGACAGGCCTTAGGCGGCGCTGAGGCCTGACACTAATGCGGCGAGTACATGATACAGGTGACCGGCCTGGAGGAGCAACAAGCGCTTGAATCCCCCGGGGTGTGAAGGCGCAGAAGACATGCCTTGGGTGGCGCTGAGGCCTGAAGCTAAAGAGGCGAGTGCATGATAAGGCAAAGGGGCACTCTGGTTAATGCGGTGAAGCCACGACAAGGTGGGGAATAGCTGGGAGAAGGACTGAGGAGTACTGCTGTAACAGCCACTACCCTGGGTGTGGCCTGGGCCTGAAGTAGGGCAAACTATCGGCCACAGTGATGCACGCAAACAAAGACAACTGCAGGTGGGAACAGAAGAAAGAGGGCCTCAGCCTGTAGACATCCTTGCACAGAGGACTATTGCAAAGTGTGCTTGCCCCAGAGGAGGGATTGATAGTCAGGACCACGGCGAGCTGGAGAAGGGTGCGGCCTGGGATTCACCGTTACAGAGGGGGAACCCTGGGCCCATGACACTGGGTGCTGGACTGGTGACATAAAGGAGCTGCGCGATGGGCCAAAAATACAGTAGCTGGCCACATGTGTGGGGGACCGCGGGGGCCCATCTAGCTGATAGCGGACAGCCGTGCCTACCTCACTGCTGGCTCTACTTCATTTTAGAGTGAAGATCGGCGAACCGAAAAGGCCCTTGTCGGAGTCGCCTGACTGTCCCTGGCTCTGGGCCTTGGAGACTGAAGCACTGACGGGGTCCAACCACGATATGTTACCCCCGTCAAGCATCTGGCGTGGCATGCAGCACAGTGCTGGACATGCACACACGGCTGTCTCTGACTGCACTCCCGACTGAAGGCACAGCACAGTGAATCGTGAAGTCTTCCCATATTATACCGTTCTGTCCTGCCGTGAGCTCCGGGACAACTGGTGTGAACTGGAGTGCCTTGCTGGACAGATGTACCGCAATAAAGGAGCGGGGTCGAGGGCCTCTTCTCAGGTTGCAGGGCCAGTAGACATGGAGGAAACGCAACCACTAACACAGCAGGACCCCTGAATGATCGACTAGATGCAATCTTGAATGTCATAGAGCGATCCAGAGAGTCGATGGAATCCAAAATAGACAAAGTTGCGCTCGATCTTATGCTCCTGCATGCGGATAACCGGAAACTGAGGGACCGAGTTGCTGCTGTGGAACAAGATATTACAATACTGAAGCCTGCCACTGACTTCTTTGAGAAGCAACAAAACGCGCATGAGGCCAGAATACGCTATCTGGAAGATCGAGTGGAAGATGCAGAAGGTCGCTCCAGGAGGAACAATGTCTGCCTGATTGGACTGCCGGAGGGAGCGGAAGGCCAGGATGTAGTAGCCTTCCTGGGACAATGGCTTAAGGATATTCTACCCTCCTCCTCTTTTTCCCCCTTTTTCACCATAGAATGTGCACAGAGCATCCCAGGTAGGAGACCAGCGCCAGGCACTGTGGCACATCCACTTATATTTAAATTGCTACACTTCAGGGACAGAGATATGATCCTGCGGGAAACTAGGAAGATATCCGAGGTCAAGTTCGACAACATAAAGGTCCTCCTTTTCCCAGATTACACAATTAAGGTCCAGCGTCAGCGGGGATCTTTCCTGCAAGTTAAACAGGAGCTAAGACAACTGAACATCGCATATTCATTACTCTTTCCAGCAAGACTCTGAGTGGTAACGAGATTCTTTGATACTCCACAAGACACCTGGGACTGGTTGGAAACCACGGGCCTGTTCTTGGGTCCTCGACCAACGGGCATACCAGGCACCTGGAATGGTGAGGCAAGCGGAATGAGGAATCGTCGACGACGATCCAAGAGATGGAACCCCGGACTATCAGCGGCACCTGGCCCGGACCAAATTAAACAGGAGCGACAGGCGGCAGTTCAAATGGCGGAGCGGATAGCTGAAGGTGCAGAGACAGTAAGCAAGGAGGAAACCCTGATTCACTCCTCGAGGATGAGGGCTCATCGGCAGCGGCAATATCAGACTTTGTATTGATGCAAATGCCTGATGTCACACCACAGACTGCTGATGGTATCATGTAAATGCTGGGGTCGCGGTGCTGGCACCATGAACTACCTAAAGGAATGCACCCTAATGGCATTTGGTATTGTCACTCTTGCTTTGATTATTTTACTGGGGGGGTTGCACAATAGGTACCGCACTTAGGCTTGCACATGGTGCCTGAGCGTTGGTTCAGCCGTACACATTGTTACACACACAGATATGAGACACCTGGGGACTTCATAGTGGCATGCACCACACAGCCTTACACCCCCCTCACATTTTTCCCTTGTAAAAGGAACCAGTTGGTTACACGGACAGTTTCTTTTCCGTCAGGGTTTGGGTAGCACCCCTTGTTTATAGGGTCCGCTCTTGTAATGTTTCCCTACTGCCATGTTGGCTCATCCACTTTTCCCTTTAGTTGCAGAGGCTTTCCTGCATGTATAGGTCGGATTACATTCCACGTGACAGACCATACAATACTCACCTGGAATGTGCGGGGTCTCCGCACACCATTCCTCAGATATGCAGTCTATTCTTACCTTAAGAGACGCAATGTGCGCATTGCCCTCTTACAAGAGACACACTTAAATAGAGTCGAAACGGTCAGGCTGCAAAGAAAATGGAGGGGTAAGGTGTATGTCACTGATTACTCATTGTTTGCACGTGGGGCCTTAATTTGGATTCGCCCGGGAACACCATTCGCGGTGGTAGAGGTTCTTGCCGACAGAGACGGCAGATACGTGTTTTTAAAAGGCAGGCTGGATGGGCGTTATTGTGTGCTAGGTAATGTATATGCCCCTAATACAGACCAAAGCCACTTCTTTAGATCACTCTCCCAAATATTAACAAAATGGTGCGACAATCCGTGGCTGATCGGAGGCGATTTCAACAGCGTCATGGACACTGGTTTAGCTATATCCTTTCCCCCCCTCAGATGTATGACTGCCACAGCCAACTCCATGGTACTGAGAGGATGGGTGCACGGGTGGGATCTGGTTGATGTTTGGAGGCATCTTAACCCTGGAGAGAGGATATATTCATTTTACTCGGTGTCTCATGACTTACATGTGCGATTCAATAGATTCCTAAGTTTACCCTCCTTACGTCCCTACATAACGGGCTTGGATTACCGGGGTCGTACACATTCTGACCACAACCCACATTATGTTACACTGGCATGGGAATGCGGGACTCCTGACATCCCTACGTGGCGGTTACTGCCGGCGATGCTGGAGGACCCATTCTTTCGAAACTCAATAGGGGAGGCCATCAGTGAGTACTTCAAACACAATACCGGGACTGCTTCGTCCACTATGGTGGAGTGGGCTGCCATGAAAGTTACACTACGTGGGAAGTGTCTGCAGTTGGGCTGCGGCTTGAGGAGACAAATAGAATTGGAACTGCTCATAGTGGAAAAGGACCTATTGACATTAGAATCACGAGCAATAGAGGACGCTCCAGACTCCACCTTGCTATTAGAGTTGCGCAAAAAACACACGGAACTCCTAGAACGCCAGAGGTGTCTGAACTTCGCGGCACAATCAGCGACAGCACACGTTAAGGCTTATCGATTTGGGGCCTTGCTGGCCTGGTTGATCAAGCAAGATCAGGCCATAGGACCAATAACTGCACTCCGGTCTCCGGAAGTCGGCCTCAAGTATACACAGAATGAAATTCACAGCGAACTGACCACACATTTCTCTCAACTATATAGATCTGCCTTGAACGTCCCTGAAACAGACATACATTCCTTTCTTGATGGTCTTACCTTCCCCACTCTCACACCCGAACAGCGTAGAGAATTGGATACCTCGCTTACGTTGGAGGAAGTGAGAGGCACAATGCGAGCACTGCCGTCTGGCAGGGTCCCTGGACAGGACGGCTTTCCTCACGAATTTTATAAGACATATGCTGATCTTTTAAGCCTGCATCTTCTTGGGGTGTACACGGAAGCGTTGGAATATTCCTCCCTCCCAGATTCTCTGACAGAAGCTACCTTGATTACACTTCCAAAACCAGACAGAGATATCACATACACAAGCGCCTTTCAACCCCTGGCGCTGCTAAATGGGGATTACAAAGTATTGGCAGGTGTTCTGGCAGGCCGATTGGCACCCGTCACCCCGCATCTGGTCCATCGGGATCAGAATGGCTTTGCCCCAGCTCACAACACCGCTCTAAATATACGCAGGCTTTTTCGGGTAATGCGCAGAGCTACGGCGGTTTGGCCGGCAGCAGGCTGCCTAGTATTGGATTTAGAGAAAGCCTTTGATACGGTGGAGTGGATTTATATGTTTGCGGTGTTGCGAAGATTTGAATTTGGGCCATACTTTTTAAGTTTAGTTAAACTATTATATGGAACACCTGCCATCCGTGTCCGCTTGGGAACTTTATTCTTGAGGCCCATACTGATAGGGAGAGGAACTAGGCAGGGGTGCCCCCTTTCCCCACTAATCTTCTCCCTGGCTATAGAGCCCTTGGCTATAGCACTACGACAATCAGCAGACCACTGGGGTATACAGCTAGGGGAGGAGACACACGCCATTTCGCTCTATGCGGATGATATCTTGCTTTACATTAGGGACATATAGGTAATACCCCATATCATATCCAACACACTCAAATTATTTGCTATGCTATAAGGATTGGGTGTGAACTGGGGAAATCATGTTTATTTCCCTTTACTCCCAACGCAGACACCCCTCGCTTGGTGGTGGATGGAGCATTAGTGGCCTGGCAACCGGTTGTGTTTCAGTATTTGGGTGTAAGAATTTATCACACTGACCGGGATCTCCTGGATGGTAATCTATCCAGAGCGATTACAGCTTTAAGATCTCAAATAGAATTTTGGAAAACGCTCAAGCTCTCTGTTGCAGGTAAGGTAGCGCTTATTAAAATGGTGATGTTGCCCCGACTGCTATATTATTTCGCTAACCTTCTGATATATTTACCAGCATCATTTTTTTGACCGCTGGAGGCGATTATGAGAGACCTCATATGGAGCAATACGCGCTGCAGGGTGACGCTTACTAAATTATACTTACCCCAGACACAAGGTGGGTTGGCTCTGCCCGATATGGAACATTATTACTTGGCATCCCAAATACAATGGGTTGCGAAATGGCTGGCAGAACTACACTTCACTGATACGGCGGAATGTGGCCCCCGTACACGCTGGACAGACTCCTTTATATCTTTCACCCTTGCACTAGGTCACATACATCACTTCCCCTCCTGGTAAAGATAGCTCAGAAATGCTTCCGTAGAGCTTGCATCTTACCAGACATGTCACACCATATGTGCCCACAATCCCATTATTAGGAATGCCGAAAGGGGGAGGCAGAGTTAGAACGACAGAACTCATAGCCTGGCAAGACGCTGATATACACACACTGGGAGACCTATATGTGGAGGGTGCGTTGCGGGTTTTCCTTTCCTTGACTGAAGAGGAGGGTGTCCCCCCTGGACAATTTTTAAACCACGTCGCCTGGATGGCCACATTGGGGCGTCACTGGGGCGGTATTTTGCAGGAACCCCCGACGTATCTCCTGATGCAGAATATACATGTGATGAGTATGGGACGGCACCTTGTAAAATGGTTTGCAGAATCAATCCACAAACACACTATGACTGACTTAACGCTCCTGTGCAATAGATGGGAGGCGGATCTGACGCAACCATGTGCACCCAAAGAATGGACCATGTTGTTGGGGAGCCCTAGACAGATTCCCAGAAATGCAAGATTTAGGCTGATTCAATTCTATATGGTCCACAGAGCATATCTATCCCCAGATAAACTCAATAGGTATTTTAATAGAGCGTATGCTTGTTGCCCTTGCTGCAAAATGATAGACGCTGATCTCCTACATATGTTATGGTGATGCCCCAAACTACAGGGTTACTGGCACGGAGTGATTCAATTGAGTACATTGGAGGCCTGCATTACAGAGATATTTCCCAGGAATAAGAAACACAAAGCCTCCTCTAGATTTTTAGACCTGGGTTTAGTGGTGGCCAAAAGACTGGTCAGGCATTGATGGAAGGTAGAAGACCTTCCATTGCTTAAATCCTGGTCCAAATTTATGCAGAACTGGGCCAAGGCTGAGGCTGTCTCATTGGTAAGGGAGGACACATTAGGACTGCGCAAGTACCCCATTTCAACACCCTGGAACACAATTCTGATAGCGCTTGAAGTAACAATAACTCCGGACGACCCCCCAGACATTCCTAACACCAACTAATCTAGCCTACATGTAGGCCATAATGTGACTTGACAATAATGTGGTCTGGAACACGCATTGCACATCACGCACACTGGACCTACATGTAGTATTATGATACTGAGGATTACACATTTAAACTTGTGAAAATGGTATTATTATAACAGGCATAGATCACCCTCCCCACCCCGGCCTACCCTGCCCTTCCCTCTTTTTCTTACGATTTGCTGTTATAAGTTTTACTGTTATATATATGGTAGTTTGATCACCAACCTGGACACTACGGCATAGCCGAAAGGGTTCATTAGAAATGGGTATGTGGAACAAATATGTATGCGAATAAGGCACCTGTAATTTGCTTATATATTGAAATGGTAACAAGCCATGATCGACATTATATATTTGTTGTATTGGACATGAGTCATTACGATGCACGGATCGGGATAATGTATCTGGCATCTGCTCATATACTGGTATATTGCCTGGAATAATTTGATTCCTGAAAATGCTTACTGGTTCTGCAAATATTGGATATGTTTGTAACATGTATCATATATATCAAAATCCAATAAACAGATTAAAAAAAAATGGAAAGTACACACACGCCTGCCAATTGGTGCAGAGGACAAATTGAGCTATACTGTAATACCACCGCCGAACTATATGGGTTGCACTATGGTCAGAACTATACTTCCCACCGAGCACAACATATCAATACGATTAGAGCGCACAAGGAAGGGTGGGACATCTTCATTTGGGTGGTTGAACTCTCATGGCCCAGGACTTGGTACTCACCATGGGAAAAAGAGGGCTGAGGACTTAGGGGCAATGAGTCTAAGGGTGTCCGTACCGTTGGACATGAGGAACACCTGAGGTGACTTACTGGTTCACAGAGATATCGGGGAGAACTTCTGTGCACAGTGCGCACTGTACAACACCTTCACCACATGCAGGGAAGGAAAAAGAAGGAATAGATATGAAGGAAAGGAGATAGGAAGTGTAGGATGCATCATTGATTATCAGAGGGCAGGATGTGGAATCCATTTTCTTTTACTGTCCATTTGTGTGCCACTTGATTACTATATGGTATTCAATGATGATAAGGCCTGTAAAACGTGCAAAGCAAAATGGTTGACCCTTGGAGAACAAATGTACTGTGCTGAAGTGAATATGTTGTAACACAAAGCAAGGCTTGCTCAAAGACATCACCTGTGACTTGCAACTGCATGCTAGCCCAGCAACAAGGCACCATTAGCATACCATATATGGATGAGATAAAGCGTTTACCCCTGATTGGTTACTGCATTGCTTAGGATTGGAAAAACCCTACAGTCTCAATCATCGGGAACGTGGGGATGACAAGCACCATCACACTGTATCATGCAGTTGGCACGCACTATTAGTTTTTTCTGATTGGCTCTGTATCTGATAATTGTGTAACCTGGACTGTCTGCTGTTGGACATGTGATTTATTGGTCTATATTTGCAGAGAAATTCTCTTGTACTTGTGATTTTATTGAACATGTACCGAAACACCTTTTTTGTGGTTTTCAGGAATAAAAGACTGTGATGAAATTCTGCAATTTGGAAACTTGGTTTCTATGCCAGCTGTCCCCGTGTTCACATATAAAACTGCCTTTGAAATTCACCTGTGTCTGTGGCTATTTTTATTTAGCTTCCACAACTGAATGTATGCCTCCTTCAGCTGCTGACTTCATGCTCTGTTGTCCCAGCTACTCCTCCTTCCATGCCCTGACCTGGCTTTTTTATTGAACATGAAGGTCCCGCAGCCTTTCTATACCCACTTGCCCCCAGCCCCTTTGTTCAATGTGCCGGATGGCTGTATTGGGGGGACGCTCATTTTGAAACGTTTTGAATACCATTCGATGATGGTGTTTGCCAATTATTTTTAATTAAATACTTTCCAAGATGGCTGTCATGTGTTCATATACATGCACAGTGGCCATCTTCGAATGGGTTTTAATAAAAAAGGACAACCAAAAGCATTCTTATAGTTGCAGTGCATATGTAAACATGGGCTGTAATGTGTTTTTGTTTAAAAACAAAATGTATATTAGGAGAGGGTTGCTCTGTGTGTATAGGCATGCACAGTGGCCATCTTGTAATGTGTTTTATTTTTAAATAAACACATTACAACATGGCTACCGTGCATGTGTATACATAACAGCCATGTTGCAAAAGGTTTTGTTAAAAGCAAAATGCATTGCAAAAAAACACTGGCAATTAAAAAAAACATTTTTACTCTATAAGCATAGAATTAATTCTGACTAGAACATTTATTGAGGTCTGAAACCAAAGGTTCCATTGAATGACTATTCAAAAGATTGAATGCTTTAACCAGTTTCAGTAAAATTCTTGAACTTTAGTGCCACACTGTTCTTCCATTTCCTTCCGGAAAAGTGAATATCTTGACACAGCATGTTTTGATTAGTTTGATCACACTCATTTCGGGACATGTGCAAATCTGGTGATCTAAGCAGCTGCATACTGTTGCCTAGTCATGCATTTTTCAGAGTTCGGTTGTTGCAATCAACGTTGCATCATGGAAGTCAAAGAGAGTGTGAAAAATTGAAGCTTCGCACAAAGAACAAATGTAGCAAAAGAGCCATGTCACATCAGCAGGTGAGTGGTAAGTGTGTAGTATGTAGTCAGTGATGAACTTTAGAGCGCACTGTCCCAAACATATTACTAAAGCATGGCGGTACCTCACTGTAATTTACAGACAGCACATTTTCCTTTGAAATGGCCACTAAATTTTAACAGATATGCAGTTTTACTGATACAACCTCATAGTGCACATACAATAATATGTGGAAATTGTGTGTCAGCAAACATTTATCATTTGTGCATCAGCAAGAAAAATGTCTTGACTTGTTTTGATCCTATTAAAATCTTTGCTTCTATCATAATTTAGAATGACAAATAAATGTGCCTCATGTGTGCTTTCCTAATGATTGATATATTTTTAAATATTTGTACATTTCATTTACAGGTATTTAAATGTTGTTGTAGTGTGTTAAAATAAAATTGACATCCTACAACCTTTCCTTCCACACTCCTTGTACCCGAGCAAGATTGTCACATAGTTATTTTACAAAATCGTCACACTTTGCAATCAAAAAAAGAAAAGAAAACCCCCAATGTCCATGTTACAAGAATAAGTAGCAATTTGCCAACCATAGCTTGACGTCTGACCGCTGTCTCAGAAGGCACAACAAATGTGACAAGATAAAAACAAAATTTAAAGGCCTCTTTATAGATCATTCACCTTCTGAACTCCAGCATTGCTATTTGGGGCTGCTGGAGCACCCCCTCATCCTTGCTTCCAGCGCCTACGGGGATTGTAAAAAAATCCAAGCACTGCACAAAGAACAAGCGTAGTAAATGAGCCATGTCAATTAAGCAGGAGTGTAGTATGTAGCCGGTGGAGGACTTTGGACCACACTGTCGCAAATATATCACTAAAGTATGAAGTTAGCATAGTGTTATTTACAAATAGCACATTTTCCATTGAAATGCCCACTAAATTTGCAGAGCTGTGCAGTTTTACTGATAAAACTGAAGAGCTCACACACAATGATATGTGGAAATTGCATTTCAGCAAATATTTATAATTTTGCATCACCAAAAAAAGCATCTTTTGATCCTATTAAAATTTGTGTTTCCATCACAATTAAGAATTACGAAAATATGTGCCTCGTGTGCTCTCCTAATGGCTGATATATTATGAAATATCTGAACAATTCATTTACAGGTTTTTAAATGCTGTTGTGTGTCCTTGTACCCCAGCAAGATTGTCACATAGTCCATTTACAAACTCCTCTTACTTTACAGTCGGAGAAAGAAAAGAAAAGCAAAACCAATCTCGATGTTAAAGAATGAGCTGCAATTTGTCATACATAGCCTGACATTTGACCTCTGTCTCTGAACTCAGAAAAAATGTGACAAGATAGAAAGAAAATTTAAAGGCCTCGTTATCGCTCTTCCAGTTTCTGACCTCCAGCATTGTTATTTTGGGAGTGCTGCAGCATCCGCCACTTCCCTGCTTCCACTGCCTATGAAAATAACCATAGAAAAGTAATTAGTTAGTCAAATAACAATATTGTTTGCACATTTTATTGTAACAAATGTTTTACCAAAACCAAAACGTATCCATATATGCAACAGAGCATTGTACATAAGTGCCAACAGTGCAAAATACAAATTGAAATGTGCAGAGCCTATGCACATTGTACATTTATTACTAAATATTCATAACTGTTGCAGAACTTGGAAACACTTCTTCGATGCATGCTGTACGCAGACTGTAAGGAACTGGGTTACTGGTTGAAACCCTACTCAAGCAGAACCCACAATCCTTTGCCTACACTTCCTGTTTTCTGAGCCTGTGTTTGTTGGCTTTTTAGGTCTCTGTGCACGTTACCACTGCTAACCAGTGCTAAAGCGCTTGTGCTCTACTACATTTGCCTAGGGCCTGTACATTAAATGCTGCTAGTGGACCGACCTGCAGCACAGATTGTGCCACCATCTTAAGTAGCCCTTTAAACATGTCTCGGGCCTGTCATTGCAGCCTGTGTGTGCAGTTTTCAACTGCCATTTCGACCTGGCAAAATTAACCTTTTGAAGAAATTGCTAGTGGCCAGCGGTCTAATCAGTCCCAAGACACACTACTAAGGTGAGCCTTCAAGCTTTTGTACATTTAGGACATTAAAGAAACCTTTGTAAAACCACAAAGATGTGTCTGAAGTTCTTCAATTTCACTTCTTTAATTGTTGATTAGGTACTTTATCTTCATTGTATATGATAAGTATATTCCATCATCAGTTTCATTGAAAAGTCATATGAATCTGTAAGCATCTCGCTCTACTAGAACTCAATGCATTTCAGGTACAGAACCCACCATCAAGGGTAACTGTAATGAGATTTACAAGTGTGATGTCATGAATGGGTCATGGAAACCCTGTCTAATTTCACCAAAAGTGTGTTTCATATCAAGCCGAGTGCGCAAACGGCAAATTGTAAAAAAACATGAGCCAAAGTGCAACAATCATGCACCAAGTTTGGTGAATAAATCATATGTTTTTGAAACATGCAAACCGAGTACGTGGGAAGTGACCTAGAAACAAAAAACGTAAACCAAAAATTAAGCAAACATACTTCAAAATTAACAAATAACAAACGTGTGTGTGCAAGAAGAATCTATGGTAGTAAAGTCCTCGCATTGTGCTCTTTTCGCCCAACCGATTACCAACATGAAATGTCAATACGGCGCATATGCATGCGTGGTAGAGGAACAGGCTTAGTGCAAAAGTGCAAATTAATAAAAATCATCATCACCACCGAAAGTGATTATCCATTTTGAATACCGAGTGAGCAGCTTGCAGAAAGAAAAGGCCCGTGCTACCTGGAGCGGTCCTGCCGCATGAATGATGGCGTGTTGGTGTGCACCTGCAAATGGAAATACTCAATTGAAATCTTTCAAGCGTTTAAATCAGCCGCTAATGAAAGTCAAAGTAAGTGACCTGTAACCCCGGAAGTGTGAGTGCCATGGAGAAAAAAGAAGAAGTGAAAGACATACTAAAGCGGCTGGAAGCATGTTGGTATATAGCTCATTATAACCCAGATGGGATCTTAATAAGTATAAAGGGCAGCGTGTCAGCATGCATGTGCAAATGGAAATACTCCATTGAAAGTTTTCAAGCATTTAAATCAGCCGCTAACGGAAGTCAAAGTAAGTGACGTGTTACCGCTGAACTGTGAGTGCACTGGTGAAATGAGAAGAAATGAAAGAAATACTAAAGCGGCTGGACGCATGTTGATATCAAGCTCAATATAATCCAAATGGGATCTTAGTATGTATAAAGATGAACAAATGCAAGATCAGATATTTTGGTGAAAAGACACATATGATAAAAATATGACGTTATGAAAAAACTACAGCAAACAAAAACTGATATGAATAGTTAATTGGCATCATGATAAAATGAAGCATCTGAAACAGGAGATAGCAAGTAACACAAACAAAAGAACAAATAACAAAATGCAGTGTTCCATAGTCAAACACGCTGCTTATTTAAGTGATGTCATCATGATATGGTGTTTATTTCAAAATTTTCAACTGAATAACAAGCTATCAAAAAGATTACTCATAACCAATGGGAACATTTACAGGTGGAACCAGATTTCGAAAGAATGATAAACAATAAACTGCATTTTGCATACAAGCATTCTAAAAATGTCAAAGAACTGCTGGTTCAGAAGAAATCTATCATTTCTGAGAAACATACTGGCACTAAGAAATGCTACAATTGCATCCCTTGCAATAACGTTATCACTTGCAATGTTGTAGACCATCCACTTAATGGTCATTCTTTGAAATTGAAACATTCAGCAGACTGTTACATTAAGAACGTTGTATATTGTATAAAATGCCCATGCAGCTTGTTATATGTGGGCAAAACTGCAAAAAACATTTTACATCAGGATTACAGAGCCTAAAAGTACAATCAGGAACCAGACCAAAAATTCCAGTCTAGCGTTACATGGGGTTGAAGAAAAACACAGCATTACATAAATGTGGTTTCAAATTCTCGAAGTAGTCCAATCCACACCTGAAATGGACAATCATAAAATGTTGTCACTAAGAGAGACTTATTGGGTTAAGAGACTTGTCATGTTACAACCCAAAGGGATGAATGACAAATTAGAAATGCTTTGTTTTCTTTGACTATTCTTGTCGAATCAGTACTTCCCTTCTCTTTTTCTTTTTTCAAAGACCATTTTTTGCTTAGTTTGGTTATTATACATGAGTAATCTTACAATAAGGGTCACCATATCATGATGACATCACTTAAATAAGTAGCATGTGTGATAATGGAAAACAGCATTTTGTTATTTATTTTGTGTTACTCGCGATTTTCTGTTTCAGATGCTTCATTTTATCATGATGCCAGTTAACTATTCTTATCAGCTTTTGTTTGCTGTAGTTTTTTCATAACATTTTATTTTTATCCTATGTGTCATTTCACCAAAATATCTGATTTTGTATTTGTTCATCTTTATACATACTAAGATACCATTTGGGTTATATTAAGCTGTATATCAGCATGCGTCCAGCCGCTTTGGTATTTCTTTCATTTCTTCTCATTTCTCCATGGCACTCACAGTTCCAGGGTAACACCTCACTTACTTTGACTTCCGTTAGAGGCTGATTTAAATGCTTGAATGTTTTCAATGGAGTATTTCCATTCGCAAATGCACTCTGACACGCTGCCCTTCATGCGGCAGGACCACTCCAGGTAATGCGGGCCTTTTCTTTCTGCAAGCTGCTCACTCAGTATTCAAAATGGCTAATCACTTTCTGTGGTGATGATGATTTTTATTAATTCACACTTTTGCACTAAGCCTGTTCTTCAACCACGCATTGACATTTCATGTTGGTAACCAGTTGGGTGAAAAGAGCACAGTGCAAGGACTTTACTACTACAGATTCTTCTTGCACACACATATTTGTTATTTGTTAATTTTGAAGAATGTTTGCTTCATTTTTGGTTTATAGTTTTTGTTTCCAGGTCGCTTCCCATGTACTCTGTTTGAATATTTTGGTTCATGATTGTTGCACTTTGGCTCATGCTTTTTACATACAATTTGCTGCTCGTTCACTCGGCTTGATATAAGGTGACCACACACTTTTGGAGATATTAGACAGAGTTCCCATGACCCGTTCATGACATCACACTTGTAAATCTCATTACAGTTACCCTTTAGGAAGAGTTCTATACCTGAAATGCATTGGGTTCTGGTGGAGTGAGATGCTTACAGATTCATATGAATTTTCAATGGAACAGATGATGGAATATACTTATCATATAAAATGAAGATAATGTAGGTAATCAACAATTAAAGAAGTGAAATCGAAGAACATCAAACACATCTTTCGTGGTTTTCCAAAGTTTTGTTTGATGCCCTAAGCGTTCAAAAGCCTGAGGGCTCACCTTGGTAGTACTTCGTGGGACTGGCTAGTTTACTGGGTAATAGCAATTTCTTCAAATTTATTTCATGTGTTCTGGGACAGAGCACACACCAAGACTGCACACCCAAAGAAGTATTTGATTTGGTATAATTTTGATAAAAGGAGTGGTTAGCAACTAATCATTTAAAATTAACCTTTTGCCAGGTCCAATCCTTCTTTTTTATTACGTATAAGTCGCCCATAGTGTAGGCCCTACACAGCCCAGAGGGCAGGGTGTAGTGTATTTAAAAAGTAGGACATGTACTTTTAAGTTTTACATGTTACATTAGTGAAAAACTCCTAAACTTAATTTTCACTACTACATGGCCTGCCTCTCCCATGGGATAACTTTGGGCTACCTTAATACATTTAATAAGTGAAAATTTTCGATTGGGAGCAAGTAGGAATATGGAGTTTGGTGTCTAAAAAGTTGGAATTTAAAACCCTCTTCAGTGGTAAAGTCGGATTTTAAGTCACAATTCTGTAAATGCCACTTTTAGAAAGTTACATATAATGGGTTTGGGCCATTTTAAGACAGCTGGGTTGGGACTCCTTAATGTACGTATACCTAGTCAGCCTAGTTGAAATTTTTAAATCAACAACACTTTAGATTGTGGGTCAAGTAAATGAATTGTCTTGACCTGTGTAGTTATTCACACTTACTTTATAATCATTCAAACAGTTGTAATATACACTTGTGCTTGTCCTGAGTACCACCTTTAAACAATTGTTAAACATATTAATAGGTTCTGTTATACATCAAAAAATTCTAAATGTGATAACACTTTACTGCAGTAACACAGGCCCACCTTTCATAGCTCTCCCCGGTCTCCCTGCAGCACCTTGGGAGACCGTCCAGGGACCCTCATGATCCCTGGATGGCCTGCACCACCCCTTCTGAAGAGCAGGGTCCCTTCACTTAAGATAGGCCCCCCCTGCCTTCAGGGTAGTACTACCCGACTCAGCCAGGGACCCTAAAGATCCCGGCTAGGCCTGCACCACCCCTTTGGGAAACACAGGGTCCCTTCACTTAAGATGGGCCCCACCTGTGTTCAGGGTGGTACTACCACCCCCCTCAGCCAGGGACCCTAAAGATCCCGGCTAGGCCTGCACCACCCCTTTGGGAAACACAGGGTCCCTTCACTTAAGATGGGCCCCACCTGTGTTCAGGGTGGTACTACCACCCTCAGCCAGGGATCATGAGGGTCCCTGGACTGTCTCTCAAGGTGCTGCAGGGAGACCGGGGAGAGCTATGAAAGGTGGGCCTGGGTGTAGCTAACTCGGGGCCCACAGGCTCTCTCAGGGTACTCCGGGAGGAGAGCGTGCCTCTCGGAGGGAAGGGTGCATAGGCCCTGTTCTCGCAGCGGAGAACAAGGAAGGGGTCTAGGTTCCCGGGGTAGTTTCCGTGTGGAGCTATTGACGGGGGGAATGAGCTGTAGGTTGTCTGACGAGGCACCCTCAGTGTTCCTCCCTGGCACTGCCAGTGTGGTAGTGAGGCCGGTCTGAGGTCCTATCGGAGCCAGGCCAGTGGCCGAAGGTGCTTTTCTGTGTGGCGAAAGTACGAATGGCTGTGCTTTCTTTAGGGAAGACAGTCATCCCGAAAGGGTGGTGGCAGCTGAATGACCCCAGCGGCAGGCTGAGGGTGAGGGTCCAGAGAGGTTGCATCTTTGGGGTTCAAGGACCAAAAGGAGAGAGGGTACTGGTTGGAACAAACTCTGGAAGGGAGACCAGCTAGTGACCCCGGGGATGGGATGTAGACCTGTCCCAGAAGACCACATCGGTGCTGAGGCACTGTACCCTTGTCCAGAGGACTGGTAGGCATAGTGTTGCGTGACCAAGGGCAAAGGTAAGCCTAGTTAGGCTGATTCCATGTAGACTGTGAGTGACCTAGAGGTATCTAACCTAGAGCCCGGAGGGTTCTTAGGGTAGTCTGGGATCCCTGTCATGGGTGGAGGTCTCATGGATGGGAGGAGTAGGTGGTCTGAGCGGATAACTGGTGAGTAAGGGGGGTCTGGTCAGAACCCCTTATAACTAGTTATCGCTGACTACGGGAAGAATACCCATGTAGAGTGGCTATTTCTTCCCTGTAGGAATCAGCTGGGCGCGGCGTGTGTTAGAAGGTGGTTCTGACCATCTGAGCCTCCCGGATTTTTCGCTTTTTGAACACTTATTGGTTGAGCTTTTACTGTGGGAGAGCCTCATAAGTTGGGACTCACCCACAGTGAACTCATGATGAAAGGGACTGCATGTGTATTTTACCGGTGTCCCTCTGGCGCGAGTAGGCCGCTGCGCTTCAGCCAGAGTAAGGGGCACTGGGCTGGTTACATGCAAACACGTGTGTACATGCGTGTGCACAAGTGTAAGGGCTGCACAGGACATATTTCTGGCATGCGCAGCCCCGGAGCAGCTACAAAGTGAATGGTGTGGCAGGACTTATACAGAATTGGGTGGTGAGGTGACATGGAATAGGCTTTCTACAATGGGAAGAAACATTTGAGGGAAAGTCAGTGTGCTTTACTGTTTTTATTCCATTATTCTCCTATGAGGATGGGGAGCACATGGGCTAGTTTTACTTTCCTAGGGCCTACAAATTCCAGACACGCACCAAAGTCCACTGTAACCTATGTCAGAAGAAGTATTCTGCAGAGTCCAAAGTCATATTTGTATTGCTTTTGGGTCATCCAGAAATGACATATTTCTCTGAGTAAGCTCATAACCAGGGCCTGGCTGGGGCTGACCCGGCCAGGCTGAATTGATGACCTTCCTCCCCCAGGCAGCCCTGCCCAACAAGCATTCCAAGGGCGAAAGCCTCCACTCCAAGAAGAGAAGATGGGTGGAGCTACAGGTTCATCCATAAGCAGCTGTCACCTGGTGCCAGGCACCAAGCTGCTCTGGAGAGAAGGCAGCGAGGGGGGAAGGGGCACTCAGAGACCATGTGGCATGAGACCCCTGGACGACGCCATTTTGAACAAACCCAGAGTCCTGGGCAGGAAGGAGGGAGCAGAGGCAGAGAAGTGATGTGTCGCTGTGTGATAGGGCAAACAGAGACTTCCTGCCAGCCCCCTCCCCAATTCTTAAAAAGAGTGGGCTCCTGGCACCCCGTGGGGGCGCTCCCCGACTTCGCTTCGGGGCCCGGAGTTGGGATCCCGGGCCCCTCTCACCATTCCCCGGGGGCGCGACGGTGCTCCCCGGTCTCTATCTTCCTCGGGGGCCAGGGTGGGCTCCTGGCACCCCTTTTTGGGACACTTCACGGGGAGCACAACGGTGCTCCCCAACTTTGCTTCACTTGGGGGCAGCCCCCGGGACCTGACCCACCCCGGGGGCATCTTGGAGACCGGCGGCGGAGCCCCACGCGCTTTGTTGTCGGTCCAGCCAGAGGTCAAAGGTCGCCTACCTTCTGGGTGGCATATCTCAGCCCCCAGGGGTCCGATCTGCACCATTCTGGCCTCCTCTCGCTCCTGATGGCCAGCTCTACCCATCTGGAGCACTTTCCACCACCCTCCTCGCCTCCAAGAGGGTGAACTTCAGCAGGGAGCTGTTTTCACTGGCTCCCTGCGCCAACCTTTCACCTGGCTCTCCTCCTGGGCCTCTCTTCTCCTTACGCAGAGACCCCGGCTCCTGCTCACTGGTCCTGGACTCCTCTCCTGGCGCTATTCAGGATCCTGGGACAGTCAGGGGGTTCCTCCTTCCAACTGCCCATGGCGCCAGGCTCCAGCACCCTCTGCCTCAGCAGACCACACCCCAGAGAGAGCTCCTCTTCCTGAGCAAACTCTTTTTAAGAATTGGGGAGGGGGCTGGCAGGAAGTCTCTGTTTGCCCTATCACACAGCGGCACATCACTTCTCTGCCCCTGCTCCCTCCTTCCTGCCCAGGCCTCTGGGTTTATTCAAAATGGCGTCGTCCAGGGGTCTCATGCCACATGGTCTCTGAGAGCCCCTTCCCCCCTCGCTGCCTTCTCTCCAGAGCAGCTTGGTGCCTGGCACCAAGTGACAGCTGCTGATGGATGAACCTGTAGCTCCACCCATCTTCTCTTCTTGGAGTGGAGGCTTTCGCCCTTGGAATGCTTGTTGGGCAGGGCTGACTGGGGGAGGAAGGTCATCAATTCAGCCTGGCCGGGTCAGCCCCAGCCAGGCCCTGGTTATGAGCTAACTCAGAGAAATATGTTATTTCTGGATGACCCAAAAGCAGTACAAATATGACTTTGGACTCTGCAGAATACTTCTTCTGACATAGGTTACAGTGGACTTTGGTGCGTGTCTGGAATTTGTAGGCCCTAGGAAAGTAAAACTAGCCCATGTGCTCCCCATCCTCATAGGAGAATAATGGAATAAAAACAGTAAAGCACACTGACTTTCCCTCAAATGTTTCTTCCCATTGTAGAAAGCCTATTTCATGTCACCACCCAATTCTGCATAAGTCCTGCCACACCATTCACTTTGTAGCTGCTCCGGGGCTGCGCACGCCAGAAATCTGTCCTGTGCAGCCCTTACACTTGTGCACACGCATGTACACACGTGTTTGCATGTAACCAGCCCAGTGCCCCTTACTCTGGCTGCAGCGCAGCGGCCTGCTCGCGCCAGAGGGACACCGGTAAAATACACATGCAGTCCCTTTCATCATGAGTTCACTGTGGGTGAGTCCCAACTTATGAGGCTCTCCCACAGTAAAAGCTCAACCAATAGGTGTTCAAAAAGCGAAAAATCCGGGTGGCTCAGATGGTCAGAACCACCTTCTAACACACAGCATGAATAGTGCTCTTGTGACCAGTCTTTTATTCAACATAATGCAGAGGTCTGTAAACACAAAAAACTTTACGGACCTCTTGCTCACAAATCTTTTGGGGGTTGACAGCTAAATGATTGAAGTAGGCTTTGCAGTTCGTCCTGGTTGCCTACCTGACCAATTAAATTCAAAATGGAACACTCCCCAAAAGGGATTCTGGCGATGCGTTTTAAACCACACACTCAGTCCACAGTCCGCTGGCCTTCACATCGCAAGCCCCTTCTCGACGTCATCCTCAATAATGTCACAGGATTCTGCATTGCAGCCTGGCAGCTTCTTCGGAACTGGCACTGTGCGACCAATCTTTGATGCAGGACCTTGCATCGCAGCCTCACAGTTCCTCGGAACTGCTGCTGCACGATGCATCCTTGACAAGGGATCTCGCAATTCTTCGCAAACAGAATTTAAGGTACTTTGTTCAGCAAGCCGAAACAGTTGGCCTGAACTTGTGACTTCATCCCAGCCCAGTGCGACCAGATAATCGCAGTTGGTGCTTTGTGCTTTTAGGCACTATTTTCACTTAGATCTTTAAAATTGCATATCATTGGTTCTACTGATTGGATTTTTGTCATTTTGGTCTCCAATAATTTATTAAATGTTACTGTATAATTCTAAATTACTGTGCGGTTTTTCATGTGTTGTGTTTTCACTTTATTACTGTTTTAAGTGCTGCATGAGTACTATATTTTGCTGTGCAATTAACGTGTACTAGTATTTGTGCAAGACACCAGCTAGGAGTTTGGTATGAGGTAATGTCTAATTAGGGTTTTCTTTGCTTCCCTTAGGTAGCACAGTATTTAACTATGGTGTGCAGGCACTATGCTTTCATGAAGCTTATGAAATAGACAGGAAGTGTAGTTTATTAACACTGATCACCCGAATTACAAAATAAGCACATAATTTGGTCAGTAGGCATTTGCTGAAGGTAAATGTTCTATTTTAGGGAGGATGAACAGGAGTACTAGGGAACTAATTGGATTAATTATTTTCAGTGGGATCTGCCAGGAGGTCAGAACTTTGCAATGAGCTGATCATCACTTTGCACCCACACTCTGGGGCATATTTGTCAAAGGTTTTACGTTGCCCTTGCACCATGCAAGGGGATGCAGGATGATGCAAAACCTAGAATGAGATTTACCAAGCCAAGCAAAGCCACCTTGCATGGCCCTGCGGTGCTTGGTAGATCTGGAGTAGAGCAAGTTGCTGCCTTGTGTTACTCTGCTCCAGGGAGGCATTCCATGGGTGGAGCGTGGGTGCTCCCATGCATCCACTCATGTATTTTGGTGTATTCCCAGATTTATAATGAGTGATAGACCTGGAAATGCGTTAAAATGCTACACTTTCCCTGGGGAGGCGTAACGAGGAGAAATATCTTTATTTCTCCTCGTTTTCTTCTCGATCTACATGAGCTGCATTCTGCAGCACATGTAGAAAGAGGAAAAAGTCTAAGAGGCTTGTTTTGGGCAGGAAAATGTCCTTTCCTGCACAAAAACAATCCTTCCTGCAAAGCAGGCACCCTTGCTCTATGACTCAAGGGTGCCTGCGTTGGCGCTAGGCTACAGGAAGTGCGACAGCGCAAGGAGAGGACAGGAGTGTGCCACATAATGTTATATATGGTGCATTCCTGCCCTCTCCCTATCAAGCAGTGCAGAGCAGCAAGGTGTCTTGTTGCTTTGTGTGAAATATTGGTAAATCTGCCACTCCGTTTCCTTCTTTGTGAAATATCAGCAAATCCCTGTTGGAAATATGTTTCAGGTTTTGCTGCTTCTACTAATTCTGGATTTGGTCTGGGTTTGAATGTTTTCATTGGCAACACTTTATACCTATACAGCCCGAAATTTGCCACCTGTCACTGGCTTCCAATAGGTGATTGTTGTTTTAAACTTTTTTACTTCTTCGGCTGTCCTGCTGTCATAATACATGTAAGAAATAGAAAAAATCTTCTAAGTGCTGTAGTAGCAATTTGAGTCGTTGAAAGTAAAGAGTTCTTTACGAAGAGTGGCTAATGTATTAAAAATGCTTTTTCAACATTACAGGCTCAGCTATGTTTCAAAATAAAAAAGTTGTTACTTTTCGGATTTCAAAGACAAAGTTCTGCTAGAGAAAATTTGATAGTCCTTGCAAATATTGATACCCAAAATAGTTTTGTATCAAAAAAGTTTTTAACTGAAATAAAAGCCGTGTCCTTAAACGAAAACACTATCATGAAGAGACAATTGCCAGATATCAAGCATTTTTTGTTTTTTTGCTGCCACTTTTCTTTAAATGCTTTTATTAGCAAGCAGCACTCTCCGCAGATTGCTTCCGATAATTTTTTTTACCTTGAAGTTTGGAAATGCAAAAATGCAGGATTTTCTTTTCAATGTTCTGTCTTCAGACATGTTTTTACTACAGTTTATTAGAGATTCTACAACACAATATTGCATCATCTTGCACACAAAAAATAATTATTTCTCCACTTAACTTTCAGTGCATTTACTCCATTTCGTATGTACTTAATTCCCAAAGCTCAGACTGCAGACTGCATATCCTTATAGCATCATGGAACACAGAGGTCACTTACAATTGCCTGACTATGTAGATAGAGTCGGGATTTGCTATAATTTATAGTGCCTCACCCTTAATCGAGCTATACATGGTACACTGCTTACCCTCATAATGAGTGTGTAAACATTGCTCAGAGGTGGTTTCAGAGGGCCTGTTCTATAGACATATAGGGGGATATTTACAAAGAAATGTCGGAGCACGGTCTTACACCAAAATTGCTAACGCTGCACTCCGACATTTTTTTAACGCAGGAATGCGCCATGTTTACAAAAATACTGCGCACCCCTGCATTACCCCTAGCGCTGGCACTAAAAAAGCTACCTAGCGCCAACGCAGGCACCCTTGCGCCATGTTGCAAGGGTGCCTGTGCTGCAGGGGTGATTGTTTATGTGTAAGAAGGGACACCTTCCTGCACACAAACAATCTTTACAGGCGATTTGCTGTTTCTATGTGTGCTGTGGAAAGAGCAAAATACAGCGCCTTGAGACCCTTATGGGTGAGTAGTCGCGCTTAATAAACTCATGATTGATTGATTGATTGATTGACTGAGACATAAAACATTTCTCCTTGTATTGCATGTTTAATACCAGGTATTTCCTGGTATTATTTTTGGCGCAGCCCCTTACCTTGTAAATATGGGGCAGTGTCAAAAAGCAATGCGTGTTGTGGTGAAATGCCCACAGCAACACCCATTGCTGCGGTAAGGAGCTTATTTACAAGGTGGTGTTAAGCCACTTTAAATGGGTTAACACCACCTTGTAAATAGTGAGTTGAGATCAACACCACCGGAGCGTCAGAAAAAGTGACGCTCCAGTGACGTTAGGGGCTTGTAAATATGCCCCATAGTTTGCTAGTAAATCCTTACTGGTAATGGGATCCATATTAAAATGTGCATATTCCAGTAGATCATAATGTATTTCTCTATTAATTAGTAGTTTTATATTGTGCAAACAAGCTCTAAAGAGGTAACAGAGCCCGTTCCAAATTGACAGGTAACACATTTGCATACATGTACATACATTTATGAAGGTACATGCAGTGCTTAATTTGAGCAGGTGGTTTCTGGTGCTCACCTTTTTATGAGCACCAGTTAAGGACACATTCATTAGGCATGGTGATTTGCCCAGAATCACTGGATTTTGAACTGACACCAGACTCGAACCTGGTTCCCTAGCTCCGAAGTCAGCAGCTCTGGCCATTACCCCACATCCTCTCCCCACTTTCATGGTTCTGTTTTAGGTGGCACGAACAGGAGAAATGGGCTGGTGCAAGCTGCCACTTGTCGAGAGCCCTGGCACTTATTTATTTACAAATTAAACACTGGGTGTATGTGTGCATTAATACATAAGATGTATATATGTAGAGAAGAAAACAAAGAGATATCTGAGGTTCTGCTGACCAGAGGTCAGTCCATTCATTTAATTATCTGGAGATATCTTAAGCTCTCATTTGAAGTTTTAATTGGAATATATTATTCTGATTGCTGTTTGGCTGCAATCCTGGTCCTGGATGCATTTCCTGAGAAAGACTGTCTTCATTTGTTTCTTTCTTGTATGCTGGAGTTTCTAGTAGGAGAATGTGGAAACTCTGAGGAACTCCTTTCCCTCCAGAGTTCTTTAGTTTATGGGCAAGTTAGTTTAGTGATCCCATGTATAGAGCTTTGTAAGCGAAGCAGGATAGTCTGAATATGATTCTTGCTTCTCTTGGAAGCCAGCGGAGTGTGATCATCAAGAGAGGTGTGATATGGTTACATTTTCTCATTTTAGTGAAAATAGTAGCAACTGCATGCATGTCTGCTTTATACGGGGCAAGGTGTGTTGTGGTTATTCCTGTAAACAGGGAGTTGCCAAACTAAAATTGGAAGAGATCCAAGGATTATGGTCACTCTTTTCTTCTGTTATTAAGGGTTTAATTCCTCTATAACCCTTTGGGTCGAACATTGATGTGAGATTACAGGTTAAGTTTCTTGTCAACAATGAAAACTGAAGAATTTGTATATTCTATAGTCACCAGATTATAGGCAAGCACTTGAATACTGTGGCATGATTGTTGGATAGGATTAGAGGTATCAGGAGGGGCAATCTGTTTTTGGGATTAAGTTTTAGTTGGTGCTGGAACATCTAGGACTAAATGTCCTTGAGAGTCTGGGTAATAAAAGAGATGTCATTCGGCTAGAATACCTTCAAATAAAACTGAGTATTGTCAGCATAGAAGTAGGAAGCAATTTTTGTGTACTTGAGTACTGAGACTCGGGGGGCCATGTATAGGTTAAATAGTGTTGGTGATAGCATCAAGCTTTGGGGGATACATTGCTGGAGTATAGAGATGTGTGAGAGAAAGTACCATTTTTTTATTAATTGACATCAGTTTTCTTTTTCAGGCAGCAGTGAACCAGTTGAGGACGATTCACCCATACTCTTCTATCTTTAATATTAGGAAGGGTGTAATGTTAACAGCTGATTCCTTATAGTGTGTGACTGGGGTTATTTTAAGACTATCTGGGACTTCTCTTGGACCAATGAAGCATTGGTCAGGTTAGTCAAATGAAGTGTTTCAGAACGACCAGTACCTTTGCGGATGGAGGATGGAGAGGTTTATGCATTCTGAGATGTGGGTTTCGTTTTGAGGATGGTTTTCAGCATTTCAATGTAGGTGATTACTCTGAACATTGACCAGGTTCTGCATGCTTTTTGACAGTTTATGTGAATTTGGATAATCTGGTTGAATGTTCAATGAGTTAGATTGATCGATTGCTTGAGAAGTTGACTTTTTTTCAGCTCCTTGTGAATTGATTATAGTGGGAGCTTAATGAGATTTTAAAACTGTAAATAGTTGTTATGGGTGCAGTGTACATATGCTCAGTAATGCAAACTGAATAGCTTATTATGCATGGCATAAACCAAGATCATAGTTGAAGGATGAGCCAAAACAGAATCCACCCAGTTCACCACAGTACCACCACTGTAAGCAAAGAACATGGGGATAATTTTGGATGAGGGCCTCAAACTGGATCATCTATTTAAAGAATAAACCAGCCATAAACCAGCCAATCATGTATTGGTGCGTTTTGTAATACAATGCAAATAAAATGCAAAGAAATATAGTTATAATAAATGTGTAGTATTAAAGTGTGGGCTTTAATGAAAAAATGTGTTTAAAAATGCTAAATTTGCAGCATGCAGTCACATTTACCCGTACTAGGCCTCAAATGGCTAAAGTAACATTGCTTGGAGACCAGATTGATAAAAACGCTAACAAACGCTAAAACACACATAAATTGTTAAGTTCTTGACCTTTTCATGCACATGTTTTATAAGTTGTATAAATGTTTTCATCTAAACTCCGCAGGTTTCTACTTACACAAAGACCACTGTTAACACATGATTAGAAATTGTCACTTAATGAAATAATGAAGAAAACTTCACATAAAAAATGCAGTATTTAAATTTGAACTTGACCTCTTAACTTACTTGCTCTTTTCAATGAATAGGTTTCTGTCTAATATTTCCTTTTTCGTTAATACACATGTTTTGAGTTTACATAGATCATTGTTAGCAAAATGTGCAAGTTGATATTTTGAAGGTTAGATATGTATTTAAAATACGTTGAGAAGTAGTCTTGAATGAGAAAATGTTCCACATGAATCTACAACTGATACATTTGAGTTTCAAAACTAACATTGCTGTCTGTGGACTATTGTATTCGTGTGAGAAGAAGAGGAATTATCCTGTTCCCAGGAGAACACTAAAAGCTGATTGGATGAGAGGAGGAGAAGATGCAACATGAACTGCAACATAGTTTTCAACTGTTTATAATGGTGTGTGTTCCTAGAGTAAGTTATCACTTTTTGCCCACACTTTTCCAGATCATTATTTCATGCTATTTATCGTTTATGACTTTTCCAGACCCTTTTTACCATGCCTTATTCCACATCGCCCTGAGACTCAACTGAGTTTCTAGAACCTCTCTTTATGGGAAGTTCTGCTTTGATTGATTTTTCATTATTTGAACTGCTCTATGAAACTTTATTATTTCTCTCACTGTCTCCAACTAGGTCTCTTCGTGTATACTTACTGACACCTATTTTCACCCGATTCTTAGAATAGGGATCTTTTCCTTTATGGAACGCGCTTTTTAATGCATTATTGCAATATACTTTTTTATTATCTATTGATTGATTATTGAATTATTGATTTCTAGTAAGATTCTAATGACTAAAATTGATGAATTTACTTGTGATTTAATAAGGATGACTTACTAAAAGATTTATAATAAAACCCTTTAACTCATACCATTTGACTGAACTTAGTATAGAAATTGTGATTTTAAATATTATGATGTGCAGCTGCTGATCTTCTCTAATACAACGGCAAAGGTCCATTCGACCTGGATTCAGCTGGGATCAGCCCGTGATGATGGTAAACGGAGTATTTATTTAAAGCAATTCCGGCACCAGCACATGTGATCCAACAAAAGAGTGCTAGTTATAGCACTTTATGTAATGTTTATTGACATATAATACAGGGTGTTCTGTAATCCTTGTATTTCTTTATAATCAGTGACTTGTGACAACTCAATCACAGACTATAAAGAAAAGACGTCAGACCTCGACTATTATAAGTTATTACAGTCAAGTTCTGGCATCACAATGCCTACTGCCAGAGCCAGCAGTCAAGGTGAATGGCAGGCCAGGTCATGAAGCATAATTGAAGCGGCTGTTTAGCAACAAAAACTACTGAACATTGCTTTTCTTTCTTCTGCTATATTTTTTCTAACTTACAATGACTAACAGAGAGAACATGTTTATTTTTGGCGCTTCTTAGATAGGTAGAGGAAAGCTAGAATCTTTGCTTGTTTCTACACATTTCGAGCCACTGCAGTTTTTTTTTGTTTTTAAAAACAGACTTGTATTGAAGTGTGTCTAATATCTGTTTACAACAAATATCTAAAGGGTTTTTGATGTCTTTAATTTTGCACTTGAGGTTTTATTTTTATGCTTCGTGTTGGCAAACATGTTGGCTTTTTCATATGAAAGAGCTACGCACCAAGATTTTAAGTGGTTTGTGGGAAAGGTGATTAAGTAACCATGTATTATATGGTATAAAGTATCCCCTGGCATACATGATAAGAATATTGCAAGTCAACTCAGACTATAATGTATGGCGGGGTACTTTATAACATATAACTTACATTGGCTCCTAACAAATGCACAGACATGTGGCTGTGATTGTAAAATCAAGAGTCCAGTACATAACTTTACAAAGCATTTCCTATAACAGCATATATTAGAGGCTAGGATCTGATTCAAAATGTTCTGTGCATTGCGCTTTATCGAGGATTCAATACACATGCGGAAGCTGCTGCCATGCAAAGAGCTACATGCTCTAGGAAAATGCAAAGATTAGGTTCCACACAGCACAAGACTTAAGGCTCTAGAACTCCCTGAATCTAACCATCAGATCATTTACCAAATAACATGATCTTCATGAAATAAAGCGAAGAAATGTGGTCTCATGACCAAAGAGTTCTATGGTCCAATTCGGACTTATGCAAATGTATGTTTTAGAGCAGATCACATTATCGCCACCATGTGTCTGAAACTGTCATGTAAAACATAAATATGTGAGGTACATAAAACTAACTAGGCAGAGTGCTACCTAGTGCTTTCCATATGTCTCCAATTCGTTTCTAGTTTATTTAATCATGTCTCAACTACAAGACAGTAACATGCTCATCTATGTAGAGTACACCATCTTGGAGGTGCTTCTGCTACAATGATGATAATTTCTTTAAACTGCTCCATAGTTCATTGCAACGAGGTCAGAACTATTAATTTTATAAACACGGGCTACCTCCAATTTCTTAGTAGTAGAAATGTATTTATCCTGCAACTTGGGCAAATCTGACATGACAGACCAGCTGTAGTCCCGCATCACTTCCTTACAGGCCACCTATTGTACCTGCAGCTTGACAAAAGTTCAGCGGAGCAATGATAATGAAGAAGATGAAAAAAGTTAAAAAAGAAGATCAACCATAAACAATGTCCTCTGTTCTCTACTATACTAAGGGGTCGATTCCGATTCGGGCCGGAAAAAGCACCGACCGACTCGGAGCCGGAAATTATACCGACCGACACGTACCTGTGGCGCCCGACACGCCAAGTACGATGCAAGGCGTGCAAAATCCGACCGACACGTACCGAACCCAAGCCGAACGACCGAGCCGCACGGAAAACAGCAATCCGGTCGGAAAACACGCGAATCCAACCGACCGACACGCACCCGGAACAAATCCGACCGAAACGTACACGCGAACTCCAAACCGCAAAGTACGATGCAAGGCGCGAAAACCACGACCGAGTCGGACGGAGGACAAGCCGTACGACCGACACGCATACAAAACCGAGCCGAAGCAACACAAAACACCGCGACCGACGCGTACGCAGCATAGAAAACTGCACAAACACAGCGTGAACGAAACGGAGAACACCGTACGAGACAAATGCAGGGTCCGACTCGGTCACAACAACGTATCCAACATACACAGACAGTACAAAGGAAAAATCACAAAAAAAAAGGCCAAACAAGCAATTACAAAGCCAATAAATACTGGGGGGGGGGGTGGGGACAGAGAACAAAGACACACCCACAACTCCACCCATATAAAGGACACAAATCACAACCATGATCTTTTGCAAATGCCATTCCACTGCCAGCACCCAAGAGACAGCAACCACACACCCACAGCTCATCCCTCACACAAGCCACACACCATCAGCACACCAACAAATACCTACCTCACATACACCCAGCAAAACACACACTAACACACCCTCACCTGCACACCAACACACACATCACTCACCATCACCACCCATCACCATGCCCCCCAAGAAGAATCACAAGTTCCTAGATTGTGAATTGGAAGTCATGGTAGACGAGATCCTCAGGGTAGAGCCACAGCTGTTTGGCACACTGGTCCAACAGACCCCCATCTCCCAGAAAACCAAGATGTGGGAGAGGATCATCAACAGGGTGAACGCACAATCACCATGTCTGCGCACAAAGAGCGACATCCAGAACAGGTGGTATGACGTGCGCAGGAGGGTACGGGACCTGCTCAAGAAAGAGTACATCATCAGCCAATACACCGGCAGTGGCCCTCCTGCCAAGCCAATATACCTCAGGCCCTGGGAGGAGAAGGTGCGGGCCATCCTTCCGCCAGTGAGCGTATATGGACTAGAGAACATCCCAGAGCCTGGTGAGTACACAACAAATGTACACAATATTCTGCCACAAAACACACACACATCACTGTCAAGGGGAGAGTCAAACCATGCACTCATAGCAATTACACAGCAACCAGAACAGAATCACCCCAAAATGTGTATGTCAGTCAGATAAACACAACACATGCCATCAAAAAAGTTACATCCAACTGTGCCATCACATGTACAAACACAACTACAACTACAGCTAGGCAGTGGCACAAATAGAACTAACAAACACATCCAGACATGTAGCCACCACAACAACACCAACACACAGTGAAGACCACTCAAAGGAAGGAATTCTGTGTATGCTGGCCAAGTCAGTGTAGCCAATAGCATCATGGGAGTCGCAGTCACACATATTGCCCCCCCACAACTGTCCCATCAACACCACCATGAACCATGCGCACATCACAGGGAGTGGAGAAGGACTCACAAGATGGCTGACACTGGCAACTGCTGTGGGGAACACAAGGCCCTGCTGGCAACTGTGCACCAACAAACAGCAGGACACCACTGACTGACATCCTGAGAGACAACTTCCACTCCCTGCAATGCAAGCACGTTCCATGGTGGGATATCTGGCTGGCTGGGTGGGAAGGAGGACTTGCAGCACTGACCATAGTCACAAGCACCTCCCCTCACACCCCCTCAACACAAACTCCACAGAACCCACCTGGTAGAATGCAATGCCTCCCATCCTAACTCAAGATCCCACAAAGAACCACCACCCTGGGTTATGTTGTGTGAAGCACAGGGACACTCTTGGGACTTTTAGCCAAACAACTGCCAGGACAACACTCCCAGCCATCCTGTCAGCACAGGCAGCCCACCCCACAGGGAAGCAGAGTCAAAAGGAAGGAAGCATGGGCATGCTGGGAAGGGGGTGGAGGCAATAGCATGATGGGAGTCGTAGTCACAGCTCTACATCCCCCACCACATGGCCCAGCAAGCTCACACTCACGCATGCACATCCCACAGAGAGTGGAAAGGCCCATCAAAGATGTCTGACACTGTTGCTGTGTCGTGGGGAGCACAAGGGCATGCTGGGAACTGCACACCAACCAACAGCAGGACACCACTGTCAGCCATCTTGCCATTGCTCACACACCCACACATACTGAACTCCCCACAAAAGCAAGTAAGTTTGGGAATGCTGGCAAGTGGGGTGGAGGCAATAGCATGAAGGGAGTGGCAGTCACAGATATTGGTCACCCTCACAACTGGCCCATCAACACCACCCTGAACCATGCTCACATCACAAGGAGTGGAGAAGGACTCACAAGATGGCTGACACTGGCTACTGCTGTGGGGAGCACAAGGCCCTGCTGGCAACTGTGCACCAACAACAGCAGGACACCACTGACTGACATCCTGAGAGACAACTTCCACTCCCTGTAATGCAAGCACGTTCCATGGTGGGATATCTGGCTGGCTGGGTGGGAAGGAGGACTTGCAGCACTGACCATAGTCACAAGCACCTCCCCTCACACCCCCCTCAACACAAACTCCACAGAACCCACCTGGTAGAATGCAATGCCTCCCATCCTAACTCAAGATCCCACAAAGAACCACCACCCTGGGTTATGTTGTGTGAAGCACAGGGACACTCTTGGGACTTTTAGCCAAACAACTGCCAGGACAACACTCCCAGCCATCCTGTCAGCACAGCCAGCCCACCCCACAGGGAAGCAGAATCAAAAGGAAGGAAGCATGGGCATGCTGGGAAGGGGGTGGAGGCAATAGCATGATGGGAGTGGTAGTCACAGACATTGCTCAGCCTCACAACTGGCCCATCAACACCACCCTGAACCATGCTCACATCACAGGGAGTGGAGAAGGACTCACAAGATGGCTGACACTGGCTACTGCTGTGGGGAGCACAAGGCCCTGCTGGCAACTGTGCACCAACAAACAGCAGGACACCACTGACTGACATCCTGAGAGACAACTTCCACTCCCTGCAATGCAAGCACGTTCCATGGTGGGATATCTGGCTGGCTGGGTGGGAAGGAGGACTTGCAGCACTGACCATAGTCACAAGCACCTCCCCTCACACCCCCTCAACACAAACTCCACAGAACCCACCTGGTAGAATGCAATGCCTCCCATCCTAACTCAAGATCCCACAAAGAACCACCACCCTGGGTTATGTTGTGTGAAGCACAGGGACACTCTTGGGACTTTTAGCCAAACAACTGCCAAGACAACACTCCCAGCCATCCTGTCAGCACAGCCACCCCACCCCACAGGGAAGCAGAGTCAAAAGGAAGGAAGCATGGGCATGCTGGGAAGGGGGGTGGAGGCAATAGCATGATGGGAGTGGTAGTCACAGACATTGCTCAGCCTCACAACTGGCCCATCAACACCACCCTGAACCATGCTCACATCACAGGGAGTGGAGAAGGACTCACAAGATGGCTGACACTGGCTACTGCTGTGGGGAGCACAAGGCCCTGCTGGCAACTGTGCACCAACAAACAGCAGGACACCACTGACTGACATCCTGAGAGACAACTTCCACTCCCTGCAATGCAAGCACGTTCCATGGTGGGATATCTGGCTGGCTGGGTGGGAAGGAGGACTTGCAGCACTGACCATAGTCACAAGCACCTCCCCTCACACCCCCTCAACACAAACTCCACAGAACCCACCTGGTAGAATGCAATGCCTCCCATCCTAACTCAAGATCCCACAAAGAACCACCACCCTGGGTTATGTTGTGTGAAGCACAGGGACACTCTTGGGACTTTTAGCCAAACAACTGCCAGGACAACACTCCCAGCCATCCTGTCAGCACAGCCAGCCCACCCCACAGGGAAGCAGAGTCAAAAGGAAGGAAGCATGGGCATGCAGGGAAGGGGGTGGAGGCAATAGCATGATGGGAGTGGTAGTCACAGACATTGCTCAGCCTCACAACTGGCCCATCAACACCACCCTGAACCATGCTCACATCACAGGGAGTGGAGAAGGACTCACAAGATGGCTGACACTGGCTACTGCTGTGGGGAGCACAAGGCCCTGCTGGCAACTGTGCACCAACAAACAGCAGGAAACCACTGACTGACATCCTGAGAGACAACTTCCACTCCCTGCAATGCAAGCACGTTCCATGGTGGGATATCTGGCTGGCTGGGTGGGAAGGAGGACTTGCAGCACTGACCATAGTCACAAGCACCTCCCCTCACACCCCCTCAACACAAACTCCACAGAACCCACCTGGTAGAATGCAATGCCTCCCATCCTAACTCAAGATCCCACAAAGAACCACCACCCCGGGTTATGTTGTGTGAAGCACAGGGACACTCTTGGGACTTTTAGCCAAACAACTGCCAGGACAACACTCCCAGCCATCCTGTCAGCACAGCCAGCCCACCCCACAGGGAAGCAGAGTCAAAGGAAGGAAGCATGGGCATGCTGGGAAGGGGGTGGAGGCAATGGCATGATGGGAGTGGTAGTCACAGACATTGCTCAGCCTCACAACTGGCCCATCAACACCACCCTGAACCATGCTCACATCACAGGGAGTGGAGAAGGACTCACAAGATGGCTGACACTGGCTACTGCTGTGGGGAGCACAAGGCCCTGCTGGCAACTGTGCACCAACAAACAGCAGGACACCACTGACTGACATCCTGAGAGACAACTTCCACTCCCTGCAATGCAAGCACGTTCCATGGTGGGATATCTGGCTGGCTGGGTGGGTGGGAAGGAGGACTTGCAGCACTGACCATAGTCACAAGCACCTCCCCTCACACCCCCCTCAACACAAACTCCACAGAACCCACCTGGTAGAATGCAATGCCTCCCATCCTAACTCAAGATCCCACAAAGAACCACCACCCTGGGTTATGTTGTGTGAAGCACAGGGACACTCTTGGGACTTTTAGCCAAACAACTGCCAAGACAACACTCCCAGACATCCTGTCAGCACAGCCAGCCCAACCCACAGGGAAGCAGAGTCAAAAGGAAGGAAGCATGGGCATGCTGGGAAGGGGGGTGGAGGCAATAGCATGATGGGACTGGTAGTCACAGACATTGCTCAGCCTCACAACTGGCCCATCAACACCACCCTGAACCATGCTCACATCACAGGGAGTGGAGAAGGACTCACAAGATGGCTGACACTGGCTACTGCTGTGGGGAGCACAAGGCCCTGCTGGCAACTGTGCACCAACAAACAGCAGGACACCACTGACTGACATCCTGAGAGACAACTTCCACTCCCTGCAATGCAAGCACGTTCCATGGTGGGATATCTGGCTGGCTGGGTGGGAAGGAGGACTTGCAGCACTGACCATAGTCACAAGCACCTCCCCTCACACCCCCCTCAACACAAACTCCACAGAACCCACCTGGTAGAATGCAATGCCTCCCATCCTAACTCAAGATCCCACAAAGAACCACCACCCTGGGTTATGTTGTGTGCAGCACAGGGACACTCTTGGGACTTTTAGCCAAACAACTGCCAGGACAACACTCCCAGCCATCCTGTCAGCACAGCCAACCCACCCCACAGGGAAGCAGAGTCAAAAGGAAGGAAGCATGGGCATGCTGGGAAGGGGGGTGGAGGCAATAGCATGATGGGAGTCGTAGTCACAGCTCTACATCCCCCACCACATGGCCCAGCAAGCTCACACTCACGCATGCACATCCCACAGAGAGTGGAAAGGCCCATCAAGGATGTCTGACACTGTTGCTGTGTCGTGGGGAGCACAAGGGCATGCTGGGAACTGCACACCAACCAACAGCAGGACACCACTGTCAGCCATCTTGCCATTGCCCTCACACCCACACACACTGAACTCCCCACAAAAGCAAGTAAGTATGGGAATGCTGGCAAGTGGGGTGGAGGCAATAGCATGATGGGAGTGGGAGTCACTGATATTGGTCAGCCCCACAACTGTCCCATCAACACCACCCTGAACCATGCTCACATCACAGGGAGTGGAGAAGGACTCACAAGATGGCTGACACTGGCTACTGCTGTGGGGAGCACAAGGCCCTGCTGGGAACTGCACACCAACCAACAGCAGGACACCACTGTCAGCCATCTTGCCATTGCCCTCACACCCACACACACTGAACTCCCCACAAAAGCAAGTAAGTATGGGAATGCTGGCAAGTGGGGTGGAGGCAATAGCATGATGGGAGTGGCAGTCACTGATATTGGTCACCCCCACAACTGTCCCATCAACACCACCCTGAACCATGCTCACATCACAGGGAGTGGAGAAGGACTCACAAGATGGCTGACACTGGCTACTGCTGTGGGGAGCACAAGGCCCTGCTGGCAACTGTGCACCAACAAACAGCAGGACACCACTGACTGACATCCTGAGAGACAACTTCCACTCCCTGCAATGCAAGCACAGTCCATGGTGGGATAACTGACTGGCTGGGTGGGTGGGAAGGAGGGCCGGCTGTCAACCAAACACAACCAATGCAGACCATGTTCACACCCCAACAAATACATAGAAATGCCCAAATAATGCAGGACAATGTGCCACACCAATATCAACCCCTGACTGTGACGACTTAGGACAATGCAATGTACAGGCCCGCACCCAGAGGCACAGTCACAACTGTCATGTGTGTCAACCATTGATGCCTGCAGAAACATAACATACATTGTGTGTGTCTCCCAAAAACAGGTGATGATGGGGACACAGCAGCAGACGCTGAGGAGTCCCAGTCCCAGGCTCAAGAGGATGCGGAGCTCACTGGTGTCGTACAGCCTCTGCCCTCCTCGGACGAAGAAGACCAACCTGGCACATCCGGTGCAAGTCTACATGCAGCACCAGCAGGACCACCAGCTGCAGCACCAGCAGGACCACCAGCTGCACCCCCTGCACCCACCCCTCCAACGACTGTCAACACAAATACCATCCCTGCCGACATGGACAGAACAAGGAGCAACACCAGCACAGGGACCCTGGACCAACCTGGGGCCATGGACACCACCACCACCACCAACCTCCAAGGTGGACCAGGGTCATCTGTGCGTGCCACTGCACGCACTGCACATGTCAGCAGGGGTGGTGGGAGGGGTGGGAGACAGAGGTCGCTGCTTGCAGAGGTTGCTGGTGTGCATGATGACCCACAACTGGTACGCATAGCTGATGCGTACCAGTCCAGCACCGGAGACCTCAGCCAGGTAGTGGGGCTCCTCAGAGACATGAAACAGCAGCAGGCTGCCCATCATGCCCACTTGGACTCTCACATGTCCCACGTGGAGTCACACATGTCCCGCGTGGACTCACACATGTCCCGCGTGGAGTCCAAGTGGGATGCACTGCATGAGATGACGGCGGTGCACAGGGACATTTTACAATGCCTCCGCCAGATGAACAGCAACGAGTCCACACCTCCCTGTGTGCCAACAACATCTGGTGCTGCCCAAACTGCAACTGCCACAGGGAGGGAGGATGACTCTGGCGGAGAGTCCCCTGCACCGCAGCAGTCTGTACTTGAGGGGCCCCCCCCCAAGAAGAGGGGTCGTCCGAAGAGGGGCAAGTGAGAGGCCGATGGCCAAGCGCAACTCCCAGGAAGCCTGAACCTGTTCTGGATGTTCACCTTTGTGCACAGACTGTTCACCCTGTTGACGGCAACACTACTCCCACACATTGCATGGGGAGTACAAGTTGGACCAATGTCTCAGACAACTGTGGCCCCGATACTGGGGATTCTGTCTACCAGGTCTTTCAATTCACCTAGGAACTTCTGATTGCAAGATTTATGTACAGCACTACCCATCCTATGCACTATTCACACAAATGTATCACAATAAACACACTAATACACCATACTTGCCTCTGTTGTGATTCCAACGTGGGTGCTGTTATGGGGATGATGAACTGCAAAATTACACTGTGTATGCGAACTGCAACAGCAAGTACAACACAGGCATGTGAGTAAAGGCAACGTGACACAAATGAGGGAGACACACCACCAGGGCTACACAACACATACACACCTAGGACATCTGACTCATTGCCTACACTGATGTTGCCAGGGAAGACGGTGCAATGCACAGACACCACACCCATTCCCAGTTGTAGTCAAGTAGCCCACAGGTGCAGTAAGCAAATGGCAGTCAAATGTGTGACCACAGACAACGCACATCACAAAGTGAAGCACAGGTTTATTACACAGTTGCAACATGTCGTAACCACTACAGATGCAAGGTAATCCCACCTGGCAGCGGGCACACAGTCAACAACTGTAGACGGAAGGAAGTCCATGGGTGTGGCGCACATCACCTGTAGGGACACAACAGCTACCAGCCTGGAAGTGCAATCACGTCATCGGTGGACACAGTTGACCAAACGAATCTGAAAGTACCCTGTGAAGGACAGAAATGACACACAGTCAAAAGCAATGGAGTACAGGACAGAACAGCAACACTCATGCACAATACATGTTACAAGATACCCACCCAGAACCAAGTTAGCATGTCAACACTGTTGGGGAGTACAGCCCACCTGTAAGCACACATCGCAACACACATCCAGTCAAGTAGCCCATGGACACACTCCAACAGCACCAGAGCACCACCTACACATATCATGCCAACTCACATCATTGACATGACACCTCAGGATACTCACATTCAGCTAAAGAAGTTGGTGATGAGCTGTGTGCGGACATCACCCTCTTCATCATCATCATCATCGTCACTGGCATCGTGGTCCAGGCCAGGATCCTCCACAGGTGGCGGATGTTGGTCATTGTCATCCTGGATGAGAGGCAACTCCTTCCGCACTGCAAGGTTGTGGAGCATGCAGCAGACGATGATAATCTTGCACACTTTCGCAGGGGCATATGGGAGGGACCCTCCGGTCTTGTCCAGGCAGCGGAAGCGGCTCTTCAGGAGACCAAATGTCCGCTCAATAACTCTCCTGGTCCGACCATGTGCCTCATTGTAGCGCATCTGGGCTGGTGTCACAGGGTTCCTGAGGGGTGTCAGCAACCACGGCATGTTGGGGTATCCCGAGTCACCTACGGACAGACAAGTGCACATTAGCTGACTTGGAAAAGTGGGCGGAATACTACAGATCAGATCACACACAATGGCACAAAGTCAGTACACACCGACAAGCCAGGCACGCTGGTTCTGCATCTGTACCATCATCCTGGGGATGCGACTACTCCTCATCACAAAGGCATCGTGTGCTGAACCAGGGAAACGGGCACACACGTGTGTGATGGTCATGTCTGCAAGACACACCACCAGTGCATTGACCGAGTGGTAGTGCTTGCGGTTCCTGTAGGCCTGCTCCTGGGCCTGTGGTGGTACCAAAGCCACATGTGTCCCATCAATGGAGCCAATGACATGTGGCATCCTCCCCAGGGCATAAAAGTCACTCTTCACGTCAGTGAGTCGTCGCAGTCTAGGGAAATAGATGTACCGGTTCAGGAATAGCAACATTGCCGCCAAAACATCGCGGAGCACACGGCTCAACATGGTCTGTGACATCCCACCAGCAGTCGCCACAGTATGTTGGAAGGTACCGGTGGCAAAGAAGTGTAGGGCTGCCATCACCTTCACCTTGGGGGTCAGCGCTGTAGGATACGGCCGGCCAGGCTGCAAATGTGGGGCCAACTGCACTGCCAAATCCTCAATCAGCTGCCTGGTGAAGCGGTACCGTCGGATGCTGTCCCGTTCCACCATCGTTGCCAGGTCTGGGAATGGTCGATGGACAGCAGGAGCCCTGCAGTGCAGAGGAGAAGTAAGCAAGATTGTCAGTCAGCCCACATATGCGGCATTGAACACACTCAATATCCCAACATACATCATTATGAGGCACAACTACATGAAGTGTGCAGTTCCGTAAGGACATGTATGGTACATACATGGCCAACATCTGTCAACACGGTCCAACAAGTGGCATCAATTAGTCCCAGGTTGGCCCATTGAATATCATGAGGCTGTGTCACAGTTCCCATCTCCTGCTGCCGTGTCACAATCACCCCCCACAGTGACATGTGAGGACAGATGTGCCCCAGGCACCACAGCTCAACGACAGGTACATTCCCAGGGACCCTGTATTGCCACATGGACACTGGCATTACATGGAGTATCATGTATACACCACAGCAAAACAACCATGACCCCCACAGGTAGTGGTCCCACTTGCCACGGCAGGACAGACATGGAAGTCTGTGACACACACACGCACAACATCAAAGTCCATGCACACACAACGTGGATGTGGAGACTGTCTCCCATTGTGCACATGAAATCAGAGACATTGTAAACACTACATGCACAAAGACTGTGGAGGACCATCACTATTGTGCCACTGGGACACCCTGGCTCAAACATACCGTCCCACATGGGACTCACGGGGTATGTGACATGACATACACATACACCACCGTGAAATGTGACCATGGCACATGCACAGATATGAACAGTTGCACATCACAGTGGTCATGTACACGTAACACCCAGGATCCTGTCCCCATGAACACGTGCACAGCCTGGGGGTGGCTGCCCACAGGTGACACCCACAGGACAACATGTACACCAACATACACACAATAGGAAATGCAGCCTTACATGCCTTATGATAAAGTTTGGACAGGCTGTCGTGATGTAGGTGTGCCCCTCACTCCCTGGGAGCTATCTGTGGCTGGCATATGTCCATCTGAGACAGGCATGCTGACATATGCCAGTCACATGTACAGTGATGCATTGAACAGCAATGGACCGATCGGTGCCCCCGGCCGGCCCATTGCATTCAATGTGTGCGGGTACGCGTTGTACCCCTGTACGCGTTGAACTGCAATGGACCGATCGGTGCCCCCGGCCGGCCCATTGCATTCAATGTGTGCGGTTACGCGTTGTACCCCTGTACGCGTTGAACAGCAATGGACCAATCGGTGCCCCCGGCCGGCCCATTGCATTCAATGTGTGCGGGTACGAGTTGTACCCCTGTACGCGTTGAACTGCAATGGACCGATCGGTGCCCCGGCCGGCCCATTGCATTCAATGTGTGCGGGTACGCGTTGTACCCCTGTACGCGTTGAACAGCAATGGACCGATCGGTGCCCCGGCCGGCCCATTGCATTCAATGTGTGCGGGTACGCGTTGTACCCCTGTACGCGTTGAACTGCAATGGACCGATCGGTGCCCCGGCCGGCCCATTGCATTCAATGTGTGCGGGTACGCGTTGTACCCCTGTACGCCGTTGAACTGCAATGGACCGATCGGTGCCCCGGCCGGCCCATTGCATTCAATGTGCGGGTACGCGTTGTACCCCTGTACGCGTTGAACTGCAATGGACCGATCGGTGCCCCGGCCGGCCGATTGCATTCAATGTGTGTGGGTACGCGTTGTACCCCTGTACGCGTTGAACAGCAATGGACCTATTGGTGCCCCCGGCCGGCCCATTGCATTCAATGTGTGCGGGTACGCGTTGTACCCCTGTACGCGTTGAACTGCAATGGACCGATCGGTGCCCCCGGCCGGCCCATTGCATTCAATGTGTGTGGGCACGCGTTGTACCCCTGTACGCTGTTGAACAGCAATGGACCGATCGGTGCCCTCGGCCGGCCCATTGCATTCAATGTGTGCGGGTACGCGTTGTACCCCTGTACGCGTTGAACTGCAATGGACCGATCTGTGCCCCCGGCCGGCCCATTGCATTCAATGTGTGCGGGTACGCGTTGTACCCCTGTACGCGTTGAACTGCAATGGACCGATCGGTGCCCCCGGCCGGCCCATGGCATTCAATGTGTGCGGGTACGCGTTGTACCCCTGTACGCGTTGAACAGCAATGGACCGATTGGTGCCCCCGGCCGGCCCATTGCATTCAATGTGTGCGGGTACGCGTTGTACCCCTGTAAGCGTTGAACTGCAATGGACCGATCGGTGCCCCCGGCCGGCCCATTGCATTCAATGTGTGCGGGTACGCGTTGTACCCCTGTACGCGTTGAACTGCAATGGACCGATCTGTGCCCCCGGCCGGCCCATTGCATTCAATGTGTGCGGGTACGCGTTGTACCTCTGTACGCGTTGTACCGCAATGGACCGATCGATGCGCACCCATTGACAATGGCCTTGCCTGGCAACGGACTCGTTTTCGAATTTCGAACGAGTCGGTTGCTGGAAATTCAGTTGGTCACCCACAACAATGTTGCAAAATCATGTATGTCATGAAGTTGAAGATTTGAAGGATGCTGTGGGCGTGTTTTGGTGCTGCTATTCCATGGATTGGCCAGATTCAAAAGATGCAAACGACTTGGACCTATCACTTTGGACACAAGGGACAGTACCTGCCTCTCCAGCACATATATATTGCTGGCTGTTCCCCTGAGAGCTCACTTGCCTGCACTACATGCTCCAGGACGACATCTGCCACTGCACTGCTGCTGTCTCTGCCCCTCTGGACCCTGCAATGGCACGTACTGTGGAGAGAGCCCCAGCCTTCAGCCTTGAGGAGAACCAGGCCCTGCTGGACAGCCTTCTTCCACAGTACAGCAAGCTGTATGGGACACCAGGGGAGCAGGTGAGTGTTCTGTGCACTGCCTTTCTGAATGTGCATATTGTCTGACTAGCAAGGCTGAAAGTCTGCACGCCACTGGCTAGCAGGCTCACTGAGTAGTTGTCACCCCCATAGTGTGTAGTGACATGCACTGGACAAGTATGGTGCAGTGACAGTGCATTTGAACAAGGTTTTACTTCCCATGCAATGATACCATGTAGTGACGTCTGGCAAACTGTCCATGGGCAGCTTTGCACTGCCTGTGTACATCATGTGCCCCTGTGATTGAGACATGTATATACAACTGTGTCATGCACGGATATGTTGCATGTGTAGTAATGGCCTTTTCACTTTGTCATCCTGACAGGTTAATGCCCATCGGAAGCAGGAGATCTGGAAGGACATCGTCCGGGCTGTCCGGTCCGTGGGGGTCTACAAGCGCCGGATCCGCAACTGCCAGAAGAGGTGGCAGGACCTTCGGGGCTGGACCCGGAGGATTGCACGGGTCCAGCTGAAGCTGTCGCCTCCTTGCAGGAGGGGCGGAACACGGACCCTGACCCCCCACATGCTCCAGATCCTGGCGGTGGTGTTTCCAGACCTGGATGGGCAGCTGAAGGCCAGACAGCAGCAAGGAGGGGGTGAGTCAAAGACTGCACTGTGAACTCTGTATTACATGCTTTGTGCCCTCCTCTGGCCTGGTTCAACTGCCACAGTGCAGCAGTCATGTTGTCCAGGAGCCATGTCCCTCTATTGTGCACTGCCCACTGCTCATCTGATACCCAGGTGTGGCCCTTACATTCAGGGAATTGTGTCACTTGGGACTGTGTCCTTGCAGTTTGCTTCACTAAAGGTGGGGGACAGCATCTGTTTCCCTAACTCTGTTGTGGGCATCATGGGTGGGTCCATTGTTCACACAACGCCTGTGTTCGGACATGTAATCTGCGTGTTGCTTTGATATTCGGTCCACTTGCTGAGCTGAGCCACCACATGTGCCTGGGGTATGTGGCACACGCCCATGCAGCGGGTGGGAACAATGTTTGGGCCCCAGGAGTGTGCAGATTACGTGTGTCACACATACATAGCCAGCTATCCACTGTCCAGGGCTCATCCCTCATTCATGTGGGGCAGGACAGTCATGCCTACTCCAGGCCATGCAATGCACTCTGTACTCCCACTCCCGTGTATCAGCTGACACATTGTGCGCAGTGATTTGACCCCTCAGGTGTCTGCCTCTGTGTCAGTGTGCTGTGGATTAGTTGCCAGGACTGCTGGGG
Source organism: Calotriton arnoldi (assembly GCA_963921515.1). Taxonomy (NCBI): domain Eukaryota; kingdom Metazoa; phylum Chordata; class Amphibia; order Caudata; family Salamandridae; genus Calotriton; species Calotriton arnoldi. The sequence goes on along the minus strand of CAWUFW010006750.1, from coordinate 739,409 downwards.
TGTTTCTTGGTAGGGGCTCAGCATGCCCCTGGAGATGTGACCATAGGAGACGATACTTGTGTGTCACATAGGTGTTTGATCAGCTGCCCGTGCGGACTGGGGTATGCGAATGTGAAGTTCAGGCAGCTGTTCCCCATTCACAGCAGATTGTGAGGGGCTCAGGTTCAGAGGGTAGTGTCACAGGTCTCCCATATGTCCAATAGGTATGACCTGGACAGATGAGGGTTAAGATGATGTGTTGTGGGGGGATGTACATGTGCACTTGTGCAGCTCCAGGACTTGCATTCCCCATGACCTACTATTGTGACACAGTGCAGAGTGTTGTTGTCTGGCTGCCAAGTCATACATCACTGAGACAGTGATGTATGACTTAGCAGTCATGCCTCCGCCATGGAATGTGTCTAATTATTGGTGATCCTGCAGGGGAGTGACATGTGCTACATGCACACCATTGTGGCGATGGCTATCAGGACATGGGTGCATCATGGTGTCTGTCGCTGGTATGCATCACATGCATTTCCTATTTGACTCTGGACATCCCTTTCATCCGGAAACCTGTACTGACTCAGTGGCAAGAGCTGTGATGTGTGCATGTCCACATGCCACACCGTGTCCTCTGCACTGTCCAACTACTGTGTAGTTGGTGCATGTGTCCACACTGGGGTGTTGCAATCCAACAGACACCAGACAGATGGGTGCAAGGCCATGTGGGATGTGAGTGCCATGGTTGGCATCAGACTGACAATTGGCTGCTCCTGTTCAGTTAGGGCACTGTTAGCAATGTACAACTAATGATGCCAGGGCTTGCTCTGTAATGTGCTGTGCTCACAGTGGTGTGTGCGTTTGGTGCAGGTGACTGATGTCTGTCTGTTTCCCCATTGTTTGCAGATACATCCACGGCCACGGAAGGGGACAGCTCCACGGACCAGGAGGAGCCGGAGAGCCAGACTGGGTCAGCAGCCGAGGAGTGGTCGGAGGGACCCAGTGGCACGGAGGGCGAGGGGAGCCACACCGAGGAGTCCTCAGCACCATCCACCTCAGCTGAGGACCAGAGCAACTCGGAGGATGACTCCCTTATGGAGGCGGGTGTCAGCAGCCACCACACCCCAGCTAGTGTTGCTGTCCCCGCCACCACCAGCACCACCACCGCCCTCCCATCGGCTCCCATTCCCCAGGTCCGTGGAGGCTCCCATGTTCGGGAGCGTGTCTCCTTTGGGCCAGGCACCGCACCCCTGCCCCTGTGTCCCCTGCTGCCCTGAGTGAGGAGTCTGTGTACCTCCTTCGCCAGCTCCATGTAGGTCAGACAGCCATGCTGAGTGTCCTCCATGCGCACACCGCTCTGTTGACTCAGCTGGTGTCGTTCATGGAGGGCATCTCATCGGGCATGTCTGACCTACAGAGGGGCAATAGGTCCATGGACTCCTCCCTGACGGCAGCAGTGTCCCTCCTCAGACAGTCCCTCACCCCTCCTGCCTCTGCTCCATCCACACTCCCCAGCACCTTACCCGTCCCAAGCACACACACACCGGCACAGGCACACACCAGCACACACACATCCAGCACACAGACACACACGCCACAAACAAAACGCACACGCACGCACAGTCAGGGGACTGAAACCAGACTCACAGGGGATGGGGCCCTGGTACACACACACGCATCCACGAGCACTGCGCAGTCCTCAGTTGCCTCTCCCTCCAAAACACCCTCCCTTGCCTCACCTGCAACCCCAAAGACCCAGCGCCTCTTCCTCAGTGACCTCGGCCTCTTCCCCTCCGATCCAGCTGCTCCAGCATCCAGGGGGAAGAGGAAGCCCCCCCACACGGAGCAGAGTGCCGACAGACTGAGGCCCCCACCCGCAAGTCCCCCCGGAGTCGTAAGAGCAAGACCCCGCCGCCGCCCTGCAGCTCAGGCACCAGGTCTCCTTCCTCCATCCCTCAGGCCCCCACTCCACAGGTGCCCCCACCACACCCTGCCCCAGGGTCCCCCACCCACAGATATACCATCCCCAAGAGGATCCGGCCTTCTCCCCCTGGCACTTGCTCTCCCGGCACCACACCCCCGCTGCGCTTGTCTGTGCCACTGATGTGGTGAGGGTGTCCTCCCCTCTGTCCAGCCCACCTTGCCTGTTCCCCATTCTCCTCCCCTGGTGGTAGGCACTGCAGTGGAGTCCACTACCACCCTGTCTGACTTGGGCACTGCAGTTGCGGACCTGTATACTCCATCTGCAGGGTCCACTGCAGTCGTGCCGGCACCCACAACATCTGAGTCATGCCCCCCAGTTGTTCCGGCACACACCATGTCAGACACCTCCACTGCAGTTGTCAGTGGCTCTCCAGCACCCACCACCCCTTCCCTGCTTCCTCCTGGTGAGCCCTGATCCTGTCCCTGCGGTGCCTGGCCTGCCCCCCCGGTTGCCCCTCCTAGTGGATTGTCCCTGGTTTTGTGCAGGCATGCGTAGGGTGACATCTGCCAATGTCACCCTGTTTGGACTTTTACAATGGACTGGCCATTGGCCTTTGTGTTTTTTCTGGACTTTGTTTTCCTTCCACACATATGCTGAATAAAGCAACTTTCTGTTCTCTAGTGCTTATGCTTCTGATGTACATGTTGTTGATGATGCTAACCATGCCCTTGCTGCAGTGATGGTGATATTTGGTCTCATGATAATGAAGTGTTACTGTGCAGGAACCCATGTGGTCCAGGGGGAATGTGTCCTATCCTGTGGTGTATCCATGTCATCCATAGCAGCATCTGAGGGTGTCATGTGTTCAGTATTTGGCAATGGGATTTCCTACTTACATTAGCTATTTCACATCTGTGGCTTCCACCCCTGCACATCTGTTGTGCCTGCCATTGTTCAATTCGTCTACTTCCCTGACCGTGTGGCCATCTCCACTGGACATGCAGGTTTGGGCATCAATGGGGAAGGACTCATCTGTGTTGTCAGTGCAACATTGCTATACAAGTGTGTTGGATCTGTGCTGATGATTCCGTTGGCACTTCCATGACCAGGCTGATGTGACGGGAGCCCTCATTTGGTGCTAATTGTTGATTGTGTGACCAAGTGCTCAGCTGACATGATGGGGCCCTACTGAGGCAACATATGGGAAACAGCAGCCCTCATCCTCTTGGACCTCTCCGCGGCGTTCGACACCGTCTGCCACCGCACCCTAGTGAAGCGCCTCAGCAACATCGGAATCCGAGAGAAAGCACTGGAATGGATCATCTCGTTCCTCGCCGGAAGAACCCAGAGAGTCTGCCTCCCCCCGTTCAGATCCGAGGCCACTGAAGTCATCTGCGGCGTTCCACAAGGATCTTCACTCAGTCCAACGCTCTTCAACGTCTACATGAGCCCCCTCGCAGCCATCGCACGCCAACACAACCTCAACATCATCTCCTACGCCGACGACACCCAGCTGATCCTCTCCCTCACCAACGACCCCACCACCGCCAGAGCAAACCTACACGACGGGATGAGAGACGTCGCCGACTGGATGAGGAACAGCCGCCTTAAACTAAACTCAGACAAGACGGAAGTCCTCATCCTGGGCTCATCACCCTCCGCCTGGGACGACTCCTGGTGGCCCCCGGCCCTGGGCACCGCGCCCAAGCCAACGGACCACGCACGCAACCTGGGCTTCATCCTGGACTCCTCCCTGTCGATGACCAGACAAGTCAACGCCGTCTCATCCTCGTGCTTCAACACCCTGCGCATGCTCCGCAAGATCTTCAAATGGATCCCCACTGAAACCAGGAAGACCGTCACCCAGGCACTCGTCACCAGCCGACTGGACTATGGGAACACCCTCTACGCCGGAACCACAGCCAAACTTCAAAAAAGACTCCAGCGCATCCAGAACGCCTCCGCATGACTCATCCTGGACATCCCCCGACACAGCCACATCACCGGACACCTGAAAGACCTGCACTGGCTCCCCGTCAGCAAGAGAATCACGTTCAGACTCCTCACCCACGCACACAAGGCCCTCCACGACCTGGGCCCAAAGTACCTCAACAACCGCATGACCTTCTACACGCCCACCCGCCAGCTACGATCAACCAGCTACGCCCTCGCCACCGTACCACGCATCCGCAGAACCACCGCCGGAGGAAGATCCTTCTCCTACCTGGCAGCCAAGACCTGGAACTCCCTCCCAACTCACCTTTGGCGAACCCAGGACCATCTCTCCTTCAGGAAGCAGCTCAAGACCTGGCTGTTCGAGCAGTAACTTACCCCCTCCCCCAGCGCCTTGAGACCCTCCCGGGTGAGTAGCGCGCTCTATAAATGCCGTGATTGATTGATTGATTGATTGGCACAGCTTTCCTCGCACAGGATTGGAGTCCCCTCATGGCAGTGTGTACTCCTGTGACATTGCCTGCGCCCAAGGTGTGTGTTGTATGTGCATGTCTGTGTGTTCACTTCCGTTTAGCTGTGCATGCTGTGATCCCTAGTGTTGTACCTGTTTGTGATGCTAGCTGAGTTGACCTATGTTCCCCCAAAGTCTTCTCCCTGGGTTCTCTGTGATGTGGGTGCATGGCACATTACTGGTCATCAGGGTGTCACCCATAGGTGTGTTTGCTGTCAGGGCTGAGTTTGTGTGCAGACGCAGATGGGTCACAGTCAGGTTTCCCCTTGGCACTTGTTGTTTGCCCCTGTCATGTGATTTCCAGTTTGTGTTATCTTTCAGTGATTGTGACACGTTGTGTGTGTGACTGCTGGCACTCCTCAGGGTCCGGGCTGCAATGTTGGTTGTTGTCTATGTGTGTTCTTTGTGGGTGACCTTGGCTTCTTCATTGGTGTGTGACTGTGGCTGGGATCCCATTGGTTGGTGTGGTATTGCCGTCATGTCCATGTACAGCGTAGTGTGCAGTGTGTCAGACATTCAGGAGTCTTGTTGAGTGGCCATGTGTGATGTGTTTCTGCACCTTGGTTCCCACCCACCACCCTGGAATAGTCATGGGTGCATGTGCAATGTCACCAGTGCATGTGTACTTCACTGCTGCACATTGTTGGAGGTCGAGGGGTGTGGTGTTGAGTGTGTGCAGATGAGAGTTGTTGCCCGGCTAGGCCCCTGCCTCCATGTTGGCCTTGGCTTACTGGCCATGCTGATTGATTTGTGCTTGTGTAGGTGTGATGGTAGTTTGTTGCTCAGGACACATGACTGTGGTTCACAGTGTGAACCACATTTAGCTTTGTCATCACAGTGGGATTGTAATGCAGCCCAGGGTCACCACATTGTGGGGGCCCTGGGGGTGGTGCTGTGGTGTGTCTGTGTCTTGCTGTGTCAGTTGCTGTTCCTACGTGCCTGTGTGACATTTGTGATTTGTGCTCCCTCTCATCTGACAATGCCTGCTTGCCCACATAGGGGATTTGGATCCATGAGTTACCTTTGTGTGGCACTGTATGCACATCTGTATGATTGGTATTCAGGTCTCCTCATGTGTTGTGTGGTTGCCTGGGGACACTGGCACTCCCCCCCTCACCTGTTGTGTATGATGTGCAGTGTGGGTCTGCCTGTTTGTGTTTGTGCATCTGCACCACTGCATTGGCATATCTTGGGTGTGCCATTGGCTGTATGTAGTTTGGTGGGTTTCCCCTGCTGTCCCTGGGACTCCTAGGTCATCGGTCAGCACAATGATCATGGTTTGTGTGTCCCATTGCTGCCATGGTATGGTATCTGTTCACCTCACATCTGCAGTCTCCACAGGGTATCTGCATTTGTGTGCCCATTGGTGCAAATATGTGGGTCTGCATTCTGATGGTCACTTCTGTCATTGTGTCATTGATGAATGTTGACGGTGTCAGCCCCCATGGGTGTTGTTTGTCTGCACATGGCCAAAGGTATGTCTTATTTGCACTGCAGTATTTGGCTCACCCAATTTATGTTGCAATGGGACACATACACTACTTTGCCACTGATGTGTTTTTTGTTCTGTGACCAGGAATCATCCATGCAGTTTGGCAGTTGCACCTCTTTCTTTGTCAACACTTACCTTTTGGTCACTGTGATGATGGGGGTTTAGACCCCATTGCCACAATGTTCAATATGTGCTTCAGCTATGGACCCCACACTTACATTTTGGTCACTGTGATGATGGGGGTTTAGACCCCATTGCCACAATGTTCAAAATGTGCTTCAGCTATGGACCCCACACTTACATTTTGCTCACTGTGATGATGGGGGTTTAGACCCCATTGCCACAATGTTCAAAATGTGCTTCAGCTATGGACCCCACACTTACATTTTGCTCACTGTGATGATGGGGGTTTAGACCCCATTGCCACAATGTTCAAAATGTGCTTCAGCTATGGACCCCACACTTACATTTTGGTCACTGTGATGATGGGGGTTTGGACCCCATTGCCACAATGTTCAAAATGTGCTTCAGCTATGGACCCCACACTTACATTTTGGTCACTGTGATGATGGGGGTTTGGACCCCATTGCCACAATGGTCATGGCCTGCTTGCATTGTGGGTGCCACACACATATATAGGGGGTCACATTGTATGTTCAAAGTCATGTTCGGTGTTGTAGGCATTTGACACAGTCTACACACGCTTGTCATGGTGTTGGGGGGATGTCTTTTTCTTGCATTCCCTAGGTTGTGGTGTGCTGGTTGTGTCATGCATTGTCCATCCTATGAGTGGGGGTGGTAGTAGTGGTAGGCATCCAGCCCCCCCTGGCTAAGGGTGGTGGTAGGCATCCAGCCCCCCCTGGCTAAGGGTGGTAGTAGTGGTAGGCATCCAGCCCCCCCTGGCTAAGGGTGGTGGTAGTGGCAGGCATCCAGCCCCCCCTGGCTCAGGGTGGTAGTAGTGGTAGGCATCCAGCCCCCCTGGCTCAGGGTGGTAGTAGTGGTAGGCATCCAGCCCCCTGGCTCAGGGTGGTAGTAGTGGTAGGCATCCAGCCCCCCTGGCTAAGGGTGGTAGTAGTGGTAGGCATCCAGCCCCCCTGGCTAAGGGTGGTAGTAGTGGTAGGCATCCAGCCCCCCCTGGCTAAGGGTGGTGGTAGGCATCCAGCCCCCCCTGGCTCAGGGTGGTAGTAGTGGTGGGCATCCAGCCCCCCCTGGGTGAGGGTGGTAGTAGTGGTAGGCATCCAGCCCCCTGGCTAAGGGTGGTAGTAGTGGTAGGCATCCAACCCCCCCTGGCTAAGGGTGGTGGTGGGCATCCAGCCCCCCCTGGCTAAGGGTGGTAGTAGTGGTAGGCATCCAGCCCCCCCTGGCTAAGGGTGGTAGTAGTGGTAAACTTGAGAAGAAAAGGTATGCAGTTCCTGTGAAGGAGAGGGAAAGGGGGCAGGGCAGGGGACTGGCAAGGTCCCTGGCTACAAAAAGAGAAAATTTAGTAGGAAAGGAGAAGGACTGGGAAGTCCTTCCTTTCGGAATGAGTGCCCTCACACACCCAGCCTGCTGGGTGTCATGCTTCATCATCGGGCATGCTCCTCGTCGGGTCGGCGCTGCAATACCCGACGGGCACCCTATGCAGGGGCTCTTTGGCGGAGATCTTTTATTCCTTGCCGTATGGTGCGGTGGGTGTGAGGGGCCTTAAAAGTGTAGGTGTGCAATTGTGTGAACTAAAACAGGGAAATAGAAGAGTCAGGTAAATTAAACTTTAATGATCCTGCCTTCCCCCTGATTAAAAATTAAGTTGGCAACTCACTGCAAAAATCCTGCAGCGTGTTATGCTCAATCTTGTGCGGTCAACATGTTTCTTGCCTGTTAAGTCAGGGGGATCTAGTGGCAATTCTTCAGGACCTAATAAAAATAAAACTCTACACTATAATAGACTATGATGTTCTAACCTATTAACAAAAAGGTGGGGGGGCACCAAGAGGTAAAGTACCTGATGATGCAGCAGCCAATCTAAAACTATCTTTAGAATGGCCCCTTCAGTTCACGGCAAGTGTAGGACACAGTAAAGTGTTAGTGTCCAAGAAACCACGCCCAGGTGACGAGTGACCTACCCTGCACTGCCGGATCCGGGAGGAAGGACTTCCCAGTCCTTCTCCTTTCCTACTAAATTTTCTCTTTTTGTAGCCAGGGACCTTGCCAGTCCCCTGCCCTGCCCCCTTTCCCTCTCCTTCACAGGAACTGCATACCTTTTCTTCTCAAGTTTATCCAGGGCATGTATGCTGGACCTCTCTAAAAGCCCAGAGTCCCCCTCTTTTGTTTGGTAGTAGTGGTAGGCATCCAGCCCCCCCTGGCTAAGGGTGGTAGTAGTGGTAGGCATCCAGCCCCCCCTGGCTAAGGGTGGTAGTAGTGGTGGGCATCCAGCCCCCCCTGGGTGAGGGTGGTAGTAGTGGTAGGCATCCAGCACCCCCTGGCTAAGGGTGGTAGTAGTGGTAGGCATCCTGCCCCCCCTGGGTAGGGGTGGTGGTGCGCATTCAGGCCCCTGTGTGCATATGTGGCATTGGTGATGGGCATCCCGCCCCTATGGTGCTGCTGTTGCTGGTGTAAGTATATTCTGCATCCCTCTGTGTGTGTGTGTGATGTGTCGTGTACGTGTTTTGTGTGTTTTGTGGTTGGTGTCTGACTTACCTTCTGCGCCGTACGCGTCCGTGCCTGTTCCGGTAGTAAATGTAGAATATTGGTATGATCGGGACGAAGGGATTCATGGTTGGTTCGTGTCGTTCAGCCTTCTCGTTGCTTCGCGTCGTCCTCGTCGCTTCGCGTCGTCCTCGTCGCTTCGCGTCGTCCTCGTCGCTTCGCCTCGTCCTCGTCGCTGGCGTGTTCGTCTCGTAGCAGTGGATCGTGTTGTGGCGCGAATCGGAGTTTATGTGCGCCTCTCCCGGATGCTTTGACGTGCCGTGCGTAGCGACGGGTTCGGCGCGTACGGGAAGCGCATCGTACTTGTTCGGCCGGACGGAGCTGCATTTTCCCTTCCGTGCGACTCGATTCAGCATTTCCGGATTCGCCTCGGTCGGGGAACAGGACCTGGTTTGGGTGAGTACGGCTCGGCCGGATTCTGTGCTGTTGTGCGCATCGTACTTACTCGTTCGGTGTGCTGTACGGATCGGTCGGGAAACAGGCATTCGCATGGTTTTTTTCCCGACCGAATGGTATTGGGTGCGCCTCCGACCGAGATCGGAATCGGCCCCTAAGTATTTAGTAATTGCGAAATGTTCAAATTGTCAAACAGCATCTGCGGCCACAGGTTCTAGTGCCTGAATACAGGAAAAATATTTTAACCTGCAATAATATAATTCATAAGCAAGCAGGTATGGTTAGTTGAAATTAGGAAACACGTGTTATAAATGGAAACCACATTCAACTATTAAGCATAGCAATGTAACCCAACTTGTTTTTGTACTTTTTCTAAAGAGTTCTACGGCTTAGCACTTCATGCCAAACCCTCACCGTAGACCACTACACACTCTAGACCTACACAGGTTAAGCACACACCATGCAGTTTTTCAGTCCTCATTTTCATTCCAACTCCAAGTACATATGTATTGTCCATTGTCATTCATTTATTCTTAAATTGATATCTGCTCCATAGAGCAGACAGGTGCATGCAACTTGAAAATGAGTCTAAATATAAACTTACTACATCAGGAAGACAATAGGGTAAATGCTTCACAAAAAGCAGGAGCAGTCATTCATTACCCACTCATATCTTGAGTCATAGGGATCAGTTTGTTATTCACAGTATTTGTACTTTGCTCTCTAACGCCGTTCCATTTGGTGATTTGAATTCTTGGGCTCACCTTTATTGTATGAGGTACTTGGATTGCATGTTGCATATTACTCGCAGTGCGTGAGTGGAGCGTGAAACCTCACACATATGAACATGATGTGCTGCTTGACAGTCAGAGTTAGGGGTCATTTTGGACTGATAGGACATTAATTTAGGTCCTGTCTATTGCTAACATGTATATATTGCTATGTGTATTACAAGGTGGAATTTGCAGAGACATCACAGTCACTTTGTGGACAAGTTATATATGACAGTGTCAGGATTAGGAGGACATGTAGTCAGTGAGTTTGTCACAAGGTAGGAAGAGGGTGGAAAATCTGGAGACAGTGAGTTGAAAAGATTGTGTTAGTAAAAACCAGACAGCACAATTAGTTTCATTATACACCCTCACTTCTTGCTTATTGTGAACACTTCCGGAGTAAGAGCAGTTGTATCAGTACTTTAGTCCGTATCTACAAAAAGCAGGTGCCTGCCAACCTGTTGTGTTGTTGGTGCGGTTTTCCCTATTTTGCTAAAGTTTGCACCCACCTTCATCCCAGCACCTTTTTAGTTTTCTCCCTATCTGGTTCCCTGTGGCAGTGACATCTTAAGGTTTTTGGGGGCCCTGGGCAAAATGTATTTCGGGGGCCCATGCTAGGAACAGCTTTGAATTTATGACCCAATTTTATCTCTTTCATGCCCTCTATGGCCAGGTCACTGACAGGGCACAGGCACACTCCTACAAATTCTAAATGTATTTACATCTAATATTCTGGGACAGTGACTTGTATTTTCAATATTGTAACACAGCAGCAATTCACTAATATTACTGCAAATAATCTGTGTGACACCCTCCCATTTCTCATATGTGAGGTCATGTTTTGATCTAAAAGAAACTTTTTTTATGGCTGTTGCATGAAACACAAACACATTTCTCTGCAAAATGTCTGCAATACACTCACACATCACCTACATGAAAAATACATAAAATGAAAACGGTATTTAAAACAATCTGTTTAAGAATTATTCTAGGTAATTAGGGCAGGACTCTGCAGAACAGAGCTGGCTCTATCAGGGGGCCTCCTGGAAGGCTGGGGCCCTGGACCAAAGCCCACTTTGCCAATGCCTTAAAACGTCTCTGCCCCGTGGCCAGGTACCCATTTTCTCAATCTCTTGACCTCATATTGTCTTTGCCCTCTTGTTGTTCAGTGGTTAGCTGCCATTTGCTCTGGTCTGTCAGGGGCTCATGACTGCACTATCCGCAAGGGAAATGGGTAAGCCTTCCTTCCTTATTCTCCAGTGGCGGCCGGCATGGCTCGCAGGTGGCGGGGTTGGTACGGGGGGTAGGTCCCACGGGGGGGGGTCTGAATTAAAATGTTTTTTTTAAAACTTACCTTGAGGCCGGGTCCCGCGTCTCTGGTCCTGCTCTCCTGCCTCCGACAGCGTTGTGATTGGTCTGAGCGCTGTGACATGGCACTCAGCCAGGGGCTGTACGGGTGGGCATGTTTTCCATGCAGGCTGTAATACAGCCTACATGGAGAATGGGGAAAGTGCGCATGACTAGTTTGGGCAGCCCGAGAGGGCCGACCAAACAGTCATTGCGCACTTAGGTGTGAGCAAACCACTCCTCCCCTGCTCCGAGAGCAGAGCAGCTGGGCCCACCCACCCACCCTGCGCAAAGCAGCAGGACACAAAGCATAAAATGATAATAACTCTAGGGTAGTATCATTTTATGTTTCTCACTGCTTAAAAACAGTGGGGCGACGCTCCTCCGCCATAGCGGAGGAGCCGCCCCTGTTATTCTCCTCTCCCTGTTTAGTTGGTTACCCAAATCTTCATGCCGTACAGGGAATCTTAAGTAAGGGGCTTGCTTGCAGCACCGAGATTAGTCCAACTAAAGGAAATCCGGTCCTAGTTTTCTCCTACCCTTTTTCCTGCTTCCCTTTCCCTGCCATAACAAGATCTCTCTGTTGGCATTCTGGCAGTCCTCACCGCTCCATGGAGAGGTTACAGGATGCGAGAGGGTTCTAAGTGGGGCAACCTTTCGAAGAACCTGACAGAAAGGTGTGTCTGACGTCTGGTATCACATCTATGCACACGTTATAGAATCAACATTGGAAGACATAAACTGTTGGAAGGGAAACAAATTTTAATGATGTCTAAATTATGTTTAATCCTATTGTTTGTTAGGGAATGTAGTTTTTTGTGATAAACGATTAACTTCAGAAATGCACTTATGTAGTGGTGATGGACCAATGTCAGTGATCACAGAATGTAGGACAGAAGTATCATCACACATCTGGACTTGATTTCAGCCGACCCAAGCAGCCATTTCCTATTTAATACCTGAATTCTAATTTTAACCAGTTTATTTACTTTCGTTACACATATTTGGCCAATTACTTTTCCTTTGTCTAAATTCCTAATAGAAGAGAGCACATTCTAGAGGTTTGTCTACGACTACCAAGACATAACGTGCAATGTATTGAATCATTTTCAGTTAGATTGACTTCATGATAAACAAAGGATGAATCTATCAGCAGATGATTTTAATGTTAATGTTAATGGTATTGGGTTTTTATAAAGCGTGCGGCTACCCGAAGGCACCCCGGCGCTAGCTCCTAGTACCAAACCTGGGCAAACTAAGGGAGAAAAGCTACGCCTTCAAGGCCTTCCTAAAAGCCAGGAGACAAGAGGAGGAATGAATGGAAAGTGATGAACCATTCCAGGTTTTAGCAGTGCCCAGGATGAAATTTCGACCTCCCCAGTTGGCGTTTTTTAATCTGGGGACAGTCAGGAGCTTTGCGCTGGAGGATCGAAGAGACTAGACTAGCTTTGGTCTGAAGAAAGCAGGACCCAAATTTTGGGAAGCCTTATAGGCTATACAGAGTGCTTTGTATTTAATTATTTTTATGACGGGCAACCAATGAAGGTCCATGATCACAGGTTAAATGGGACAGAATTCCGGAGTTCTGGAAAGAAGTCTGGCAGACACGTTCTGGAGGACCTGAAGCCTGTGAAGATGTTGCTGCTGCATGTTCATGTACAGACTGTTGCATTAGTCTAGTCTGGACAGAATGAGCGAGGACACTACGGTTTTCTGGACATCTAGCGGTATGAAACACAGGATTTTTCTTAACATTCGTAAGATAAGAAGTGTAGAGGAAGTAACTGAATTAACCTGATCTCCAAAGGTAAGTCTGTGGTCTATGATAACTCCTAAATGTCTTACTTTTTTGGCCGTGATAAGGAGTGAGCCCAGGTCTGATGGCCACCAGGGGGGGGACCAGAAGGAGGGATTGTTACCAAACAGAACAAACTCTGTTTTGTCTGAGTTCAGTTTTAAACAATTCTGGCCTATTCAGGTGCTAATTGCTAGCATGAAATGATGGAAGCGGTTATTAACATTTGTGTCTTCCTTAGAGATGGAAACAACAATTTGCGTAACGTCCGCATAGGGTGTCAGCGTGAACCCAAAACATCTAATTATTGGGGACAGCTAAGTGACATAAATGTTGAATGAAGTTGGACTGATAGAGGACCCCTGCGGAACTCCACAAGTGAGGGAAAAGAACTTGGAAGTTAAGGAAACTAGTTCTACATATTGCACCCTATCTGAAAGGAAAGAATGCAGTAATGTGAGTAAGACATGTAGAGTAGTTATATGTGACTTTCGTCCAAACTATTTTTGGTTTATTCGATTTAAGCCTTCTAATGGAATGTTGCAGCATTACATTATTTTCCTAATTGTGTGACTTTGCACCTCCCTCCCCTTTAAACTTCCATGGTGCATGCATTCATCGTGCTAGATTCCAAAGCATGCATTTGCTTGACCATTATGAGGAGGTATAAGCCAGAATATAAAGATTATCTACATTATGTCTAGATGAGCCTGATGCAATGATTACAATGGTAATGGTTGTGGAGCAATAGCAACCAATTTCTCAAAATATTTTCTGTGTGTAATTGTTACTTATATTCTTCTCCCCTTCTTCCCAAGCCCTTGCCATCCCACTCCATCCCCTCTCCTCCAATATCGACAAAAAAAGTTTGCCACAAAAAATCACTGCAAAACATCTACTACACCAATATCATTGTTTTTGTTAACATCCTCTGTAAAATGCGATAATATTTGTTGCAAAAGTATTGCCATTCAAAATATCAAAACTAGAAAAATATTGACTAAAAAGTTTTAGCAATCAAAAATATGACTTTTAAACAAAGCAATGACACAATATAAAAAAGTACTGATCACATTAATGTTGTCATCAGAAATATAAAATAAACACATTAAAAAATAAATATATTTAGATACAATCCCTGTGATACATTTTCTGGATAGTTGGCAACATGGCCCAGGATAAGCTTTCTACACCCCACAACTCTAAAGATTTTGTTAGTGGCTAAACAGAGACAGCAAACCAGTAGGACTGTAATCACCCCACAGCCCACTGAGCAATATATGAGTGAACTGTATTTTAGGTAATGATTAATACAGAAGGATATCACAGGGATAATTAGTGTAAACCAAACCTTTTTTTACTATAGAAAGACACACTCAAGGAGACAAGGAAAGAAGGGATATATTTAAAGATTTATTTTTAAAATCAAAATGCTGTCCCACTGCTTTCAATATGAATAATAGCTATTATCTATTAAAAAGCTCAGTAAAATAAGTGGTTACAAAGTTTACCAAGACTGTGAACATCAAAAAATATTGCAACATATTAGTCAAAGCATACTGTTTTCTCTACGTCAATATGTAAAATCTTGGCCTTCCCTCATGGGCTAACTAACTAATCTTAGCACCAAAGAATGGGAATTTGAGTTGCAAAGATGGAACATAACTGCATACCTCCTCTAAACAATTAAGCCAATGGTCAGTGAAAATGGCTGCTTTTCTCATCTGCGTCAAAAAGAAGGATGATACCTCCACACAAAAGAAAATCATATGATGTTGCATGGGCTTTGTCCTGAGTCTATAACACGAAGTTCGCTCTATCATTTCACACTCTATATAATGTTTCTAATTTATATACCGTTTCTTTTCGATGTTAAATCTTTTAGAATAAACACCATTTCACTTACTTCTTTCATTTTGTGAAACCGTGCTTTAGTTTTAATAGCAATAAATGAGAAGTGAATTTATCAGTCTTCCATGAAAACCTGTCAATCACTCCAAAAACATCATTGGAACAACAGATTGGATTCATGCAAACCAATATAAATATATATCAGCAGACTTGATTATCATGTGGGAGGGATTAACAGCATGAATAAATGTGCCCTTTCTATTTCTAATATATATATTAACCCACATCCATAATTCAGAAATGTGGATTATCTGAAAAGGAAAAACATAATAATCGTAACAACCCCATAGTAAATGTATAGGAAAAAGTCAAACTGAAGTTTTACAATATACTTCAAACATAACTAGTGTTTTCTGAATAAGGAAAATCTGGAAAAATATAAAAAAAATAACAATGAATCCAATAACATTAAAACCTGCAACAGTTAACAGACAAAACTAAATGAAATCGAATACTATTATTGTC
Source organism: Calotriton arnoldi (assembly GCA_963921515.1). Lineage (NCBI taxonomy): Eukaryota > Metazoa > Chordata > Amphibia > Caudata > Salamandridae > Calotriton > Calotriton arnoldi. The sequence continues at coordinate 724,175 of CAWUFW010006750.1, read as the reverse complement.
TGCAGGGTCACCCCCAAACTTTTTGCCCTCACTCTCCTATTTTTCTGAATTTAATTTTTGCTGGCCTTAGGACTCTGTGCACTTTACCACTGCTAACCAGTGCTTGTGTGCACGCCCTTAAACGTGATAAAATTGGCTTACACGTGATCGACATATTTAATTTACTTATAAATCTCTAGTAAAGTGGCATAACATATACCCACGGCCTGTAAATTAAATGTACACTTATTCTGCCATTCACTTAAGTAGCCCTTTAAAACATGTCTGAGACCTGCCATTGCAGCCTGCCAACAGCTTTACACTGCCAATTCGACTTGACAAAATAACCCCTTTGCCAAGCCTAAAACTCCCTTTTAATACCTATAAGTCGCTTCCATAGTACAGGGTGCATTGTAATAAAAATGTTGGACATGTACTTTTAAGTTTTACATGTCCTGGTAGTGAAAAACTCACAAATTCATTTTTTACTTCTATGAGGCCTAACTCTCCCATAGAATAACATTGGATTACCTAATTACATTTAATAAGTGCTAATGTTTGATTGGGAGCAGGTGGAAAAGTCATGTTTGTTGTCTGAGGAAATGTAATTTAAAATCCTCTTTAATGGTAAAGACGGATTTTAAGTCACAATTCTGAAACTGCCACTTATAGAAAGTGTCAACAATAACAATGAACTAACCGTCACTCTTAGATTTCTGTTAGCATTTTTAACAGACTAAGGCCATTCAATGAATTATATGGTCTTAAGTGTTTATTTACTTATCGCTTTCATCTTTTTAAGATATAGCTCATTTACTTTTAATCAGACCAAGGGAAAAACCTCATATTTCCCGACAATCAACATACATTGAAATTTACATGTCAAACATAAAACAACACTGTTGTACACAAAAAACATGAATAACAGACATTATTGAGCCAGTCTTATATTTCAAACGAGCAGCAACCTTAAGACTGTTTTTTCAACCAAATTCTTTGTCAATATTACGGTGCTGCTAAACCAAAGGGAAAAATTGCTAAGCCTAGTAGGTGGTAGACATTTGTACTATTTCCTACATAGGGCAAAGTTAATTAGATACATATTCCCCGTGGTATGTGGTGCCGATGCGTTTCGAGTCCCTTTGTAATTGTAGGGATTCTCTTCGGGGCTTAAACTGGATACAATCTATAAAGAAAAATAAGGGAATGTTCAAGAATCGATTTCTAGACTCTCCTAAAAACTAGTTACATATGTACAATTTTGATTTTGGTACCTGATTATGTGTTATTTTTCTTTCGTATGGGCACAAAATCAGAATCCAAAAGAGTTCCAAGTGACTCTGTCTGTATTACAGAAAATGCAAAGATGAGTGTGCGCACCAATCGAAGAGCATGGGGTAGCACCTCTATTGTGTGAAGTTGCAAAACAACTTACGTATGAGTGTTCGGATACTACACTGATTAGTGGTAGAGCCTCATGACGGTTTGTTCGAGCGATCATCCTTTTAAGTAGCGGTGATCAGTCTCTTAACGATTCATTCTAGGAACAATGAAACACTCCGTCTCAATTGGAGAAAACGGTTACACGGTCTTCGGCAGTGCTTGATACAGTTGCATAGCTGACTTACTTTCAAGGGCACTTGTCCTGATGTTTTTACGGGTCTTGGTCTCAATCAGTTTTTGCACTCACTTCCAGTTATCGAGTGGTTTTGTACTCGTTACCGGTGGTGTTGCATTCTGGGTATGTGAGTCCAAAATATGCGGGGACGTCTTTCAATTGTTTTTCTGTTTTGAGGGAAAGCACTAAGTTCTACCTATTTCTGCCATCTCGTTCAAACCAATAATAGTGCTGCTAAACCTTGCAATTAGATAAGCTTCTTTTTGCAGCAAAAGTGCCTCTGTGTCACCTCTTCTGGGGTTCAGTTTAATGACGGATAAAACATTCCATATAAACTCTTTCTCGCTGTGGTTTTTTCCAGTGAAATGATTCACCATTGGGGCAGTCATTACTTTTTTTTTAAATTCTAGAGCGGTGTTGCACAATTCATTGTCTTATCTCCTGATTTGTCTTGCCAATATAAATTTTACCGCATGGGCAAAGGATGGCACATACATCGTTTTTGGTTTTGCAATTAAAAAACTGTTTCCATGACCATTTAATGTTGTTATGTGTGAAATCCATTCCTTCTAGTGTTGAGTCACATCCCGAACAGTTTCCACATTTATGGTGACCTACTATTGGTTTAAGATTCCATTGTGTTCTTAGGTCCTGCTTTCTTGTAGAAGAGGCTAGCTCAGCCCGTACAATCTGCTGACCAATACTCGTATGCTTCTTCATGGCAAAAAGTGGTGGTTGTAATTGATCGTCAGATCAGATCATCAGATGCCAATTCTTCAGGATAATTTGGTGAAATTTGTTTGTGTGTGGCCCATAAGTTGATACACACACCAATTTTTGGGACTTTGGCCTCATTCTTTTTGTGAGTAGGCATTCCCTTGGCGTACACCAAGCTAGTTTCATTGCATGCTTCAATAATGTTTTGGGTTATCCTCGGTCTCTCAACTGGTGACAGAGAGCATTGGCATGTACTTCTAAGTCTTCTTTTGCGGGAGCAGTTCCTTCAGATCCTTAAGAGTTGTCCATACGGCAAATTGTCTTAAAGATTCCTGGGATGGAAACTCCTGTAGTGCAGAATCATGTTTTTATCTGTGGGTTTTTTATGCAACTTAGTCATTAATGAATGGAGGTTCGGTTTTACTCCCACATCCAGGAAGGTTAAGCTTGTTTGACTTTTTGTGAGAGTGAATTGGATACCTGGATGTCTGCAATTTAACCACTCATGGAACCCATCCAAATCTGTGCCTGAGCCGTTCCAAAGACACTAGATATCATCAATATATTGGTACCATTGGGTAAGATTATCCACAAACAGATTGTTATTGTAGACGAACTTGTCCTCAAATCTAGCCATATACAATATGGCCATTTCTGGAGCAAGCGAAGGGACAACCCATCGCGGTCCCCTTCGTTTGCCAGTAAAAAACATCTTCAAACTTAAAAAAGTTCTTCTTAAGTGCTACTGCTGCTAGTTGCACTATGAATTCTGTAGGTACCCGATGGGGGCGTGTTCTAGACTCCAAATAGAATTCAATGGCTTCCAATGCTTCATCCTGTGGAATTTGAGTATATAATGAGACCACATCGAAGGAGGCCAACCATTGCTGAGATTGATCAAAATCTGTGCCCTCTGTTTTGTTGATGACATCGGTAGTGTCCCTTAGGTACGAAGAGACCACAAGTAGGAATGGTTTGAAGAACGTATCTACGTACTTGGAGATCGGTTCCATGAAGTGTCACATCCCGATACTGTAGGTCTTCCGGGTGGCTCAGGTAATTGCTTGTGAATTGTGAATTTTAGGTAAAAAATAGATTACTGGAATCCTAGGATATTTCTTGATCAGAAATTCTGACTCCTTGATGCCTAAAACTGCCTGTTCAAGGCCAGTCTTAACCATTTGATTGATCAATTCTTGTAGCTCTCGAGAAGGATCTTCCTTAATCGGTCTGTACCATATTAGGTTGTAAACTTGCTTTCTGCCTTCGTTCAAATATATTTCCTTTGGCCAAATGACCACTTATCCCCCTTTGTCCGCCACTTTAATCACTATAGAGTCATCTTTTTTCAAATCTTGTATCGCTTTCTGTTGTCCTGATGTTAGATTGTTTTTGCAGTAAGATTTCTTTATGCTCTAATTGTTGGATAGATGAAAGGACAACTTGCTCAAAGGCTAAGATTTCTTTCGGAATAGTGTGCCCTTGGGGGATGAAATTAGATTTAATAGCCAACCCTGAGGGTTCTTGGGGCATTGAAATTTCCTTTGTAGAACAGAAGGCTTTCAGTCTGCTTGACCCAGAGAACTTGGAATAAGTATCTGAGAGGGGCAGAGCCTCTCAGATCGGCTGCTTGAAACTTAAGAGAATCAGAAGGGTCTACGCTAAAGAGTTTGATGTGCATTCACCAGGCCTGCACTCTGAAGATTGCGCCTTTTGCACCATCTGAAACTACAGCACTGTGGATCAAACCTGCTTCAAAAGGACTAAAGAGTGGACTCCCTGCAAGCTACAGGTTAACAGAGCGCACCTGGACCATCACCACAAACAGTCCCCAGCCTGGAGTACTACCAGTGGATTCGTAAGGGTTTTGTCCTAGTGGATTGTGTTAATTGAAGTCTCACACTTTCAAGGACCCTCTTGGAGATTCCAGAACCTTGGATTGTGTGTTGGACACTTTGGGACCCGCAAGAAGAACTTCAGGAAGGAGTTCCAACAGGATCCAGCCTGCTGGCGGGGGCTGCGCAAGATTGGTGTGAGATCCTCCAGAACAATTGCTAAAAGTGAATGTGTCCCTGTAAGAGGCAACGAAATGACCAAAAGTGGCACTGTTGGTTTTTAAGCACTAGAAAGTGACTAATCTTTAAAAATTCATATCTTTGGTTCCCTACAGTGGATTTTTCTTTTTCGTTTTGGTGTCATTAAAAAGATAAACATATTTCCTATTTTTATAAATTGGTGTTGGATTTTTATTGTGTTATGTCTGAATTATTTACTGAATTGGTGTTTTTTAAATGTTTTACATACCTGTCTTTGAAGTTAAGCCTGCCTGCTCGCAGCCAAGCTACCAAGGGTTGAGCATGGGGATAATTTTCTAAGACCTATTCTGAGTCCTATATCGTGTCAGTGGTATTGTTGCCAATGGTGCCACTACTAATAATCCACTTTCCAACAATTTGCATATAATTTGAGGGTACAAATTGTGAGCCAACACTAAGTTGCATCTCAATTTTGGAAATCGCTATTAGCAATTTCCATAATTGCGACTGGAGCAGCAAATTGGGAACGCGACTGCAAATGGAGAAAGAACACTTCCTGGTCATGGGTAAGCACCTCTGAACCAGGTAGTGCCTTAGAGTACCTGCCTCTGGAGACCACCCTGAGTGGATGTGGAGTGGAGGTGGAGTGCAGTTGTCATGTCCAACACAGCTTTCAAAACCCCAAAGAAGGTCCATCTGCACCAAAGTCCAACCAATGTGGAGAAAGGGATGCAAGAGGCAGAAAATGAAAAATGAAATTCTCAGTCAAGGAGTTGGAGATCCTGACTGAATAGCGCTGTGAGAAATATGCAGAACTGTGTGGAAGGGCATCCATGACAGTTCCAGACTCCCCAAAAAAAGAACTGTCAATGTCATTTAAAAGATAAACATATTTCCTATTTTTATAAATTGGTGTTGGATTTTTATTGTGTTGTGTCTTAGTTATTTACTGAATTGGTGTTTTTTAAGTGCTTTACATACATGTCTTTGAAGTTAAGCCTGCCTGCTCGCAGCCAAGTTACCAAGGGTTGAGCATGGGAATAATTTTCTAAGACCTATTCTGAGCCCTATATTGTTTCAGTGGTATTGTTGCCAGTGGTAAATGCATATCTGCCACTACTAATAATCCACTTTCCAACATTTGGTGCTCAGCGGTGTGGATGAGGACTTGTGTTTAAAAAGTACACCTTTCAGTAAAGTGAATTAAGATTGTAAAAATCCTCTAAATTGCCTTAGAACAAAACTTTTGAGTTTGATTTTTGGAATTTGGACTAAACTGTTTTTAATCCATTGTTTTGATTTTTCCAAATGGTTCTAAGTCTGTTGTGCCCAGTTGTTGTGACCCAAATCTAGGGAATCATGGAGCTGGACCTGGCTAAACTGTCCCAGTTCGGGGTGGCTGATCTTAGGGTACAGTGTAGGCTTAGGGGGCTGCCTGCTTCCAACAAGATTGAGAAGGCAGGGCTGCTTAAGTCCCTAAAGGCCTGGGATGGGGTAGCTGAGGATGATGCCTCTTCCATTTTTTCTAGTGTTAGCCATATGATTCCAGATGGTGGGAGGGGGGAAGGGTCCCTTATTTAGGAACCACTACTGTCCCTTACAGAGAGACAGCTTGAGGCTCAATTAGCTTTGATAGCTTTAGAGCAGAGGAAACTGGAATTGGCTGAGAAGAGATGGGAGAGGGAGGAGGCGTTAAAAAGAAATGGTGGCAGTGAAAATGATGAAGATTTTGAGATGTCCAGGGGTGGTGGTTTTGATCACAAACTTCTCAAGGGTATAGTACCCAAGTACACCGAGGGGGATGACATTCATAAGTGGCTAGCAGCCTTTGAGAGGGCCCTTAGAATGAGTAGGGTCCACTCTAAGTATTGGGGTGCACTCCTGTGGGAGTTGATTCCAGTAGCTGGGAGGGATGGGCTCCTGACCCTGAGGGGGGAGGATGTAGAATAATACCAGCAGATGAAGGCATGCTTAGTCAAAAGATTTGGTCTGACTCCAGAGCAGTATAGGGTGAAGTTTAGAGGCATCCAAAAAGTGAGTTCAAAGTCTTGGGTAGACTTTGTGGATGTTTCAGTGAAGGCACTGGAAGGCTGGATTGTTGGTAGCACTGTTGACATATATGAGGGATTGTATAATTTGTTTTTGAAAGAACATATTTTGACTCATTGTGTAGAAGAGAAGTTATGCCAGTGTCTAGTGGACTCTAAGCTGAAAGACCCCAGAGAGCTGGGAGAAGCAGCTGATGAGTGGGTGAGAACCCGAGTTTCTATTCAGCACCAGGGGTGTGACCAGAAGAAAGGAGGACAGGTCCCTCCCCAGGGGAAAGCCCAGGGAAAAGAAGGTCAAAGCCAGAAGGAGTCCTCCAAAGACCCACAAAAACCTGCACAAGGAAGGGGGGCCCGAGCCAACCCAAATTCAAAGGGAGGGGGTATCAGGGAAAGAATGGTAGGTTCTTTGATCGCTTAAAGGTGGGTAAGTGCTTTGACTGTAACCAGCCAGGGCACAAAAAGAGAGATGCCGCCTGCGCCAAGAAGCTCCCCCCTATGGGGCCGTCCACAGGGATTGCCAGTGTAAGTGTAGGGGTGGAGAGTGGTGCCCCAGAGAGGGGTAGTCAGGTGGTGGAAGCAACCTTATTGTCCCTGAGTGGGGTGAATATTGCAACCCTTGCTGTCTTTGCCTTACCTCCAAACATGTACAAGTACAGGCAGAGGCCTAAAGTGAATGGGACTGAGGATGAGGCTATCAGAGACACAGGGGCTAGTGTAACTATGGTCCTGGATGAGCTGGTGCCTCCAGGGAGACTGCTACCAGGTGAATTTCACCTGGTGATGTATGCAGACAGCACTACCAAACTCCATCCTATGGCTGTGGTGGATTTGGAATGGGGAGGTGTGACAGGCCCTATGAAGGTAGCTGTTTCTAAGGTGCTCCCAGTGAAGTGTTTACTGGGCAATGATCTTGAAGCCTCTGAGTGGTCAGAGGTGGAGAGAGGACTCCATATGAAAAAATTGGAGCTCCCTGAGTGGGTATGCGCTGTGACCAGGTCACAGACTAGCCAGAAGGGAAGGGCTGGACACTTGGACCCTGGAACAAAGGGCCAAGCATCCAAGGACAAGGGTACTGGGCCTGGTGAGCCAGCCCAGGGAACTCCAGAAGTGCAGGAGGAATCTAACCCGGATGGGGAGGATCTGGCCTCTGAGGTAGGGACTCCATCCCTGCCAGAGCTTTCAGATTTGGCAGAACTGACAGGAGCAGGTGGACCCTCCAGAGAGGAGTTCAGTAAGGGACAGAGAGACTGTCCCACCCTTGAGAGCTTGAGGCGGATTGCCTCTAAGCAAGAGGAGGGGGATGACAGTGGGTTTCATAGAATCTACACTGGGAAGATGGACTGCTTTATACTGAGGCCAGAAACCCCAAGGAGGGGGCCACCAGGAGGTTGGTGGTGCCCCAGAAGTACAGAAAGTTCATCCTGACCTTGGGTCATGATATCCCCTTGGCAGGACATTTGGGACAGACAAAACATGGAACCGGTTGGTGAACCATTTCTACTGGCTTCATATGTCTGGAAAGGTAAAGGAGTTTTGCAGCTCCTGTGTCAACTGTCAGGCCAGTGGCAAGGCAGGGGTCAAGACAAAGGCTCCCCTAATACCACTGCCAGTGGTTGGGGTTCCTTTTGAAAGGGTGTGGATTGACATTGTTGGTCCCCTGGACCCACCTACTGCATCAGGGAATAGGTATATCTTAGTGGTAGTGGACCATGCCACTAGGTACCCCGAAGCAATTGAGCCTGCTGAGAGAGTCTTTAGATAAGCCTCTTAAAGAAGCAAAGGACAATGTGCTTGACTTTGTGCTAGGCCTGAGATCTAGAATGGCAGAGTACATGTACAAGGCAAGCAGGAAACTGGAGGCCAGCCAGGAGCTCATGAAGCACCGGTATGATCAGAAGGCTACTATGCCTGAGTATACTCCAGGACAATTGGTGTGGGTGTTGGAGCCTGTGGCTCCCAGGGCCCTCCATGACAAGTGGAGTGGGCCCTATCGAATCTTAGATAAGAAGGGTGAGGTTACCTATTTGGTTGACCCTAGCACCCCCAGGAACCCTCATAGGGTCCTGCATGTGAATAGATTGAAACCCCACCATGACAGGGCAGAAATGACCATGTTACTGGTCACTGATGAGGGAGTGGAGGAGGAAACTAAGCCAGTGCCCGACCTCCTCTCCACTAATGTGCAAGATGGGTCAGTGGAGGGGGTTGTACTCTCTCCCAAGTTGACAGACCAGCAGCACAGAGACTGTAAGCAAGTGCTGGAGCAGTTTGCTGGCCGGTTTTCTTTGACTCGAGGCATCACTGAGTGGTGTGTGCACCACATTGACACTGGTGACAGCCTACCTGTCAAAAATAAACTGTACAGGTTGTCTGGCCATGTCAGAGCCATCATTATAGCTGAGGTTGCTAAAATACTGGAATTGTGGGTAATGGAACGGTCTAAGAGTCCACAGGCCAGTCCAGTGGTGCTGGTGCCCAAACCTAATCCACAGGGGGGACCCAAGGAGTTCAGGTTCTGTGTGGACTACAGAGGATTGAATGCAGTCACAAAGACTGACGCTCACCCTATACCTAGAGCTGATGAGCTCATTGACAGGTTAGGGGCTGCTAAGTACCTGAGTACTTATGATTTGACTTCAGGTTACTGGCAGATTGCCCTCACTGATGGAGCAAAGGAGAGATCAGCATTCTCCACACCAGAGGGACATTATCAGTTCAAGGTAATGCCCATTGGCTTAAAGAATGCACCTGCCACCTTCCAAAGGTTGGTGAACAGGGTCTTGTCTGGGTTGGAACAGTTCAGTGCAGCTTATCTGGATGATATAGCTGTATATAGGTCTACCTGGGGGGATAACTTAAGCCACCTAAGGAAAGTGCTTCAGGCCATGCAGCAGGCAGGCCTGACTATTAAGGCAAGTAAGTGCCAAATAGGGCAGAGTTCTGTGGTGTAGCTGGGCCACCTGGTGGGTGGAGGCCATGCACAGCCTCTCCAGGCCAAGATTCAAACTATTTTGGATTGGACAGCTCCTGTTACCCAGACTCAGGACAGGGCATTCCTTGGACTGACAAGGTATTATAGAAGGTTTGTTCAAAATTATGGGATCATTGTGAAGCCCCTAACAGAACTCACTTCTAAGAAGAGGCCCAAAATGGTGGATTGGACCCCAGAGTGTCAGAAGGCTTTTGACACTCTGAAAGGTGCTATGTGTTCAGCACCAGTGCTGCTGTCCCCTGACTGCACAAAAGAATTTGTGGCTCAGACAGATGCTTCAGAGCAAGGGATTGGTGCAGTGTTGTCACAGCTAAATGAAGAGGGCCTTGATCAGCCAGTTGCCTTTATTAGCAGGAGGCTTCTTCCCAGAGTGTTTAAAAGTTATCCTGTGCCCTGGGCACCCCCCAACTTTTTGCTGACTGGTACTGGTGGTAACTGACTCTGACTGACCCTGGGCTCTGCCTAACCAGGCCTAGGGCCAGTGCTATGCTGAAAGAGGCACACTTAGAATACAGTGAAAACACCTACATACGCTAGGGTACACTATGGGTTGGGGTACCCCTGTGATTGGCATGACCCACCCTATAAGGCCCTAGTACATAATAGGGCAGGGGGATTGAAACTACCTCTCAGTCCCTAGTATATAATAGGGCGTGGCAGTTTAGAGGCCATCAGCCCTTTCTGCACTTGCATGTGTACACTGCTGAGCCTGAGGTCAGTTTAAAAGTAGCCCTGTGTTGCAGGACTGCTTTTAAAAAGTAAATTGTGCCCAAACTTGACTTTGGTGTTTGGGGCACTTACAAATGGATAACCTACAATGTTTGGGCATATTAGGTCCCCCCAGGGTCTCCCCTAGGTATCCCAGGGGTAAGGGGTCAGGTATTTATAAGGAGGACCTTTATAAAATGAGTTTTATATGCCCTGGGTTAAGTGAAATTGCATATTTCACTCCCACATTGTGATAAAGTACTACCCAAAATCGACTTTGGTGCTAGGAGCACTGTGGAGGGAGGATCTGCAATATATCTTTACATATTCAGAACCCCTAAAGTCTCCCCTAGGTGTTCCAGGGGTGGGGGATCTGTAGATATAGGCAGAGTACTTTGTAGATCCCATGCCACATTGGTTAACATGGCAAGACGTTATTAACTACTAACTCTAGATAGGAGAAGGCTAAAATTACCATTCAAAGACTTCCCAGAATGCTATTAATAAACTCAACAATATGATATTGATGAATTTCTCCTAAAATGTACAGACAAGAAGTTATAAGACTTTCTTGTTTGTAAGCCCAGATTCAGTCTTCCAGTGGTCTGTCCTGATTGGTCAGAGTTAAGTGGGTTAGCCAGGCTTCTTTGAAGAGGTGATAAAGAGCCCCTAGGGTTGACCAGCTTTGCTGGGAGGGCAGTGTTCTGTTACACAGGAATGCCAGAGCAGGGGGAGAAGTAGTAAACAATGGACTTCAAGGGAAGGGGAAGACACCAGTGTCATTTACAACTCTACTCTTTTGAACCCAGCCAGATGCTAGGCTTAAGGAAGGAATGAGCAGATGCAAGGGGGAGAGACTATGGAGATTAGCCATCCTAGGGATGTGTTTAGCCAGCTCTTCTCTCCCTGCTGGAAAATCAGCCATTATGAATTTGGAAGAATTGGTGCACTCTGGGACAAAATAGTGCCACACTCTGCAGGAAGTTATCAGACCTTGGGGCGGTCCCCTACACCCCATTGGATAGGAGTGACCTCCTGCTTGACCCAGAGAACTTGGAATAAGTATATGAGAGGGGCAGAGCCTCTCAGATCTGCTGCTTGAAACTTAAGAGAATCAGAAGGGTCTACGCTGAAGAGTTTGCTGTGCATTCACCAGGCCTGCATTCTGAAGATTGCACCTTTTGCACCATCTGAAACTACAGCACTGTGGATCAAACCTGCTTCAAAAGGACTAAAGAGTGGACTCCCTGCAAGCTACAGGTTAACAGATCACACCTGGACCATCACCACAAGGAATCCCCAGCCTGGAGTATTAGCAGTGGATTTGTAAGGGTTTTGTCCAAGTGGATTGTGGGAATTGAAGTCTCACACTTTCAAGGACCCTCTTGGAGATTCCAGAACCTTGGATTGTCTGTTGGACACTTTGGGACCCACAAGAAGAACTTCAGGAAGGAGTTCTAGCAGGATCCAGCCTGCTGGAGGGGGCTGCACAAGACTGGTGAGAGATCCTCCAGAACAATTGCTAAAAGTGAATGTGTCCCTGTCAGAGGCAACGAAATGACCAAAAGTGGCACTGTTGGTTTTTTAAGCACTAGAAAGTGACTAATCTTTAAAAATCCATATCTCTGGTTCCCTACAGTGGATTTTTGTCGTTTTGGTGTCATTTAAAAGATCAATATATTTCCTGTTTTTATAAATTGGTGTTGGATTTTCATTGTGTTGTGTCTTAATTATTTACTGAATTGGTGTTTTTTTAAAATGCTTTACATACCTGTCTGTGAAGTTAAGCCTGCCTGCTCGCAGCCAAGCTACCAAGGGTTGAGCATGGGAATAATTTTCTAAGACCTATTCTGAGCCCTATATCGTGTCAGTGGTATTGTTGCCAGTGGTGCCACTACTAATAATCCACTTTCCAACAATGTGCGTATAATTTGAGGGTACAAATTGTGAGCCACTACTAAATCGCATCTCAATTTTGGAAATCGCTATCAGCGATTTCCATGATTGCGACTGGAGCAGCAAATTGCGAACACGACTGCAAATGGAGAAAGAACACTTTCTGGTCATGGGTAAGCACCTCTGAACCAGGTAGTGCCTCACAGTACCTGCCTCTGGAGACCACCCTGAGTGGATGTGGAGTGGATGTGGAGTGCAGTTGTCAGGTCCAACACAGCTTTCAAAACCCCAAAGAAGGTCCATCTGCACCAAAGGACAACCAATGTGGAGAAAGGGATGCAGGAGGCAGAAAATGAAAAATCCTGACTGAATAGCGCTGTGAGAAATATGCTGTACTGTGTGGAAGGGCATCCATGACAGTTCCAGACTCCCCCCCAAAAAATCTGTCAGGAAATGCAACAAAAAATGTATGTTGTTGGAGTCATGCACCGTTCCATTGATGAGATCCGTAAGAGATGGTATGCCCTCAGGTCGCATACTAAAGAAAAGGTGGTAACGTGACTGTTGCAATCCCAGCAATTGTTGGCATTAGGATTCTGCACCCTTTTTCCTTGACAACCATTGGTAAAGTGCTTGTGCTCTCTCTCCCTAAAACATTGTACAATTGGCATTTACCTGATTGGCACATTTAATTTACTTGTATATCCCTAGAAAGGGCACTACATATACCCAGGGCCTGTAAGTTAAATGCTACTAGTGAGTGTGCAGCACTCATTGTGCCACCCATTAAAGTACCCTTTGAAACATGCCTCAGGCCTGCCACTGAAGCCTGTAGTGCAGTTTGAATGGCCATTTCAAATTTGTAAAACTATCTTCAAACCTTCATTTTTACTACATATATGTAACCTCTAAGCTAGGCTCTAAAGGCTCGTAGGGAAGGGTACATTGTATTTAAAATGTTGGACATGTGGGTTTAAGTTTACATGTCCTGGCAGTAGAAAACTACTACAGGAGTTTTTATATGTTGTAAGGCCGATCTCTCCCATTGACTAATACTAAGTTACTTTATTACTTTTAATACATGATTGATAGCTTTGGATTGGGAACAGATAGAAATATGTTGTTTAGACTCAAATGCATTGTAATTCAAACACCTCCTCCTTAATGATAAAGTCGGATATTAAGTCAAAATTCTGAACATTCCACTTTTAGAAAGTTGGCATTTTCTTGTCCCAACCATTAGTGGTTTCTGCCAGTGTCCTAGGTCGTGTGCTTGTGAATGGCTCTGCTGTTGGGGTTTGTATATTCCTTCCAGACAGAGACACAAAAGGGGACTAGGTGTGGACAGGATAGGCCACACTGACAGGACGGTTGGGGGTAGAGCTGTGCCTTACCCCTCTTGCACTTTAGAGTGATTGGCTCCAGCATCCACAAAGGAAACTGACAGTGGCCTTTTGTCACCCAAGATTTCTTAGAGCCTTGATGGTGGGGGGGAGAGTAGAGTAGGGAATCGCCAGGTATAAATATTGGGCCTCCAGAGCCACTCTTCAGTACACTTCTGGACTTGTGGACATTACAGAAGATGGACTGTCTTGCTCCCCAGAGGACTGCTGCTTGAGGCCTGCCTTGCTTCTACCAGAGGACTGCCCTGCTGCATGAGGACTGCTTAGACCAGCAGAGGCCAGCCCTGCTGACTGAGGACTGCCCTGCTCTCTGAGTGACTCTAAGGGTCAGTTGGCTGACCTCTGTCTAAGCTACAGGGACACAACAAGCTCCAGGGGCCTCTCTGTAACTGCCCAACAGACCTGCTACCCTGGACCACCCTGGCCCTGTAACTGGACCTGCTTGAGCCCTGTTGGCCATTGCTAGAGTGGGTTCCGGATCCTCTAGAGGTGCCTCCCCAGGACCTGGACCCTTGGCTGGCATAAGTTGAGTTTCTCCTGTGAAGAAAGGTGAAATCCTCAAGTAGTGGGCTCTTCGAGACCATGAACGGACCAGTTCATGCTGATATTCTGCTGCCCGTGACAACTGCCAACAAGCAGCTCAGGTGAAGAGAAGTCTTTGTGCTATAGCGATTGCCAGTGATGACCGGGAACGTGAGATCTGCACTTTGTGCTAAGCAATGACAGCCCATGGTGACCACCAACGCAAAGCTCCAGCAACGACCGCCTGTGATGCCCGACCGAATCTTGGTGCTTCAGTGACGACCATCTGTGATGCTAGGCCTGCCCTTCACAACCATGTGAGACACTCTCCCTGCCTCTTTGCAGCCTCCTCCACAACGAATGGAATTCTTCTTCCCGTACTTTGAGAAGGTAACTTTTTCAGCTGGAAGAACCTGGACATTGTATGTGGCCTGAGCTTCTGCCTTTCCCCATGTCTAGCATGACCAGATAACCGCGAGTGGCACTATATGCTCCAGTTCTCCTGATTAGGTTTTTGTCACTCTGGTAGTATTTTATTTATTAAAATGTATTCTATTTTACTCAGTAGGTTTGGGATTTTTACTGTGTTGTGTTTTGACTTTATTACCGTTCGTGTTCTGCATAAATACTTTACACTTTGACTCTAAGTTAAGCATGACTGCTTTGAGCCAAGCTACCAGAGGGTAGCACAGGTTAATTTAGTGACTTTTGTGGTTGACCCTGACAAAGATTTTGATTGTTGCCTGAGTGAGACTTTCATCCACCTCAACCTATAACCCGATTTATTACAGTCTGCCTCCAAATACCCTCAGTGGAGTGGAGGTATGCAACCTGGGGCAAGCGGCAGGATGAGGAGGTGGGAGAAGGAAATGTTCTGCAGAATTCAGGTAGCTAAGGTTCATCTTGAAGGCAGGCCTAGATCCTATCCTTGACTCAAACCCTTAATGGGCATATCCTCTCCACAATGCACCCTGAACTGCTACATGACTTGCATGTTCCAGGGAATGGAGAGAAAGAAAGAGGAAGAAAGAAAGCGTGTAAAGCAGGATACATATACACATCCATGGGCATCTTGGCGCTAAACTGAACTAGAGTGTGCCATTTGTTGAGGGGGGAGGTTGGCCCTTCTGCCGCAGCTGTCTGTTGGTCCTATCAGCAGAAGGATGAGCTCTGGTGTCCTCCAATGAGGCCCTGTGATTAGTCTGACCATTTCTCAGAGAGGAATTCCCGTATGAAGAGTTAACTGCTGTCCTGCCCCGCTGTAGGTTACCCACGCCCCCCTGTGACCTCCAGATATTGTCCTTTCACTGGGCTGGGAGATGCTTCATTTAATCAGACGCCTTCTTTTGCTTGATGCATGCCAGTCAGGCATCACTGCTGACGCCTGCATGAAAAGATCCTGTGGCGGATATTCAACTTTCTATTTGATCGCTGAACCACTTTGTTCAATAGATTTTAAATTTGTAATGCTGTGTCCCACAGATGGATAACTGAAAAGGAATCGTTGCATATATAAGGCCTATTTAATGTCATAGATAATCAATTCATTTAATATATGCGTCTCGTTTTTTTCCTGAGTCTATCACGCTCTACTTTAAACTACGGAAATTTCATGTGGGTAGAAACACATAAGGGCTTGATTCAAAAGTATTTGATATGTTTCACTGAGCTTTTCGGAATAAAGTCCTTACCAAATATATCCCATGTTTGACTTGTATTGAAATACATAAGTGCGCCCACACACACACACCCACACGCACACACACACACGTATTAACTATCCTTCACAATTAGATATGTTTTTTTCACTTGAGTGTCCTCACAGCTGTTTAAGAAACGATGAATGCTATATAAAAATATCGTTTGTAAATTAATGTGCACATTTTTACAGTATATACCGGATAGAAACATCTTCTAATTGACTAATTTTGGAGAGTGAATATTCAAGCCAGACGATCCCTGTCCTGCCTTTTTTCAAGTCAAAAGTTCCTTCTTATTTCGATGCATCCACTTCTATTATGTATCCGTACACTATTCTTGGCGGTGTACTGTATTTAAGCTATGTGTCACTTCACAAGCATGTCTGAAGACAGAGTATTGTATTTCCCTCTCACAATCTGCACTCCACTGGTGAACCCCAGAAACTGTTAGACCTGCCAATATTTACCCAAAAACTTGTAATTCCAATATATGTGGGAACAGGAGTGTTTACATACAGCATATTCAGGCTGGGATATTTCGGTATGATCTGGAACAGGATCCCAAGGTTCTGTCTCATGAATGAAGCCGGTGGAGTTTTTAACATGACATGCTCAGAGATGAAATTGCACAGTTTGAACAGAAGAGCATGTAAACTGACTGCACTAATTAACACCAACATCCACTTGATGCAACTCAATATATACTGGTTGTTAGAAATTGGGTTACTGGTTGACTGAGGTGTGAGTCCTGGTCAAGCAGCAACCACAATCCTAGTCAGGGTAAGGCACAAGCAAAGCCAAGTTAACCTGTGCTCAACCCCCTGGTAGCTTGGCACAGAGCAGTCAGGCTTAACTTAGAGGCAATGTGCAAAGACTTTTTGCAACACTTCATGCAGTAAAACAGTCAAAACACCACAAAAAAGATCCCCCACCAGGTTACAAAAGTAGAGCTTAATTTAATAAATGAAACAAGACCAAAACAACAAAAATTCAATTAGTAGAACTGGAGATATTAAAATTGAAAGTTTTTAGAGAAAATAGCATCAAAAGGCGTAAAGCGCCAACTGTGGATGTCTGGTCACACCGGACCGGGAGAAAATCACAAGTTCAGGCTGCCCATGATAAAGTGCTGGCTACAGGGACCCAGTTAGGCCCGCTGAACAGAGTACCTTCAATCCTGGTTTGCGGAGCTTTGTGTGGGTCTGCATCGAAGATGTGTCACGCTGCCATGGCGATGCGTCGGTTCCGAGATGCAGTGAGGCTGCAGTGTGAGGGCCAGTGTTGTCGCTGAGAATTCCATCGACTGGGCTTGTGGTGCAAAGTCTAGTATCGAGGATATGGCGCGCAGTCGGGGCAATATGTCAGTTCGGAAGAGCTGTGAGGCTGTGATGCAGAGTCCTGCACCATTGGTGAGGTTGATGTCGGCAAGAGATGCGAGGGCCTGCAACAAGGGGGCGGTACTGAAGGCGATGCAGGCTGCAGCAGTGATGTGAGTCTTTGCGATGGGTCTAATCCACACAGCACTGAAGATACGTCACTTCTGCTCTGGGTTGCCCCATGCAGCAGTGGACATGCATCGGTTCTGCTGGATCCACAAAGGACGGCAAAGCACCGTAAGCCAACTTCCTCGGGTCCAGGACTGGGGTGGTACCATTTGGCAGGGTAGACTCACAGAGGGCAGAGTCCAGGTGAAGATGCAAGGTTGTTGGAAGCCTGTCATGTCCCTCAGGCTCCAGATCACACCACACCCTGATCAAAAGGCTCCACAACATTGGAATCCAAGGAGACTCCTCCAGTGGATCGCCTCCTTCCTCACCGGAAGAACCCAGAGAATCCACCTTCCTCTCTTCCTTCCTTCACCTTGGAACTCAAGAACACCATCTGCGGTGTCCCTTAAGGTTCATTCCTCAGCCCTACCCTGTTCAACACCTACATGACTCCCTTGGCCAATGTTGTCAGATCTCATGGATTGAACATCCTATTCTACACAGATGATACCCATCTCATCCCCCTCCGCCACGCTGACCAACTTCCGAAAGTGCATGATGAGCATCGCCGAATGGATGAGAGACAACTGCCTACAACTTAACACAGACAAGCCAGAATTGCTGATCTTCAGGAACAACACCTACCCATGGACTGATGCCTGGTGGCCCCTGAACTAGGACCCTCACCCACTCCGACCAACCACCAGCCGACTGGACTACAGCAACTTACTATATGTGGGAATCACCTCACACCTCCTCAAGAGACTGCAAACAATACAGAACACAGCAGCCAGACTCATCCTAGACCTACCTATAAGGACTCACCACCTCAAGAAGCTCCACTGGTTCGCCATTCAGAAGAGATGCCAGTTAAAAACGCTGGTCCACACCTTAAAAGCCCTCCACAACTAGGATCCAGATACATCAACCACTGACTGAACTTCCACCTTCCCTCCAGACACCTGCCTCCTCTACCTCACCCACACCCTCTGCATCCACCGTCTCAACAGTGGAGAACACTCCTTCTACTACCTCTTGGCGAAGTCCTGGAATGACCTACCAATTCATCTTCAGACCTCATCATCTCTGCTGGAATTCAAAAAAGGACTCAAGACCTGGCGGTTCGACTGAGCCTCTAGAGTAGGACCCTCAGCGCCTGGATACCCCCTTGGGTGATTAGTCACGCTATACTGTTGCAGGGTTTCTGCTCAGGAACAGAACTATGTTTGGGACCATAGAACATCAATATGTAGGAGACTGAGGCACCATACCACATCAGTATCTATGAGCCAGAGTCTGACTAGCTATAGTGCCTCACCTCCTAACCTTTCCAAAGAGACAAGTGATTTGGCACCCCAGAACACAACACTCTCGACCCTCTCAGGTGTCGTGTAGTTCCTATAGTACCCATGCAGGACCTGCGCGTTTGGATAACATAAACCGTGGGCTTGGTGGCAGACTGACTCTGTGCACCCCCACCGTATATGTTAGCCGGATTTGCATTAGCTAGCTCACAGTGCCACTAGAATCTCCTCTTATCGGGGAGAGATTAGTTTCTGGCAACCTTAGACCATGACAACCCTAATGCCTCAGAATCGTGTAAACAATGTACTACTTTTCGCTCAGTCACTCGTGCTTACTTATTCGGTTTGTCTCAGCTAGATTTTATAATAGAGATGCCCTGCTAGAAACAACTAAGAAGAAAGATCATAAACTAGTGAATGAAAAAATAGTGTTTGTCAGCAAATTTTCTCATATTAGCAATCAAATCAAAAACATAATTAACAGGAACTGGAAAATTATTAATGATGATAGAGAAGAACCCATTCATAAACCTATGTTCGCATTTAAGCGTAACAAAAATATACGTAACTCATTGGTTCATACATATACTGATCAAGACAAGAATATCCAAACCACCCTATATCGATCCAAAGCTGTGGGAAACCACAAATGTGGATCATGCTCAATGTGTGAACAATGTCTGGTAGCCAAAAAATTTGAACATAATGGCCAGATCTTTTCATCAGTGGCCCTGACAAATTGCAGAAACAAAAATGTTGTTTATTTTCTAATTTGCCCATGCGGTTTGGGCTATGTAGGTGAAACTGGATGCGAACTTAGATATAGGTTATTAGAACATAAGTCCTCCGTACGCATTAATAAAGAAAATGCACCACTGACTTCTCACTTTGTTGAATTAGGTCACAAATGTGAATATTTTAGGTGGTTCATTCTCGAAAAAATAAAGATTAACAGGCGCGGAGGTGATATGGATAGGGTCAGAAAGATGAGAGAGCAATGGTACATTTGTAAGCTGAATACTGTCGCTAAAGGTCTAAACACCAGAGAGGATTGGATGTCCTTTGTTTAGATGGTCAGCCTAAATAAAACTTATATAGAGATGTAACCCTGTTGGTTTGGACCCCTGATCACTTGCCAAAGGGACTATGAATAAAATTTATAGGCTGGCCTTATACAGCCATTCCATCAGTACTTTCATAGAGCTTTAGGCTTTGTTATCTACACCCTTGATGGGTTTTACATTCACAGTAAAAAGTTTTATGGAATCGCATTTGCGATTAAATCGAACTTGTTTAGATGGCCAGCCTAAATACGACGTACATAGAGATGTAACCTTGTTGGTTTGGATCCCTGATTATTTGCTAAAGGGACCATGAATAAAATTTAGAGGCTGGCCGTATACAGCCATTCTATTAGTACTTTCATAGAGTCTTAGGCTCTGTTACCTATACTCTTTATGGGGTTAACATTTAAATAAAAAGCTTTATGGTATCGTACTTGCTTTTAAAATCCAACTGTATAATTGAGTCGTGTATAACGAAGAGATATATTAATGTTTTGAAAATCGACTTGGATATTATGTGGGTTCCCTTATTTTGGTTGATGAATTTTCGCTGTGTCAAATTATTTTAAGGTGAAGGGTTTTTGCGTTCAAATTAGATGTAACAAAACATCGAAAAAATGTCTGTTCTTAACATGAAGTAGCTTAGAAATTGTTTGTTATTATTTTTTCAGGGAGTCCCAGCAATATAGCTAAAGAGTTGTTGCAAGTTTAAACTTTCCCTAATTTATTTATTTTGAATAATATAATAACAACATTGTTGGACAAAATTTGATCCCGACTTTAAAACTCTAATCTCGTTTGATAATAATTGCCGATGGAGGAATATAAACAAGCTAGCCAGATAACCATTCTAAGATGGCGCTGGCTGTCGGTCAGCAAAACCAAGTGGTTCGATCCTTGTTTCTTTCCATTACCTGCCGGAAGTTGGTTCGGATCGGGCATGAACTTGCGTATGCCGTGTGCAATTAATGGTACACAGGTGCAAGTGATGAGAATCGATATAAATAAGACCGGTTTTCCGTCAGTTTAAACAGTTCCCGCTATCGTATACCATCAGGAAGACGTTAGAATTATCGGATAATACTGCCACAAGTAAGTGTTTGTCGCTGAGAGTTGTATGTGCCGGGAGGGACTAAAATCTCTCTCTAAACTTTAAGAGCGTTTGTAGCCTAAAAGTAACCTAGTAGTATTCTAATCTCTATAGATTTGTGTTAACATTTCGCCAGTTAGCATTAATCTCGGTGTATTTTTAGGCTAACATGAAAGTGATGTATCGTGTTAGATAAAATGCACAGTTTTTCTCTCTATATATAAATTTTTTTTTCTTTAGCAACAATTAAGGGTGGCAATGATGAGTGTCAGATAACAGTTCAATGTAAATTGCAATTACAACTGTTCTCTCTAGTGAGTAGAGACTAACGGTATAAGGGGTTAGTTTGAAGTAGCAACAGACAAATGTCCGTCAATGTATAGTATAGGAAGTGGATAGGTGTTCTATTAAGTTTAGTGGGGCCAGACTCGATGTTTGATAGAAACCATTGATATAAGTAGCAAGAATTTCAAAAAGACGAGTCTAGTGGTCGCTCTGAGATTCATATAGTCAACTCTCTTGTAAATAGAATTATAATGATAGAGACAACCATTCTCTAATGTTTTTGGTGTACAGCTATATATTAAATCACATTCTTTTTATCTAGATCCTAATTATAAAAGGTTACGTGGAAACCAAATAAAAAGAAAAAATGAAAATAAGTACCAAGGATAAATAAAACCTTGAACTTTGTGACTCTTTGATCAGGTACTTTTTCTACTGATGTATTATGGAGGCACTATGTGATATCACTAATAGCCCCAGGCACTGAGCAATAGTGACTAATCCAGATTACACTTATCTTCATAGTGAATGAGGAACTGACGTGAGATAGAGTCCATCCTAGAAACTTTCACTTCTTGGCTTCATGAATAACGAGGCGGTTAGTTAATATCTAGAATTCAGGTGAGAGAAATATAACTTCCCAATATATAATAATGGTGAACATATAATAAGGAGGTAGAAGGGTCGCTTATAATAGGATTTTAATTCCCCCTGTAGATATTTATACATTTCTTCATTTTCGATGACTGAAGGATTTATCCTATCCTCACAAGACCCTACCAGTTTCTGAAAGTCGCAGCAGCATACCCTATTTATCATAGGTAAGCTTTGCCATTGAAGGGTAAATATAAGTAAAATCAATATGTAATGCAGTTAAACCATATTGGGTAAGCATTACGTTAGTATGAAAATGTGGGAATGTTTAGGGAGAAGAATGAATGTGATTGGCTGGGTTAACATTTTGGGAAGGGTATCATATGTCTTGGTTGACCACTATTTGATGTTTAAATCTTTTCTTGCAATATTATACCAGTAGGATTATGTGATGAATACAGTGTTTTAATAATCTTTTTATTTTTATTGTGACATGCATTTATTTTGTGACACTAAGCTATGTGTTTTTATTATACAGGTGCTTTCTGATTGCAGCACTGTTGCTTTTTAATTGTTTGAGAGTCGGAAAATTGTTTGTCTTGATAAAGATGGTATTATCTATTAGCCATCGAAACGCGTCGACGCACCTTTAAATACAACCCAATCTGTGCTATGGTCTGGGCCTTTGGAGTATTCAATCAAGTGAGACATACCGGGCTCCAGTCCTAAAATTTGAGTAATCACGGATGGTTGTTTTAATGACATATTATTTTTTGTCTGGTTTTTGTACTCTCATATGTTTTTTTAATTTGTTCTTTGAGATTCATGTGTATGAAATTTATATAGATATTTTGTATTATATTATTTTATGATTGGTGTTTTTGTGGTTTTATATGTTCTATGGAAAAAAAAATTAATAAAAGATCTTGATATTTTTCTAAAAATGTGGTACATCATTTAGTTTGTCATTCAGATATATGAGTAGCCTTCCCAACAGTATATGTGATTGTGACAGCATTTGAATGTGTTTTGCACGACTGTGTTAGGATTTTAATTTCCAGCTCCACTGTTTATAGGTGTCCAGTCCAAAGGATTCCCTCTCCTATACTATTGTATATAACCCTATTCCTTTGGCACTAAGGGGTTTCTCTTATTTTCTTTTAAATCACAGTACAGCCCAGTTGGGTTGAAGAGTTGCTTTTGTTTGGGAGTACTGAGCACTCTATAAGGTCATATTTGCCTTTTATTAGTGAAAACATGGACAATTTTAAAACGTTCAGTTTTTCCGAAGACCAATTCACTAGACTTATAAATTCTAACCCGAGGAGTAGAACCATCAACGGTACGAATCCTACTAACCAAGAACAACTATTACAATTATACAATTTGAAAAAGAAACTAATTCGTACCGAGTTACACGCTGAATTCCTCATTGAGTATTTGAAAACAGGCGTGATACCAATTGGTCTTCAAATAAGAAATGAGCCAGGTTTATTTGTCGAGCATAAAATTTTTTTAGAGACGTGGTCGCATATTGCGAATCGTTGTAGCCGGGACTGGCTCATTTTAATCATAGAGACGGCACAGGAGATAATAATTATTGAGAAGAAAGATATTGAAGATCTAGAAAATAAATTAAAAGACGCCAATATAATAGAGGACATTAAAAAAAGACTTGAAGAAATGAAATTGGAAGCCGAAAGCTTTAGGGAATACTTAGTTAATAAAAAAACGAATAAACTCAGGATGGATATTGAGAAATTTAGCGCAGTTAAAACATATCCCTATTTGGAGAAAGAATATTATGATTCGAAAAGAGAACAGCGTTGGGAGAAACCAACCTTCCAAAAACCTATCTACTCAAGAGGAGGTAACAAGAGGATTACTTTCTCGGATACCTCGTGCTCGAGTAGTGAGGAAGAGAATCAACAACATGACCCGAGGGGGAGAATGCGCTACAACATGGAATCAGAGTCTTTTTTAGGGCAACGCCAGAGGAGAGACCAAGGGAACTACAGGAGTGCAAACAGGGGGGAAGTGGCAGCGAACTATCCGCCTCAGGATTACCTGAAGACCAGGAACCGCAGATATTGGCGGTAGACAAAATCCCCATTATTAACTTATCTGCAAAAAACCTTACGAATTTAGAAAAGGAAGCCCTGGAGAGAGGATTTAGTTTTGCCCCTACAGCAGCCCCAAATAAATTTGAATTTGAGAAAGATCTCAAATCATTTTTTAGGAAAATTAGACTTAAGGACTTTTTTATAGGGAGAGAGAGCCGCCCAAGTATGAATATTACCGGCCTGCGGGGCAAATCAACTTTTACCCCGACTCTAGGCCAAGTAAGCAAAAATATTGAGATTTTTGAAAAATCAGTTGAAATTGAAATTAAATATCTTTTTGAACGTCCTTTCAAATCACACAACAATTTCTCACATCCCTATAGAATAGCCTTAAAACAACTCAAAGAAGATACCAGCATTATTATTAAGCCCGCCGACAAAGGCGGTGGGGTTGTAGTCTTTGATGACAAAGATTATGATGTGAGAATGATCAGTCTTTTGAATGTTAAAGAACACTATAGACAAGTATCCCATACCAATAACATCCAATTGAGGAGAGAGGTTCGTGAATTACTTGACCTAGCTAGAAGTGAAGATTGGATCTGTGATGAAGAATATAAATTCTTATTCACCACAGATCCCATTACACCAGCATTCTATGGATTGCCTAAAATTCACAAAAATAGCCATGACCCTCCAATTCCCCCCCTAGTGAGTAGTATAGGTTCCATTTTAGAACCTCTTAGTAAGTATGCTGATTTCTTTTTAAAACCTATTGTTGCAAAACAAACATCTTATCTTAGAGATTCGGCCCACGCCATTGCCACCTTTGAGGGATTGGGCTTCAACAGGGTGACCCAGCTCTTGGTCACTCTGGTCATTGAAGCCCTATGCACGAACATTCCCCAAGATGACATGATAAAGACAGTTAAAACAATCTTAGAAAGGAAAAATCTAGGAGGCGGAAATTTGGATTTTATCATGAGCTGTATTAGCATGGTCCTAAAGAACAATTTCTTTCTATATAAAAAAGATCTTTTTCATCAAATTAAGGGGACCAGCATGGGCGCAACCTGCGCTCCTAGTTTGGCCTGCCTCTATGTTAGTAAATTTGAAACAGTGCATATCTACAATGAATTAGCTCCTTTTTTTGAAAATATCAGTCACTGGTATCGTTTCATCGATGATATCATCTTCATCTGGAACGGTGCCAGTGACCAATTGACAGAATGTATTTCTTGGCTCAATCTGGGCGACCCAAATTTGAGGTTCACTTCCCAATACAGTAATTCCAGGATTAGTTTCTTGGACATCTGTATTAAAGATTTAGATGGGAAATTAGCGGTTGAACTATATAGTAAACCGACAAATAAAAATACCCTGCTACATTATGCAAGTAATCATCCCAAAGCACAGAAAGATAATATTCCCTTTGGGGAATTCTTGCGTCTTCGTAGAAATTGTTCCACACTTGAAGATTTTTATTTCCATTCTGATGTATTAAAGAAAAACTTAGTGACAGAGGTTATCCTAAAAAACTCATTAAAAACTCATACAAGAGAGCTAGATTTTATAATAGAGATGCCCTGCTAGAAACAACTAAGAAGAAAGATCATAAACTAGTGAATGAAAAAATAGTGTTTGTCAGCAAATTTTCTCATATTAGCAATCAAATCAAAAACATAATTAACAGGAACTGGAAAATTATTAATGATGATAGAGAAGAACCCATTCATAAACCTATGTTCGCATTTAAGCGTAACAAAAATATACGTAACTCATTGGTTCATACATATACTGATCAAGACGAGAATATCCAAACCACCCTATATCGATCCAAAGCTGTGGGAAACCACAAATGTGGATCATGCTCAATGTGTGAACAATGTCTGGTAGCCAAAAAATTAGAACATAATGCCAGATCTTTTCATCAGTGGCCCTGACAAATTGCAGAAGCAAAAATGTTGTTTATTTTCTAATTTGCCCATGCGGTTTGGGCTATGTAGGTGAAACTGGACGCGAACTTAGATATAGGTTATTAGAACATAAGTCCTCCATACGCATTAATAAAGAAAATGCACCACTGACTTCTCACTTTGTTGAATTAGGTCACAAATGTGAAGATTTTAGGTGGTTCATTCTCGAAAAAATAAAGATTAACAGGCGCGGAGGTGATATGGATAGGGTCAGAAAGATGAGAGAGCAATGGTACATTTGTAAGCTGAATACTGTCGCTAAAGGTCTAAACACCAGAGAGGATTGGATGTCCTTTGTTTAGATGATCAGCCTAAATACAACTTATATAGAGATGTAACCCTGTTGGTTTGGACCCCTGATCACTTGCCAAAGGGACTATGAATAAAATGTATAGGCTGGCCTTATACAGCCATTCCATCAGTACTTTCATAGAGCTTTAGGCTTTGTTATCTACACCCTTGATGGGTTTTACATTCACAGTAAAAAGTTTTATGGAATCGCATTTGCGATTAAATCGAACTTGTTTAGATGGCCAGCCTAAATACGACGTACATAGAGATGTAACCTTGTTGGTTTGGACCCCTGATTATTTGCTAAAGGGACCATGAATAAAATTTAGAGGCTGGCCGTATACAGCCATTCTATTAGTACTTTCATAGAGTCTTAGGCTCTGTTACCTATACTCTTTATGGGGTTAACATTTAAATAAAAAGCTTTATGGTATCGTACTTGCTTTTAAAATCCAACTGTATAATTGAGTCGTGTATAACGAAGAGATATATTAATGTTTTGAAAATCGACTTGGATATTATGTGGGTTCCCTTATTTTGGTTGATGAATTTTCGCTGTGTCAAATTATTTTAAGGTGAAGGGTTTTTGCGTTCAAATTAGATGTAACAAAACATCGAAAAAATGTCTGTTCTTAACATGAAGTAGCTTAGAAATTATTTGTTATTATTTTTTCAGGGAGTCCCAGCAATATAGCTAAAGAGTTGTTGCAAGTTTAAACTTTCCCTAATTTATTTATTTTGAATAATATAATAACAACATTGTTGGACAAAATTTGATCCCGACTTTAAAACTCTAATCTCGTTTGATAATAATTGCCGATGGAGGAATATAAACAAGCTAGCCAGATAACCATTCCAAGATGGCGCTGGCTGTCGGTCAGCAAAACCAAGTGGTTCGATCCTTGTTTCTTTCCATTACCTGCCGGAAGTTGGTTCGGATCGGGCATGAACTTGCGTATGCCGTGTGCAATTAATGGTACACCGGTGCAAGTGATGAGAATCGATATAAATAAGACCGGTTTTCCGTCAGTTTAAACAGTTCCCGCTATCGTATACCATCAGGAAGACGTTAGAATTATCGGATAATACTGCCACAAGTAAGTGTTTGTCGCTGAGAGTTGTATGTGCCGGGAGGGACTAAAATCTCTCTCTAAACTTTAAGAGCGTTTGTAGCCTAAAAGTAACCTAGTAGTATTCTAATCTCTATAGATTTGTGTTAACATTTCGCCAGTTAGCATTACTCTCGGTGTATTTTTAGGCTAACATGAAAGTGATGTATCGTGTTAGATAAAATGCACAGTTTTCTCTCTATATATAAAACAAATAATTCTTTAGCAACAATTAAGGGTGGCAATGATGAGTGTCAGATAACAGTTCAATGTAAATTGCAATTACAACTGTTCTCTCTAGTGAGTAGAGACTAACGGTATAAGGGGTTAGTTTGAAGTAGCAACAGACAAATGTCCGTCAATGTAAAGTATAGGAAGTGGATAGGTGTTCTATTAAGTTTAGTGGGGCCAGACTCGATGTTTGATAGAAACCATTGATATGAGTAGCAAGAATTTCAAAAAGACGAGTCTAGTGGTCGCTCTGAGATTCATATAGTCAACTCTCTTGTAAATAGAATTATAATGATAGAGACAACCATTCTCTAATGTTTTCGGTGTACAGCTATATATTAAATCACATTCTTTTTATCTAGATCCTAATTATAAAAGGTTACGTGGAAACCAAATAAAAAGAAAAATGAAAATAAGTACCAAGGATAAATAAAACCTTGAACTTTGTGACTCTTTGATCAGGTACTTTTTCTACTGATGTATTATGGAGGCACTATGTGATATCACTAATAGCCCCAGGCACTGAGCAATAGTGACTAATCCAGATTACATTTATCTTCATAGTGAATGAGGAACTGACGTGAGATAGAGTCCATCCTAGAAACTTTCACTTCTTGGCTTCATGAATAACGAGGCGGTTAGTTAATATCTAGAATTCAGGTGAGAGAAATATAACTTCCCAATATATAATAATGGTGAACATATAATAAGGAGGTAGAAGGGTCGCTTATAATAGGATTTTAATTCCCCTGTAGATATTTATACATTTCTTCATTTTCGATGACTGAAGGATTTATCCTATCCTCACAAGACCCTACCAGTTTCTGAAAGTCGCAGCAGCATACCCTATTTATCATAGGTAAGCTTTGCCATTGAAGGGTAAATATAAGTAAAATCAATACGTAATTCAGTTAAACCATATTGGGTAAGCATTACGTTAGTATGAAAATGTGGGAATGTTTAGGGAGAAGAATGAATGTGATTGGCTGGGTTAACATTTTGGGAAGGGTATCATATGTCTTGGTTGACCACTATTTGATGTTTAAATCTTTTCTTGCAATATTATACCAGTAGGATTATGTGATGAATACAGTGTTTTAATAATCTTTTTATTTTTATTGTGACATGCATTTATTTTGTGACACTAAGCTATGTGTTTTTATTATACAGGTGCTTTCTGATTGCAGCACTGTTGCTTTTTAATTGTTTGAGAGTCGGAAAATTGTTTGTCTTGATAAAGATGGTATTATCTATTAGCCATCGAAACGCGTCGACGCACCTTTAAATACAACCCAATCTGTGCTATGGTCTGGGCCTTTGGAGTATTCAATCAAGTGAGACATACCGGGCTCCAGTCCTAAAATTTGAGTAATCACGGATGGTTGTTTTAATGACATATTATTTTTTGTCTGGTTTTTGTACTCTCATATGTTTTTTTAATTTGTTCTTTGAGATTCATGTGTATGAAATTTATATAGATATTTTGTATTATATTATTTTATGATTGGTGTTTTTGTGGTTTTATATGTTCTATGGAAAAAAAATTTAATAAAAGATCTTGATATTTTTCTAAAAATGTGGTACTTCATTTAGTTTGTCATTCAGATATATGAGTAGCCTTCCCAACAGTCTATGTGATTGTGACAGCATTTGAATGTGTTTTGCACGACTGTGTTAGGATTTTAATTTCCAGCTCCACTGTTTATAGGTGTCCAGTCCAAAGGATTCCCTCTCCTATACTAGTGTCTCAGAGAGTTACACAGAATAAACAGTCTGGGCGTTTCAATAAGTATTTATTGAACAGTTGTTATTCTAGTGTAAAATATATGTGCTGCAGTAACCAGCAGACAATAGCAGAGATATATTATCAGCAGTACGATAAAAGTGAATGGATAGAACAGTTCTACCATGTTGCAATAATCATGAATACATACATGAATATAAAAGCATTATGAAAGTGCGCGTACTCCTACGATGCCTAACTAGATGTACCTGAGTGTACCTAGCATATGTATAGGTCTAAAAGCCTAAGAGCCAAGAATCCTTCTAGGATTTAGTCGAACCCCCATACCTGAAGAGAGAGAGTGTGGGACCCCGTCCTGGTCTCGATTTGGACACCCCGGAAGGGCTGTGTTAGACCGCTGTCAGCTGGAGCGACTGCATGCAGGAGCCTCAGCATCTCTGGTCAGTGTGTCAGCATGGAAGTCTCGGTTCCCTCTATCTTACCGGGGTAAGATGTGGTGTATTTATACCCTGAAGACTCTAGTTGCTTCGTATGGTTTGTATTGGCCCTTGTTAGACTTGAGGAAGACGTCAGGGGTGAACTTTGTACATACATATTATGCAGGTGGTGTATTCCTAGAGAGCCATGCATAATTGATGAGTACAGTGTGGGCCTGTGTTTGGGAAAAACCCTGCTGTATTCAAAACCACAGACTAGATAACGTTCAGCCATCAGAGCTCGTTGTGTACTAGCGAGGAC
The DNA here is from genome assembly GCA_963921515.1 of Calotriton arnoldi. NCBI lineage: Eukaryota > Metazoa > Chordata > Amphibia > Caudata > Salamandridae > Calotriton > Calotriton arnoldi. The sequence continues at coordinate 694,580 of CAWUFW010006750.1, read as the reverse complement.
CAATGTAGGTGAAAGATCATGCCTATATAAGGAATCATGACTATAATAGGACATGTACAGTTATGACCGTAATAGGGCATATGCGGCTTTGACCATAATAGGGCAAGTACGAATATGACCGTATTAGGGCAAATACGAATACGTCCATTTTCGGGCATGTATGAACGGGTCTACATTAGGGCCTCTATACGGGACATAACACCCACTCCTCTTCCGAACAGGATGACAATGACCATACTTAAAATCTGGACAATTTAAAAACATTTTAAAAGCAAGTAAAAACATGGTTTTTACAATTCAGCTATTTCCAATTGCCACTAAAAAAAGAAATGTCTATTTTGTTTCTCTATATAAGTTGCTTCACTCAAAGCGGAAGAAGGCCATGCTTTTCTCAAGCAAAAGTGTCAATTTAGGAAATGTTCCAAATTTGCTAGTTTATTATGAAAACGAGTGGAGAAGCCAAATTCTTTCCCAGGACGCGATGAGCCAATTCGAGATTAAGGGGTATATTCACAAGAACGTGTGCTAAATATCACCAAAAAATGTTAACGCAACTTTACACATCGCAGTCCATCGCGGGAAAATAACCCTGTGTTAATGTGGAATTCACAACACGGCGGTACCATGCGATAGTCTCCTGAAACTGCAGACAATGTCCGCGATACAACCACCTCGACGGCGATAAAAACACAAACCCCAACACCAAAAAACGTGCGATGAGCCCATTCGCGATGAGGAAATCAGCGATAAGCAGCGCCAGGCCTGCCATACACACCCGGCAGGCGGGAAAATCATTACAAAAGGAGAAAAAACACACAAACACAAAATGACCAACACCCAAGCACCATGGAGCCAGCCGGAGCAGGCGCAGAGGACGAGCGCAACCCCACAAGTACCCCGGACGACCAGCCAGGGACCACGGTGACAGGGAAGGGCAAGGACAAGAAGAAGAGGAAGACGAAGTACAGTCCGCAGGAGAATCGGATCCTGGTCACGGAGATGATAGAACACCATCAACAACTGTTCATCGCCTCCAATGTGTTGGGACGGGGGGAGATGGCCACAATGGCACACATGCACAATCAAGCAGGGCACAGTGCACACCCACAATGATTCTGGATCATGGCCCTGAGCCACAGACTGTCACAATGTACAATGCCATGCTGCCTGAATGTGAACCTGTACCATGCGGCTACATACATGCGGACACCTTGTAATACACCATCTCCCCTTCACATTGCAGGGGCACCGTCAACACCTCCTGCAGAGCAGTCCCAGCCACTCTTCACTGATGACTAGGAGGACACCACCAGCATCGACACCCAAGCCCTCCAAGACATCATTGAGCTCATCCGCCAAGCACCTCCAGGACCAGGGCAGCCCAGCTGCATCGAGGAGACCCCACCCACTCCACAAACCACCCAGCAGGAGGCACCAGAAATGGATTATGGCGGGCCATCGTGGACAAGGTGAACGCCGTCGGAGAGTACAGGAGGTCAATGGACGAGGTCAAGAGGCGATGGAATGACATCAAGCGCAAGACCAAGGAGAAACTCACAGCCAACCAGAAGGCAGCAATGCAGGCTGGAGGTGGGTGGCCTGCGCCACAGCAGGAGCTGGATGACATGGAGGAGCTGTTGTCGACAGTCATCAGTGTGGAGACCGTGGCAGGAGTCGGGGGACCGGACACTGCTCGACAGGACACAACACAACCGCAACAGGGTGAGTGACCACCAGGTACTGGGGGACGGGGGGAGATGGCCACAATGACACACATGCACAATCAAGCAGGGCACAGTGCACACCCACAATGATTCTGGATCATGGCCCTGAGCCACAGACTGTCACAATGTACAATGCCATGCTGCCTGAATGTGAACCTGTACCATGCGGCTACATACATGCGGACACCTTGTAATACACGATCTCCCCTTCACATTGCAGGGGCACCGTCAACACCTCCTGCAGAGCAGTCCCAGCCACTCTTCACTGATGACTAGGAGGACACCACCAGCATTGACACCCAAGCCCTCCAAGACATCATTGAGCTCATCCGCCAAGCACCTCCAGGACCAGGGCAGCCCAGCTGCATCGAGGAGACCCCACCCACTCCACAAACCACCCAGCAGGAGGCACCCACAACCCCGGCTGTCTCCCAAGACCCCCAGGAACAACACATGGCCTTCCAACGCCGTGTGCTGGAGGTCCAGAGGGAGACGGCTGAGCAGGTGCGGGTGGGGTTCGACCTCATGGCTACCAAACTGGACGCCATCCATGGGTGTCTAGGTCCCATCAGGGACCTGCTCCAGTCCCTAACGGACAAACACGACCCGCTCCATGGTCTCCAACGAGCCATGACTGACATCGCTGGAGTCCTGACTCGGAGACAAGAACACCTGTCCGTTCAGAATGACTCCAGCGATTCCAGCCGTGAGCTGGCACACATGCGGAGGCTCATGGAGGACATGGTGCGGATGGAGGCGGAAAGGATGGCACCCACCGCTGCACATCAGCGAAATGTAGCTGGCATCTACCAGGCCCTGCATGTCCTCATCATGGCATTGCTGCCACAAGGCGTGGCGATGATGAATGCTGCTGCCCCCTCACCATCCACAACTCTGCCCCCTGGTGTGTCAGTGCCTCACAGTGCCACAGCCGGTACTGCAACACCCACAGGTGGGGCAGAGCACACATCTGAGGATGTGGATGGGATTGAGTTCAGTAGGAGGCACTAGCATTCATGTCCACCACCTTGCCTGTTTCTGCTTGGTGCCGCACATGGCCCCATGACCTGCCACTGACCCCTGATACACTCCGCTGCACTCACCTTGGCCCGCGACATGGACTGCCATATCCTGTTCGATGACCAATGACACGGCGACCAGACTGCGGACTGTACCCTTCCTCTTCCGCAGTACTTGTCATCCCCGGATGGACTCTGGCTGGCCCTCCACGGGCCCATATTGTGTAGTGTGCTTGGCATGGACCTGTACTGCTCCAGCTGCAATACTCCTCCCGATGTGGAATAAACATCCATAAACGCACTGCTGTGTCATGTCCTTCATCATTCATGTATGAATGTGTGGATGAATGTAGGGACAGTAATTTCCCTCACAATGATGCTCATCTAGTGGGATGCCAGTCACAGTGTGCCACGTTGCCTATTGTGTTCCACTTGCCGTGGACACTACAACAGGGACACACACATTTGTCACTTCCTTGTCCGGACATGGACTGAACCATGCCCTGAGCCCCCGAGTCATTGTTGCAAGCCCTGCGCTGGTCCGGCGTACGCCAGGCCAGACCACTCCACTTATGCTCCGAGGGGGGGCCCACATAGCTACATGTCGCAGGCGTGCACGCTGGTGGTATGCAGGTCACTGGTCTAGTTGTCAGCATGCCACGGCCACTCCCTGAGGGCAGCTTTGCACACACACCACACCCATCCGGCACAGGCGTCACAGGCCATGTGACCCTGCCAATATAAGGGGCCGGCAACGTCACATTCCCTACTGCCGGTGGTGACTGGGTGACGGACGCTCCACGGTTCTCAATCATAAAGGGCCCATGAGTTGTGGCGCCCAGGTTTGGTCGCACCCGAAGCCTTGCGGCCGTCAAGGGCCTACCACCACTTGGCGCTGACTGGGGTTGCACAGGGTTGGTCGCACCAGAAGCCTTGCGGCCGTCATGGGCCTACCACCACGTGGCGGTGACTGGGGTTGCACAGGGTTGGTCGCACCCGAAGCCTTGCGGGCGTCACGGGCCTACCACCACGTGGTGCTGACTGGGGTTGCACAGGGTTAGTGGCACCGAAATAGCTGAGCAGGTGTGCAGCCTGCGATGATGATGTGTGCACTGATGTGGTGCCTCAGGACTCAGCGTCATGTGTGGGACCTGCTGGGCCGCGGGGCAGCTCCGGATGATGTGGACCATGCCATGGTGGCGGGACCGGGGCCTGGAGCTTGCACAGGCACGTGGTGTGCCCACTGGTGGACATACCGTTGGCGGCAGGTGAGCAGTGGGCCCGGGGTGCGCAAGTGCGGACAGCCAGCGCTGGCCGGCGGGAGGGGGTGTGGTGCGGCTGCATGCATGTGCAGGGACGGACAGGCGTTGTTGCCGTGTGCTGTGTGATGGACTCTGCCATGATTGACTCTGGCCTCGATTGCAGGTTGCAGACCTGGTGGCTTGCAGTGTATCCCGGCACGTGGTTGGAGACACACCGGTGGTAGCAGGTGAACAGTGGGGCCTGGGTGTGCAGGGGCGGCGGTGTCTCTCTCTCTCTCCCTTCCTTCCCTCTACCACTCTCTCCCTCTCTCCCTTCCTTTCCTTCTCTCTCTTTCTCTCTCTGCCTTTCTTTCATTCTCTATTTCTCTGTGTCTCGCTCCTTTGATGTGCGCATGACACACGTTCTGATTTTGTGCTTTATTTTCCAGGCTGTGACATCGAGATTGTCCCGGACGGAGCCGACAGGAATCTTCCGCATTGGTGTTTTGTGTTGTAGTTCAATAAAGTTTTTGGTTGTTACTTCAGTGCTGTGTGACTGTTTCTTGTTCTTCTGGCCACACATGTGTGTTATTTTTTATCAATGTGCGTCATCTGGCGCTTTCTGTGGCTCTTGTGTCGTGCACGGTATGTGTATGTCGGGGGGGCTGGAGGGGTGGTGGTGGGTGTTGGGGCCCTCATGGGTATCGGACCTGCATGATCATTGTCTCCATGGCATCTGTGGGTCTTCAGATGTGGCTCTTGGCTGGGCTCCCTTTCATGCTGCAGGTAGTCGTCCTTCTGTACACCAGCAAAAGACAGGTGTTAATTCCCTGGTGCTACAGCGGCTTATCGCCTGTTTTTGGTTCGCATCGCAGATCTGGCAGTTCGTTGCGAAAGTGGTGTTGTGGTTTTTTCGTGTGTTTTTGCACGGGAACGCCTACTCTGCATCTCATTAGGGTTAGTTGGTGGTGTCCACCGTGGTGTTAAGTTTTGGGGCAGTTATCGTGGGAATACTGGCGATGTCGGCAGTTTGCACCCGCTTGTGAATGGGGTGTCAAATCTATCTCCACTTTTGATGAGTTAAGGTGGAGATAAATCGGAGATAAGTCCTTGTGAATATCCCCCTAAGTGTCCTGGTTGGGAAGCACAACATTATCTGTGTGAGCTACTGCAGACGACAAATCCAACGCCTCACAGAGAACGTCAATCGCACATAGATGGAATGTAGCACTGCCAACAGTCGATGCTGCGGCAGCTTGTGCAGCAGTTGTTACCTGGGTGCCTGTGGAGGAGTCACCTAACCCAGCAGGAGCAAACGGCACCTGTGGATTCTCCAGGAATGCATTCATCAGAATTGGAAGCCGCTGGAGACAACGCAGAGCATGGGCCTTTATGGGGTCCAGCATTGCATCCGTGTCCGGAGGCGCATCTGATGGAAACGTTAGACAAAGATCCAACGTGCATTCTTCTCCGCAAAACAGGCATCGAAGAACAGGTAAGATGCAGTCTACCCAGACTGGTCAAAAGGATAGAAACCAGGAGGCATTGAGTTCTCGCAAGCAAGAAATGCCCAGAAGTTGTACCATGCGTTCACGGTATTTCCGCTCCAGGAGCATGTTCGCCATTCCCTCGGGAATTGGGCCGTCCATTGCGTAGCAGTAGTATTATGAATAGGACCCCTGCAATCAGCAATAGGATAAGCGGGAGTCCTCCAAATACGCTTCCCAATACGGAGTGTATAAAATTTGGGATTACTCCGACGACTGTCTGAAAGGTGCTTAACAGTCCTGACCCTATGGTCTTAAATAGGTGTACAATACTGCTCTTATCAGACATATTGAAGATACGTCCCACCATTTCTACGAAATGAAAGGGGCAGTTTGTACGTATAAGCGCCTGTATCTCAGTTGAGGTCCTTGCAACTTGAAGTTCAAAGGTTTCTCAAGCGGAGGTTAAGGGCACGGTTTGCTGTAAAAGCATGGCTTGCAGTCTGCTCAGAGTATCAAATTGTATGAAAGAAACGTTCAGTGAAGGCCATAGCGGCCCCTCCCTGACTGTGTTCAGTGGCGGAAACAATACTTGCATACAGCAAGTAACCCTGGAGTTAACAGTGATCAGATAGGCGACGCCCGGAAGCATCCCACAGCAACCTTGATCATTTAGCATCAAGTAACTATCATTCGAGAGCAGCTGGAAAACTGGTGTGATCCTGGCCGCTGGGGTCCCTGTCATGTGACACGATAGGTTCGCTACTGAACCGCTACAGGCTCCGTGTAGTGAAATATCCTGACACATGAGAGAACTGCTTAAAGCATTCTTGCAGTTTGCACTGCTCAGAAATACTTCTCGATCCCCATTCCGGCATCGGTATCTATATGGTAACTCCCAAGTTTCCTTAATGTAACCCTTACCCATCTTTTCATATTTGCCTGCCTGCCTTTGCTCAAGGCAATATTGAAACTGAAACGTAGTGATCGGCAGAGTGATTTGGCCATGAATTAGCCATTCAGTTGATGGTGAGTCGGCTACAGTGAATGGTAACCTTTCCAGTTTCTCAATACGCAGCATTGTATATTTGGCTCCCCTTTGTGCCATTTCTGTCTGTTTATCAGTCAGATTGTATTCTGAAAACAGAGACGTGGTGTTTATAAAACGCCAGGGCACATAGCCTGCACGCAAAGATTGTAGCGTCCAGCTTAGCATCATAATAGAACGTAGCTGAGATTGCCCGTGTTGTAACAAGACCAGATCTTGTTCTAATATGTCGATTGCTGAAGACACAATGTTGCCTAAGGAGTAAATCCTGGAGGTCAAAGTTGTTAACCCATTATCCACTACAGCTAATGCCTTCTCTAAGTTAATACGGTCTATTTCCCGTATTCTTTCTGCGGCCTTCTGTTGGGATATTTTCCAGTTTTCATTATAATAGGCATAAATGCCAGCATATATGAAACTTTTCTGACGTGTTTTCCTTGGGCCTAGCAAGAAATCCCTAAGGTCTACATCAGGTGTGAGTGTTGAGGTCTCTAGCCAATCAAGGCACAACTTCCCAACACTATAGGATGTCATTACCCCTGGGTGTTGTCTCTGTACATAGCGTGTATCTGGCCTATGGATACTAAACCCTTCGGTTGTATTCATAAATCTCTGTTGACAGGTGTTTGTGTCAATGGGCGAAATCAGCCATTTCGTCCAATCAGGATCTGATCTGTTGTACTGGAGAATGTCATCTAATCCTACCCCTTGTGTAGTTGAATTCTGCCCCCCACCCATCTGTGATGGTGTAGGAAACCCGGGTGAGTTTATTTCCTTGTTCTTGGCTAGTCCAAGACAGGATGTCTGTTGCACAGTGTCATTTAGAAATATCATCGTTTGTGGAATGAGGCATGCTCTAAAAAGCGCTTCTGTTCCCTGGACTTGCCAGTCCCTCGAAGCCCAGATTGATTTTAAATCTATAGTGTCCTTCCATAGGTCGAAACCCTGTGTAGACAACTGGGCCATAAAGGAAGCAGAGTAAATCTGTTTGGTGTTAGTTAACATAATTTTCTGTGCTGATGTTTTTGCCACTTTGTAATAAAACGACTTTGGGTCTGATGTATTAAACCCTGAAAAGTATGTGAATTTATGTGCAAAGGTTTGCGAACTACCTTTTGGAGGTGTTGGGCAGTGTTCCCACTGGTGGTATTCAAATACATTTCTAGGTGTTATAGATTTGTGCAAGAAATGATGACCATAATGTTTGTAACAGTACAATGTATCATAGTCTGAAGTACCTTCTAACATTTCATTGTTCGGAAATGCAGCAGTTTTTTCTAAATCAGACATCATAGCATCTACAGTTTCAGTGTCCCAATCATCAGAAAATGTACTGGAGGTAATGATATCACTTAAAAAAAATTTAAATACATGTTTAAGCTTTAAAAGTTCAGCCGGACCGAATATATCAAAATCAATCTTGTCCCATACTATAATGTCCGGTATAGGAACTGCTGTGATGTTCACTGAAGACAAGTCTCTTGGTTCATGATGTGAAGACTGGTGTGGTTTTAAAATCAAATTGACTCTTTGGACTGTAGAGCTCTTCTGGAGGTATCGTCGATTAATAAGCATACTAAAAGTTATAATTAAACCTAGCCAGAAAAGAAAAAATAGAATCCCAGTGTTATACCATAGTTCTATCCAAGGTGACACCAGGTAAGACTTTCTAAAAAAGTTCAAAAAGTCAATGAGTTTCTGTTTGTGTGATTTTTTGGCTGGCGTCGTTTCCGGCTCGCTTGGATCCAGTGAAAACGTATCAAAGTTCATGAAATAGCCGGAAGCAGTTCGATCAATTGTTGGAATTGCATCGGGATTTGTTGAAATCGGATTTTGCTCTTGACGAGGCATGTTGACGTAGATGTCTGTAGTCGGTCTTAATGCAACTTGGTTGTTAAGTTGAGTTTCTTCTTGTTGAAGTGGAACGAGTTCCATAGCATTGTTGCTTAGTCCTTCATTCCGTACAGGGGGCTCTTCAAACGTGATGAGTCTTTCTGTCTGGACTTCTTGGATTGTAGCAAGAGGAGGGCGTCTGCTACTGTGGAGTCCACGAGGCCTACTGCTTAGTATCGGCCACATAGTGTGGTTTGATTAAGTCAATTGAGACAAATCTTTTCTCCTTTTTCCCGGCAAGAGGCGGCAGAAGTACAGTTCTTGTGCCTTGGATTGCTAGGACCGGTACAGGCTTTCTGTAGGATGGCCCAAATTCTTTCTTGTCTGCAATCTTTTCTCTGACCAGATCCCCGACTTTTGGGATCCAGACAGGTCTTGTTGTTACTGCCTTGACTTCCTCAGTGGCGGTCTGTTTTAAGTGGACGTTGCTTTGTTGTGTCCTGGATTCATTTAGATCCTGTAAAACAGCCAAACGATCATGGATATCAAATGGTTTCTCATCTGCCACTGTGCCTCCACAATCAAGATCAGGTACCCACATTCTTGTCCCAAATAGGACCTCGTAAGGAGTGACACCCCCTAGAGAGCTTCTTGGCTGATTGTTTATTGCTCGTTGGACCCCATATAAGTGATCGACCCATCTTCCGCCTTTGCCTAATACCCTAGCTGTTAAAGATTGCTTTAAGTCCTGGTTTTTCCTCTCCACAACAGAAGTTCCCTCAGGATGGTACGGAGAGGAGTACCGCAATGCTATTCCCATTCCTTCCATGGCCTCTTTGTAAGCCCGAGAGCTAAACACCGGGCCACGGTCAGAATGTAACGTGCCAAGTGCGTATGTGCCGATAAAGACTCGCAAATCTTTTATAACAGTTAGAGCGTCAGCTGAGCGCTGAGGCCAAACCCAAAGGAATCTAGAGCTGGAATCCACTGCAACCATGATATATTTCTTGGCCCCATCAGATTGTAGGGGTCTGCAGTGGTCCAAATACACACATGCAAGAGGTTTGTCTGATTTTAATAATGGTGTCTGCGCTGGGCGTGCTACGGCGGAGCCTTTCATCTGCTGGCAGATGTCGCACTTTAAGACATAGTCTTTGGTCTGCTTTGTTAACCCTGGCCACCAGTAGTGCTGTTTCAGTAAAGAAATAGTCGCTGTGACGCCTGTATGCGCAGAACCCAAACCCTTGTGTGCTGCTAGAATTAAGCCTTGCCTACGATCCATATTTGGTATTACTCTATCCCCCACTCCAGGAATCTGAGCATATGGAATGTTTTGTGCATCTAACTTGTAGGAGTACTTGAGTGGAAATTTCTTTGGTACTGCTGTGCTGCCTTTGCGTGAAGCATTGACAGCTACCATAATCTCGCCGTCTATTCTCGTTTTTGAACGAGTAACTGCAACTACGGCGGCTGTGCGTACATCCCCTGTTGGACTTGGCCCTTTTTGGCAGGTTCACCCCTAAACTTTTTGCCTTGTATGTTAGTAGTTTTAAGTCTCTGGGCACTTTAGCACTGTGGTCCAGTGTAAAGTGCGTGCACGCTGAGTGCGTGTGGTGAGATTGGCCTGCCCTCCCATAGGAATGCATGGGGGATATGTGTGTCCATGGTAATTCCTGGTGTGAGAGGAGTGCAGGGGCGAGTTTAGTATGTGCGAACCCGTGAGAATAAATGCTGCGCAATGGTGTGCGCAGATTTATTGTGACTGGTGTAGAAATGCCACTTTTAGAAGTTGGCCTTTCTGTGTGCTCTGTGTCTGCCTGCCTGATGTGAATTGCATGTCTGGCTTGTGAGTGACAGGGGCTGGGAGGTGTGTGTGGCTCCAGGAGGGGCAGGGTGAGTCAGCGCAGGGCTGAATAGGGAGATCTGCATCTAGATGGGAGGGAGGAGTTGCACCTGGGACCTGAATAGGACTGTGCCTTCCCTCCACAATGCTGGCTCCACCCCCTGTGGTGCGTCTGATGACCCTAGCCTGTCCTGTGAAAGGAGAGAGGAGCAGAGCAAAACAAAGTGCTCCAAAGCTCCCCCAAACCAGTTGCGTCTGGTTTTTCCCCAGCCCTGCACCTTTACACAAAGGGAAAAGGGTGTATAAAAGAAGGGGCTGTGACCCCATGAAAATGTTCTTATTCCTGGACTCGAATCTGCCAGGGGCGTGCTGCTGCTGGGGCCCAGGGGAGGCTGCCAGGAGGGCTTGCCTCCCTGGGCCCTGCCTTGCCCCTGGACCTTGAAGACCTCTTTGCTGGGCGTTTCCTTTGCTCCATCTCTTTGCCTGCAGGACTTGGGCTTCATCTAGCACCTGGAAGCGCTATCCTTTGATTGCCCAGCTGAGGAGGAGTGTGGGCTGCGCAGCGCGTTTGCTGCAGCCCCCTTGGAGAGGGAATCCCGACCGGAGGGATTCCCCCGTGATGGCTGCCGAGCGGGAGCCCACCCCGCTTATTAATTTTAATCTTGAGGGAGCCTACCCCTCATTGCCACCACGAAAGGAGAAGAAGAAAACGGCCGCCGCGATCGCGCGGCGACCAGGGAGTCAGGCACGTCTGCCTGACGCTGGGCGGGGCCGAGAGGAGGAGTCTGCCGCGGCCGCCAATGGCAGCGCGGCCGAAGGAAGAGGCGACCTGGAAGTGCACGGGGCTCCCGAGAACTGAGGGAAGCCCTGGCGTCTGCCCCAAGTTGAGGAGAGGCAGCCGGTGATTTGCACGGGGGCCCTCGTGACCTGAGAGGAGGGCCCGCCTGCTTATGGTGACCGGGCGATGCACTAGAGAAGTCCTGAGCCCTAGGAGAGGGCCCAGGCAGAAGAACAGTGTGGCTGGAGCCTCGCGGGCTCCACAATGAAGTCCCGGGTCCCGAGAGGGGGCCCGGGTGAAGAGAGGCGGCCAGAGCAGGCCGCGACCAAGAGATACTCCAGGCGGATCTCCCGTAGTGAAGAGGGAGTCCCGCGGGCGGCTGCAGTGTGACCGGGCGGAGTCAGAGATCGCCTGTCCCGGTGAGTGCTGAGTTTCTGAGCGGCCCCGTCTGGCAGCGGGCCGCTCCAACGATGGGCATAGTTATTTTAACAGGGCCCAGAGGGGCCCATGCTCCCCCCCATGTGGCCACTTGTCTACAGCTGCCCCGCTTGCGAGGGGGCAGCTCCAACGTGGCGCATAGTTGCCTCAGAGCCCAGATGGCTCTAACAAGGGGCATATTTGTTTTTAGGGCCCCATTGGGGGTCCCGAGGGCCAGTGGTGCCCGTACCTTCTTCCAATTTGGCCATTTTCCCTACAGCTGCCCTGCTTGCTAGAGGGCAGCTGCAACGTCGAGGGGATGATTCCAGGCCAGCGATCCCAGTGGGGGTCCCCAGATCGGAGCACATTGTCGGTGCTCGTGCTCCTGCCTGTGGGCACATGTGTTTTCAGGGCACAGTCGGTGCCAGTGCCCTTATTTTGATATTTACAGCTGTGCAGCAATTTGTGCCAGCTGCACCGTTTAGGTCTTTATTTAGGGGACATACCTTCTACACTAGGAGTGAGATGTACTCCTCTGCCCCACACTTTCCCAGTTGCCCAGCAAGTAGTGGGCAGCTGCTACGTTTAGGTTTGCGCAGTGGCGCACCCTTGACTTTCGCTGCTTAGGCAGCAGCCCTGACTCTTGGGACATAGGGCATTTGAGCCCCTTTTGAGATGGCCAGTTGGCCAGGGGGACTGTTAGTATTGTAGGGCGCCAGGCCCTAATGTGATGTGGTGCTAGGAAATGTAATGTATGTAGTATGATTACGCACCCTGTGTTATACCTCTAACTGTGGTTTATGATTATGAGGTTGTTTTGCATATCATGGTTTATGCTAGTGAGATTATGTTTCACTGTGTGATTTACGCCCCTAATGTGAGTTATACTTAGGAGGTTAGGGTCTAATGCGTTTAGACTTGTGAGGTGATTGCATAATGTGTTTATGCTGGTGAGGTTGGCACAGAATGTAATTCGCGCCTGATGTGATACTGTGCATAATGTAGTTTATGTTACAGGCTGATGCTAAGTACAGTGATTACCAGTGTTTACTGGTTGTACGGTTATGATCTGTTTTACTTTTACTAAGTTCACTTTGTGATGGTTCTGACAGTGGTCCAAGGGGCCCTGTCATGTGTAAATAATTCCCTTGTAGATATGACCCAGTGCCAGGTGGCACCATGTATATTATGTGTTTACTATTCTAATGTGTTATGAGAATACAGAGGCTATTTTTGATATAACCTTTTGTGGAGTTCCTTTTGTAGTGTGCCTGGGATGTTGTTGCTGTGTGCGTGCGCAAACGCTTTACACATTGCCTCCGGGATAAGCCTGACTGCTCGTGCCAAGCTACCAAGGGGGTGAGCAGGGGTTATCTTTGGTGTGTAACTCCCTTGCCCTGACTAGAGTGGTGGTCTCTGCCTGGCTTTGGCGCAAGCCTTAGCCAACCAGAGATCCCATTTCTAACAGCCCCCTTTGCGGCTTCATCAGCCAATGAATTCCCTTCAACGTAAACGCCATCACGCTGATGACTCAGTGTATGTATCACGTGAGCCCTTGGTAGTTCGTTTCTCAACTCCACTACCTGTTCCCAAAGCATTTTATGCTTAATTGTGCCACCTTTTGCATCTTTGAACCCGTTTTGTTCCCAATGATGTAAATATTCATTGTACGACTGTACACAGTAAAAGGAATCACACATAATCAGTGTGGGGAATTCGTGTTCCGTGTTTACCAGTGCCAGTATCAGTGCTTTTAATTCTGCCGAATGAGCTGTGCAGTCTCCTAGAGATTGCGTTTTAGTGCAAGTTGGATAGAACTTTCCATCGCACATGCGACTTTAACAATCACACATGCTGCGCTGTAAGCTTGCTTACTCCCTATGGCCGGTTGAGCAGATCCGTCAGTGTAAATAATGTATTCATACTGATCTAGAGGCAAAATCTCATTTGGAAGAGGATATTCTTGTTCGTATTGCAGAAATGCTTGTGTTTTTAAACTTGGATCAAATCTGTATTCAACATCCGTTGCAGTAAGAGAATTAGCCCATTGTATCCATCTGGGATGTAAGGCTTTCGCATTTGGAATGCTAGCTTTTGTAACAGCCTCTAAGGCTGGTACTGGGGTCACGACAATTATGCGCTTTCCCTGAGCCAGAGCTCTTTCTCTTGCTACAGCGGTCTGAACTGCTGTCAGGATTTTTTCTGTTGAAGTGAAGTGCATCTCTGCGTTCGTGTACAGGTGTGATTTATATGCGATTGGTACTGTTTCTCCATCATTGAAGGTCAAATAAGTGTACCTGCATTGACCCGCTATTACTCGGATCACTAAGTTGCGTAAGTTTACGCGTGTCTGTAAATGTTTAGAAGCTATCATGTCTTCATGTAGGGAACGCAGGATATTTGTATGTTCCTGTGTCCATTGTCTGATTGAAAAATCAGGTTTTATTAAGTCGTAGAAAGGTTTTACTCTTTCTGCATAATCCAAAATGTATGTTCGACCAAAATTTAGGAATCCCAGAATTGATTGTAAATTCTTTAGTGATTTTGGAGGTTGAAGCAGCGCACATTTTTCTAAAAAGTTTGCTGCTAGGCTTTTTCCTTCACTTGACAGCTCATACCCTAAAAATAGGACATTGAGATGGGCAATTTTTGATTTTTTTAAATTAAATTTATAGCCCTCAGAGGCGAATCCCATAATAATGGTGCTCACCCTGGTCAAGTGCCTGGGTAAGTCATCGTCCGTCAGATAAATATCATCTATATAGGACAATGCTTCTTCATCCAAATTTTGGAGTAACTCTGTTACTCTTGTTGAAAATACCCCGGGGCTATTTTTATACCCTTGGGCTAGTCGACAAAATTGTCGCTGGGACCCTAACGCACTGAATGCGGTCAGATACCTGCTTTCAGGCGCTATATTTTGGCAGAAAAATCCATTTGAGATATCAAGTGTTGTTTTGTATTTTTTGCGCACAATGTTATTCATTAATGCGGCACTGTGTGCATTTTGAACTGCAAATGTCTTTGTGCAAGTGTTTAAATGTCTGTAATCCAAAACTAAACGATATGTGTTGTCAGGTTTTGCTACGGGAAACAAAGGATTGTTCATAGGTGAAGTGCAATTTTCTATCACCCCCTGGTATTCAAGTTGATCTAGGATCTTCCTGACTTGTTTTTTAGCTTCCTGCTTAATAGGGTATTGCCTTTGAGCATTTGGGGAAACTTTTAATGGGATCACGTGGTGGGTTGAATCCTCATCCCAACCAACATGATTTTTGTACAATGCTGGAGCTAGGGCAACTGCCCACTCCTGCACATATGCATGTTTTAAATGTATGGGAACGAGGTCGGAAAAGGCTGGAAAAATTATCGTTTCTCCCCTAGGGCACTCCATGACGAATGCTGGCGGCCAGTCTTGTTCTGCTAATAGAATGTCATAACCAGATGACAGATGTTTCCAAAACAGACCTTTAATTTTTCTGGGCTTGTCCCCCTCCATCCGGAGTGTTATCTCATGTAACTTATGTGGGACACTAACCCGAGTAGCAGGTGTTTCCACCGTGATATACTCACTCAACTTCGCTGTCATCAGAAATTCCTTCAGGTTCTGGCGAGCTATTGTTACTTCTGCCGCACTGTCTAGCATCGCCAGAGCCCATTCCCCGTTCAGAAGCTGTGTCCTCAGAATTCTGGGCATGTCTGATCTTGAGACCTTCTTCTTTTTGAACTGAGGTTTCTGTTTTTGTTTATCTTCTTTTTTAGGTGCATAGTCCGCAGCGCGTTGCGTGTCTCTGGACTTTGTACGCTCCTCTGACCGTCCTTCCCTCTCGGAGTTTTTTGATGAACCCTGAAAGGAACGAGAGGAACGAGTATCAGTATCCTGATACCTGTCAGGTTTTTTAATATTATCCCTATTCCTGAGGTTATACCTCCTTTCAGAGGGCTCCTGTTGAGATCTGCTGTCTTTAGACTTTTGTTGTTTTTTATTTTCCCACTTCTTTTTAGAAGAAGTAGGTGTCTGGTTTGTAGTGTCCTTTTCAGGACTGCCCACCAGTTGTGGTTTTAATGCTTTCCCACCTAGACTGTCTCTGCCTAGTTCTGCATATGCAGTTTCAATTATTTTGGGTAGTTCGTGTTGTTGATCTACTGGACTGAACTCCCTTAGACGTTGGCGGATCGCCACTGAAGCTGCTTCCCCCTTAATGTTAGCTAGTATTATGGCTGATACCTGATCAAAGTTATTTAGTAACTTCATCCCTAAGTTAAGGGCAGGTTCTGCTCCGTACTCATTTTGTATCTGTCTTAATACGTCTGGCACTACTGCTAAGGACGGGATACCATGTGTTCTGGTATATATGGCAGCAAAGACTGAACCCCAAGAGGTGCAGTCCTCTACTTGTGGTGTAATCCCCATGGGCAAGCAGATTGTTAGAATTCTGTGTTTTTCATAGGTGGTAGTATTCGGGAATACCGCCTCAAGCTGAGTTATTTTCTGAGCTATCCAGAATGGTGTTTGTTCGCGTTTTGCGGGCATTTTGCCCATTACCGCGTGTAATGTTTGAGGAGTAATTTTATTTCCTGTACCCTGAGCTGGAGTACTATTTGCTGCACCTGGTGCAGGTTGGATTATTAAAGTCCTCATGACGAATTGCGTCAGGTTTCTGTAGATTTTAATTAAATCTCTGTGTTGTAAGAGTAATTCTGGCTGTGGCATTGTTCCAATGTCAGGATGCGGTGTGTAAGCCGCTAGTATCGGCCATGTGGCCCCGTCTCCTCCGAGCGGGCCTAATCTTACTCTTGCTCTTAAGTGGGGTAGGGCGCCTTTAAACCAGTAATGATGTTCCTGGTAAGTGAGTGGAATCTCTATGTCCTCAAATGGACAATATTCCCGTGGTGCATTTCCTGCTATGTAGTAGTGAAATGTCTTTGTTATGGCATTTGCTGCTGGGAATGTAACCCATGAATAGAATACCTCTGTTTTGTTTGATTCGTGTGCCTCAATCACGAAAACTACCATGCCACCCCCCGCTTGTAAACCATTTTCTAATAGTCTTAGGGTGACTGTCATTCTGAATTTTGGTGCAATCTGTATTGCATCTTCAGGATCTTCTCCTCCTTCTAAAAGGAAGAGGTCAACTCTCTGTTCCCCTGCCTCGGTATCAGGCATGTTTAGAGGAAGAACTGTTCACAGGGAACTAAGATAAGGTGTTATGCACAATTTAGGAACTAAATGTCCTTCAAGCTTGATTAACCAACAGCCAATAAATAGTATTCTCGTACTACTCAGCTGTGGCAGATTTTGTGCCCACCCACTGCAGACGTCTCTGCTGTTTTGTGAGTAGGTTCTCTGAGAATAGCACGACTGAACTACTCAGATTCTACTGTTAAATAAGTACCAAACCAACGTTGGCGGCGCCATGTCGTGTAGTTCCTATAGTACCCATGCAGGACCTGCGCGTTTGGATAACATAAACCGTGGGCTTGGTGGCAGACTGACTCTGTGCACCCCCACCGTATATGTTAGCCGGATTTGCATTAGCTATCTCACAGTGCCACTAGAATCTCCTCTTATCAGGGAGAGATTAGTTTCTGGCAACCTTAGACCATGATAACCCTAATTCCTCAGAATCGTGGAAACAATGTACTACTTTTCGCTCAGTCACTCGTGCTTACTTATTCGGTTTGTCTCAGAGAGTTACACAGAATAAACAGTCTGGGCGTTTCAATAAGTATTTATTGAACAGTTGTTATTCTAGTGTAAAATATATGTGCTGCAGTAACCAGCAGACAATAGCAGAGATATATTATCAGCAGTACGATAAAAGTGAATGGATAGAACAGTTCTACCATGTTGCAATAATCATGAATACATACATGAATATAAAAGCATTATGAAAGTGCGCGTACTCCTACGATGCCTAACTAGATGTACCTGAGTGTGCCTAGCATATGTGTAGGTCTAAAAGCCTAAGAGCCAAGAATCCTTCTAGGATTTAGTCGAACCCCCATACCTGAATAGAGAGAGTGTGGGACCCCGTTCTGGTCTCGAGTTGGACACCCCGCAAGGGCTGGGTTAGACCGCTGTCAGCTGGAGCGACTGCATGCAGGAGCCTCAGCGTCTCTGGTCAGTGTGTCAGCATGGAAGTCTCAGTTCCCTCTATCTTACCGGGGTAAGATGTGGTGTATTTATACCCTGAAGACTCTAGTTGCTTCGTATGGTTTGCATTGGCCCTTGTTAGACTTGAGGAAGACGTCAGGGGTGAACTTTCTACATACATATTATGCAGGTGGTGTATTCCTAGAGAGCCATGCATAATTGATGAGTACAGTGTGGGCCTGTGTTTGGGAAAAACCCTGCTGTATTCAAAACCACAGACTAGATAACGTTCAGCCCTCAGAGCTCATTGTGTACTAGCGAGGACCAATGTAGGTGAAAGATCATGCCTATATAAGGAATCATGACTATAATAGGACATGTACAGTTATGACCGTAATAGGGCATATGCGGCTTTGACCATAATAGGGCAAATACAAATATGACCGTATTAGGGCAAATACGAATACGTCCATTTTAGGGCATGTATGAACGGGTCTACATTAGGGCCTCTATAAGGGACATAACACAGGTATCACAGTAACAGGACACACCCTTTCGCTCTCTCACTCATACTTGTCCACAATAAGATAAGAAAGAACACAAAGAAAGTTTAAAATGTTTTATATAAACTATTGTGATCTAAGATGCAATAAATGCACCATAATTAGAAAACAAATACATATCAATAATATCATCAGCATAGTTAATAAACCATATACCATGAAAAGCCCTATCATGTTATCTGGCAGATCTGCCTAACCCCTCATGTACTACTGAAGCAAATTGGTTATATAGTATAGATCTCTGGGCTAGTGGCAGAACCTGTACGTTAGCATAGATAGGTGGATGTTCTACATCCCAGATGACACTGCACTCTCATCTCAGGACCTTTGCTCTGTGTGTGTTTTTTCAGAACCCCTGTCCTCAGTTATATGACCAAGATATGTGTATTCAAAACCGGCAGCTGCATTCCTTTTTTATGTCTAGGTGCTAGTGTCTGACCAGAGAGAATAACAATGGGCAATGTTGTTTGACCTTGCCTAGGCTATCCAGACTAAATCTCAGGAAAATAATAAAATACAAAAACATGCGCTGGTTCCTTGTGAAAATATAATGTGGCACAAAGGCAGGCGTGATATTTATTAATGTGTGCAAAACCTTAGCGGCCTACAACATGCATGATTAGGCTAACACAGGAAAAATGACAATGGGCAATATTAGAAACACACACCAATACAAATCCAGATAGATAGAAAGAGATTAGGGGGCCAGCCAACTAGCCCATGGAATCACTCTGGGTTCTGGGTTCAAGAGATGCAGGTTCAGACCTTCTCACCCAGGCAAGAAGGGAGCAAGCAGCATGTTAGCACAGCAGGGCAGCAGTTCCTTTAGAACAGCAGTCAAGCAGAGCAGTAGTCCTTCAACAGCACAGCAGTCCTTCTTCCTGGCAGAGTAACCTCTTGTCTAGAAGTGTACTGAAGTGGTAGTGTCTGAGGCCCTCCTTTTAGACAAAGCTGTTCCTTTGAAGTGGGGATAAGCTTCTAGAGCATGCCTGCCTTTGAAGTGCACAGATGCCTTGCCTTCCCTGCCTTGGCTGCAGACTAACTACAGGGGGTATGCAGCCCTCTGTGTGGAGACATGACACAGACCATTCAGATGTAAGTGAGTCTGATCCCAGCTCCTCCCTCCGATCCTGCCGGTGATGGCTCATCCAGTCACACCTAAGCTCTCCTTTTATGTGGCTGTCTGGGAGGAATACACAAAGCCAAACTGCCAATTGCACCCAGTCATGTGACCAGAGACAGGCTGCAGGCACCGAATGGCTAAAGCAAGAAAATGCCAACTTTTAAAAAGGGGCATTTTCAGAACTGTAATTTAAAAAACGACTTCACTATAAGTTAGGATTTTAAATTAGTATTCCAGCGACACCAAACATGAATCGGTTACCTCTTGCCATTTGGAAATTATACTTATAAAATGCTATAAGGCAATTCCAATGTTATCCTATGGAAGAGATAGGCCTTGCAGTAGAGAACAACGAATTTAGGAGTTTGTCACTGCCAGGACATGTAAAACTTAAAAGCACATGTCAAACTTTTTAAATACACTGCACCCTGCCCTTGGGACGGTCCAGGGCCTACCTTAGGGGTGACTTATATGTTCTTAAAAGGTAGGTTTGGTCTGGCAAAAGGTTTATCTTACCAGACCAAAATGGTAGTTTAAACTGCACATACAGGGTCTGCAATGGCAGGCCCGAGCCCTGTTTAAAGAGCTACTTACATGGGTGGCACAATCAGTGCTGCAGGCCCACTAGAAGCATTTAATTTACAGGCCCTTCTTCTATAAAGGGGTTTGTCAGTTACTTACTTGCGACTCCTCCAACTTGGATTCTTTTTCCTGAGAGGGGTAGGTTTGGGACTTCTACTGTTCTAACAGTAAAGCGGGTAGCATCAGTATCAATCAAGAATAATACGGGGTGGCTATTCTCCTTACCTTCTACAAATGTAGCACTCTCGTCTACCTCTAAGACTGTGCCAAATCTGCAATCTTCCTCCCCCCTCAGGCACCGTCACTGTGACTGATCAAAGCCATAGCCCTCAAGTGTCTCAAACATAGGAAATTGCTGAAACGCATTCTGATTTTGGAAGGAATTCTGATTTAAATTTGTGACTTGATTTGAATTAAATCGGGGACCATTTGCATTTTGCTGTGGCATCGGGCCTTGTGGAACCTGCATTACTAGAACTTGAGAAACATTAGAATTTTACATTCTTAGTCTTGGTATATTCTGTGACTTAATGTGGTTATTATTATTCTGGGATTAAGACAACATTCTGAATTCCAATGCCCTCATTTATTTCAATAATGACAACAATTCAATCTCTTCAGAGTTGCCACATCAATCCAAGTACTCGGGCCAATTGGTATACCATGCCCTCAGCCTCTCCATTTTGTATCATAGGAGCTCCCTGCGGATACACACCTTGCATAGTACCAACATTGCCTACATACGGTTGACTCTGACTTCCTCTCTGTGCTGCTTTCCTCTGTACCACCATCAATTTCTCCTTCAATCGCTTTTGCTTCATTTCCAATTGATCACTACAATGTTAGCATATCTTACAATCTCATCAACCGATTTATTCCACTAACAGATCAAATGCTGTTGTATCATCAAGCTAATCTCGGGCATAAATCCTGTCACGAGCCGAGACATAAAATTTCCCATGTCTTAAGCTTCGAGAGTCTCCATTCCACTATGCTGCTTAAACACCTGCAACAATCTCTCATAATAGGCATGCACTGGCTCTGGACTCTTGTGTCATCCTGCCAATCTTTACCCAATCAATGTCTTTAGCTGGTATTTTACGCTTTGAAAAGGCCATCACCTATTGATACGTTTTCATTGCTAACGGTGATGGGGCATGTGATATTGGATTTCTCTGAGGTTCCTTCTCTGGCCACTCTACAGCCACTTTACATTCTGCCCATAAATCACTTGGTTACACAATGTCAAAGAAGGAATTCAAATCCACCCACAAGACTTGTGAAATCTTCACAAATTGATCAACCTGTGTATACCATTCCACTGGCTTTTCTCTCAACTTTGGGAAATCATTGGTGAATGACGCAAGATCAAGCCTACTTTATGGCACTGGATATAACCTCCATCAGGCACTTCTCTCAATGGAAAACTTAAAGCGCCCTCTCCATCTATTGAAAATTGAGGCAGATTTCCCTTTGTTTTCTTTTGATCTCTCTTCTTCGCCCATCTGCTTTCCCACTTAACTAGCTCACTCCATTTTCAGATGCAACTAATTCATTCCTTAATTTGTGTTTTCATTCCTGGTGTTCTCATTCTGCAAATGTCAATCTTTTCAAAACATACACGATAGCTTTTCAGCGATTACTTGGTTCAACTTAAATCTACATCGTAAGGTTGAGCCAATTCAGACAATTTATTATGAGCTTGTACTGCTCGTTTAGTGACATCTTTAGACATGAATACAAGTTTGTTCTCTTGGTAGGTATCTAATCGGGAAAGATCAAGGGTTCCTAATATCATCTCACCCAGTTGTAACTTTAGTTTGACTACATCCACTGCCTTTTCCCTCACCGGGGTCTGAATTATTTCTTTGCCTAATTCTGAACCTTAACTTTCTCTTAGGGACTAATTTAGGAACCTACTAAAATCACCTGGTTCTTGGGAGTTAATACCATTCTGTACTACAGAGGTATTAGACACTATTCTTTCTCTGGGGCTACTGTGGTTAACACTCTGGGGTGAATTCCAACTAGACGTCAACATTGTGCGTTCTTTGTGCGGACTCTCCTGCAGGAGTAAATCCTGTCTGATTCATGGCTGATGCTGTAGAGGCATCAAAAGGGGTATTCACCTGAGTCGGTACGAAAGGAGTGCTTTAGCTGATATATCTACTCCAGTAGGAGCTGTCAAAGTTTGTGTTGCGTTTCCTGCCGACTCGGGGTTCTACAAAGGAACTGCTGGACCAATAGTGACTGCAACAGCAATTGCATCTGGAGTCTGGGGAACAGTGGAATTAACAGGGGCACTAATCTCTGACCTCTCTCCCATCAGGTTCTGACTTCACATTATATGGAGGAGGACGCATTGATAACAACACATCTAAGAAATCATCACTAGAATCACTATCACTGACTTCTCCTATACTCTATGGGTTTCCTGTCTTTTCCTCCTTCTTCCTCCCTTCCCTTCCCTTTCTTTTCTTTTCTTCCTCTTTCTCAGGTTTTTCACTCGCCAATACAGGTTACAGTCTCCTCTACTGTATCAGTTCTCCACTGCTATTGTTCTGCATCCCATCTAGCATCGGCACAGCTCCGCACTGCCTTTCGGACTCTTCCCTGATATTTTTTCTTTTACCTAACATGAGCTGCACGCTCCCAAGCATTAAGTGCTTCAAACTATGCATGCCTAGGAGGCAGCTTCATTTCATACAATACCCTTCTCAAGTTTTCAATGATTCTCAAATTAAATATGCCATAGTGTGGAAACATGAATGCACCTTCTTTCTCTGCGATCTTATGCCATTGATTCAGCAAAATACATGTGTGAAGTCCCAGATTTATGGCCACATAATGACCTGGTGTATTTTCGGGTGGTGCCTCTTCCCCATTCTCACATCTCCCTTAATCAGATTTTGTATAGCCTTAAATAATTTAATTTTTCAACACTAATGACAACAATCACGGGAAGAATTTTGTTTCATACCAGGAACTATTTTTTACCCACAATTCTCGTTCTCCATCAACAAACATTAACAACGCGACTCTCCATGATGTATTCAATCAATAACAGTCCGGCACGAAGCCAACCGCCCAATCTCAGTGCAGCACACTATGACGTCCTTCTCACTCCTCGCAGCGGCTCACCCTCCTTTTACAATTCTACGTGAAAGTTGCAATACAAGCGCAACAATGCCATGCAAATTCAACAAACTCTGCCTACTCAACTAAAGAACCGATAGTATTCTGTCACACAAGAAATGGTCCGGAGCGATACTTACCGGCCAACTCTGACTCACCAGACCAGTGGGGAATCACCAGAAGTAGTGTAGCTTCACCCCTGCGGAAAAGGATCCACCACAGCAACCACACCTAACTCTCACACAAAGGAATATGTTCCTATCTCAATTGTGCAGTCAAGGGTACCTCATGACAAGCACCACAAAACGTAGCAGACAATTACAATACAGTGTTTTTTACACTGATAACTTATTACTATCCCGGAATCTTAGGCTATGTTGAGCCTGATAACCACTTCAGCTTCTGTACATTAAGCTCTTCCACATCCGCACAACAACTTAAAACATCACAACAGCAGACCACACAATCTCCACAAAGCTAGACATAAGCAATTGCAATGCGTGACTCTATTGATACTCACTCCTCCGCTGTTACAACTCTCTTCCGAACTGTTGGAACTCCACTGATCGTCCGCCTCAAGACATCGTCTTTAAGGGCGTGGACTGGGTTTGGGCAAGACTGGGCTCTGACAGTGATACAGTAACTCCCTCTTTCTCAATATTAAAAGCATCTGACAAGCTACCATCTGAGAGCGCGCAGGTGCGTGGTTTACAATCTCAAGGGAGTTAGCAATAATAAAACAATTCAACTTTCGTGAAGCTCATTTGACCCCACAATAAGGACCAGGAATCAGTAATTAAAGTTAAGTAGTTTTATTGGCTATTAATAATCAGGCCAGTATATATGAATATCAAGAGAATATTAAAAAGATACAGAATTACAGCTGGCAAACTGAAATATTGCAAGAGGTTCAGTCTTAGTAGAATAAGATATGAAATAATCATCGCCACAGCAATCCAAAATCTGAGAAATAAGAATAGGGTGTCCCTTAAAGGAACTCCGATTCTCTCTCCTAAGCATGCAAAAGTTCTAAAGTCAGTTATCGAGGCCCTAAGTTTAGAGTAAGGATGGATCATAGAATAGGGTCTCAAGGAGTTTTGGAAGTGCTAGAAAGTGTCAGCATAGCAAAGACTCCAGTAGTAGTCTTTCAGAACTGGAATAAGTGTTTAGCATTCACACTTGCAAGCATAAAGTACCTGTCAAAGTCTAAGGGAATCTGCTCTAACTTCTAACAGTCTGAACACTAATTAAAACCAATAAAACTTCAACAACAATCATATCTCTTCCCACACAACCAAGAACCAATCATTTCACTTCTCACTGTATGCATTTGCAACATTGCCAGACTTTCCCAACCCACAGAACTTGGACACTTATTGCAACTTTGACCATTCTCTGTTCCTGATATTCGATGAAACGGAGTCTTCATCTGCTCATCAGGTTTCTTGCCAAGATGTCTCTTCTCAGGCCTTACTATCAAGAAACTAGTACAGACAACAATACTCCTTTCTGTAGCTAAAGAGATCATGAAAACGCACCCGCAAAGGGAAAGAATAAACTGGCAAAACAAAATACGTTTCAATTAATGTATGTAGTCACACTAACTTCAATTAAACATTTAAACATGCACTTCAAATACATAGTTATACTCGTGCACGTGTAACTCGAGAACAAATGCTATCATGAGTAAAAGCATATATGATTGCGCTTTCAAATATGACTTTCAGAATATATACAAATGTGTCTTAAAATATCAATGCAAACGTGAACACCTAATACATGTCTTCATGGTTAAACTGAACATTAGCACACCAGTTTATAAAACTCTAGTTTCTACAGTAAATACATTTCATTGATGCTTTTAAATGTTCACACATGTTAATAAAGTTATAGCACACAGTAAATATAGTGTCACATGTAGGTACATAAGGGTATTTCTGAGACGTGTAAGGGTGGTGTCTAAATTGCGTTACTTTAGACAACTTTCCAGCGCACATGTTTTGCGCTGGAAAGTCAAATACCCAAAAACAATTTTACACTGGTTTGCGTCACTTTTATGACTCAAACACAGCACAAAATATTTCTAAATCTGGGCCTTTGTTTCATTGACTATGGCCTAGATTTGTTAAAGGTTGCGAGTGTGCTCTTTCTGCGGTGCACAATTTTGTGCTGCACTCGTGGTTCTCCTTAACGGAAAGCGAATCAACCCAATGCTTTTCGTCGCTTTGCTCCATTAGACAACCCAAAGAGAAGATTAAGAAATGTAGGACCAAATGTCTCTCTCTGTTTACTAACCATCATTGTACTTACGGAAAAGATGAAATATGGATGGTCCAATGGCTATAAACGGACTTTAGTGAATTGGTCTAACGCCCACCACACAACCTATCATGTCACTCTTTATTCCTGTGATCACAGCAATCGAATCATTTTGCTTGTTCACACTGATTAGGCACAGGAAACAAAAACACCCTGCTGTTGCAAGGGAACTCATTTTCATGACAAAAGGTCTGGCTTTGGGGTTAATTTTACGGATGTTAATGCAGCAAAAGAGGACAAGCATATTCATATGCGCCATCTCAGATCTGAATTTTTGAGGACAGTAATCATTTGAAGCAGGGTAGAATAGGGAGTGTAAAAATTTAATGAAACATCTAAGCATCTCTGCCTTCCCCGGCTGTGTTGTGACCTTTATGGTAATGTGTGTGACTGATCCTGTATGAGCTGTGACACAAATCCCTCTTTTGCATACGCTGGCTTTGCTCATTGTTACACACATGTCACAGAGTGCTCTTTCAAAATCAGTCCATTGTATATTTAATATTTTTGGCGATACATCTAAGGGAATGATCAGCAAGGCACCCCCCAGGATTGCAAGGAAGCATATTTTCTCTTAGATCTTCAGAAATCACCCATCTCACTAAAAGCAAAGGTGTGAACATGTTTGAATAATTATCTTAAATGAAATGCATAATTTCAGGAGGAAGCGAAGGGCACATCTCTGCTGTTGCTTTCTGAAGCTACTTTGCAATTGAATCGGTATTTCTCTTTCTGCAGACAATATGATGCTCTCGGTTTTGTTTTAATGAACCTATATTTTGCAGTACACGTTGAACGTAATATCTTTTGATGTATCAGCTATGAAAAGATTTTAGTTCTTTATTTTATCAATGTAAGAGATATGAAAAAAGCATTCCCTAGATAAAGGGAAAGAAAGGTGCAGTGTGCTACTGAATAACAACGTTATGTACAAATAAGGCTGAGCTGTATTCTTTTCAAATATAATCGGAGGCATTATATTACAAAACAAAGGTATGTTCTGTTTCCACCCTGCTTCAGTTGCGAATTGGAATGCACTTTGTGATGCGACCTTTATACTAATAGGTGGCGTAGGTTTAATTAAGCAGGTCGTAATTTGCAACCCCCTGTGAATGTCTGCCAATGCAGGAATTCAGGCCAGTATGTATGTGGTATTTCTATAGCGCCAACCTAGTCAAAAGGCAGTGGAGTGCTGTGCAGGTTAAAGACAAGAATATTGATAGGAGAAGTAGTTAGCTTGTAGAGTGCCCATAAATTGTGATGTAGTGTTCTTTAAAGAGATGCGTCTTTAACTCTATCACAAATTGGAGCAACATTGCCAACGTTGCATTGGCCATGTTTTTTTTCTTTTTTACCATTCACGGTCTGAGGGTATTGTAGCTGTGAATATTCCGGGAACCACAAGAGATAGTGAGCTTGTCTAAATATAAGATAAGTGTGGGTGCTTGTCGAGATGGCTTTGTAAGTCATGCAGCCTGGTTTGAAGATGGTTCGGGCCAGAAAAGGTTAGCCAATGGCCTGCAAGGGACTGCAGATATCCATCCCAGCATTTGCTTTCCAAAATAGAAAAAAACATTTTTTAAAAGCATCCGATGTCCATTAAAGGCACAGGTGCTGCTTTTACCAGTGGCCCTCTGGACCACTGCCTGCTCCCCTGAAGCCTCTGACATGGTTCACAAAGGGTGGCAAATCAGTTATGACTTCAACTTGGTGTTGGAAACACAATGGTTTGTGACTGCAGTTGTGGTCACAAACCATTGATAGATTCCTTTTCAAAAAGCAAATAGGAGGGTGCTGCACCTTTTTGTGATTCAGAAAGAATTACCCTGTTACAAGCTGGAAAGAATTTTCTGAATCCTAAAATGGCTGTTATTCGTCAAAGGAAAAGTCCTTTTGAGGTAGGAAACAAACACTGTGATTTTGCAAATTCCAGGATCTGTTTGTGACCACAAACGGACTTTGTACATCGGGCCAAATGTGACCAACAAACAGTGCCACTACTCGGTCTTCAGGAGTTACATCCGTATTCACTTGTGGGTACTGCAGCAGCAGAAGAATCAGCTTGTGCTTAGCAACGTCCAATTAGATCAAAACAAACATGAAATGTTCACACTTTTATTAGAAATTCAGGGGCATATTATCAAGGAATAGCGATATTTATCGCTAACCGCGCTTAGCGCGAATTTTTTAACGCCGCCTATCGCTGGAAAATATCGCTGAGATAACACCCTATTAACAAGGTTTATCTCCATAGCGATAAAATTTCCAGCGATAGCGGCTAAAATGTGAGAATATCGCTGGAAAAGCAGCGATATTCTCGCATTAACACAAGGATGGATTCAGCCTGACAATCCACCTCCTATACTTTAAACAGGTAAGACATCCTCAGTAGCAGGTGTTAAAATCTAGCGATAAACGCGCTTAGCGCGATTTATTTTATCGCTTCGCCTGCCTTGTTAATAGGGGTTAGTTGTGTTAGCGACTGTTTACAGTCGCTTTTAGTGGGGAACGCCTTCCTTGCATGTCATTAGCGATAATTATCGCTGACATGCAAGGCGATGTGAATCCCGGCCGCTAACGCCTGAAAGCTGTCGCTAACGCCTGTTAGCGACAGCTTGCTAATAGGGCGTTAAAAATATCGCAGCTTTAGCGGCAAAAAGTGCCGCTAAAGCGGCGATAAAGCCCTTGATAATATGCCCCTCAGTATTGAATTGCAATGCATACAAAAAACAGTAGTGGTTGAAAATATCTCCAAATACATAACATAATCAATGAGTAAGCAATGCTCTTGTTGTGTATGATGGCCTCACGTCATTCTCATCATCCCTGAACTTCAAGTATTCAGAAAGTTGAGTCTCCAGGCATCTGTGAGGCTGACACTGTTCAGTAAGAAGAAACAGGGATAGTTATTGAAGAGTCACTTTAGGGAAGTCAAGCCTGAGGCAAACTGATACAAATGGGCATGGAGGGACCATTGAAAACTCACACTTGGAACCAAATGCAGCAAGATGTATACAATGGATTCCCATGATTCCATTCCTGTACATTTCTATGACAGGATATTGATGTCACAAGAATAGAGTAGAATATTTAAGCATACAAAGGCCTTATGCTCTGGAAACATTAGGGTTATTCATTCATTGCCTCTTGTATGTGTACCCTAAGCGTTTGATACGTTTCTGTAGTGCAACAACACACTGATTTGCTAATGGAACTTAGCTACAATGGAATGTGTGTAGTACTCCCTATTACCACTTTGATTCAAATGGTCAGCTTGATGGCATTTCATATATATCAAACACACAAAAGGTGATGGGAGGGATGCTTGTAATTTATCTAATCACTGGTGATCGTTTGGGGCAGCATCCAACCCATTGTTCTTTTGCTCACCATACACCTCAGTTTGGACCCAGCTATAGTCAGGTTTGATTGCAGAGACTCAGTGAGCAGAGGACTCACGTCTGAGCATACCCTTGCCAGGTAGGGTGTTACATCAACCACACAAAAGGTGATGGGAGGGATGCTTGTAATTTATCTAATCACTGGTGATCGTTTGGGGCAGCATCCAACCCATTGTTCTTTTGCTCACCATACACCTCAGTTTGGACCCAGCTATAGTCAGGTTTGATTGCAGAGACTCAGTGAGCAGAGGACTCACGTCTGAGCATACCCTTGCCAGGTAGGGTGTTACATCAACCACACAAAAGGTGATGGGAGGGATGCTTGCAATTCGTCCAACCACTTGCAATCACTCAGAGTAGCATCCCAACCCATCATTCTTACAAGACTGAGACAGTGAGAAAGGAACAAGGTGTAAGAAAAGGGCAGTTGAGAGGGAAAGAGAGAAAATGGACATGCTAAGGATGAAGCCGCTAGGTGTGGCTCAAAGAAACAATAAATACATAATAAATGTTATTTTTAAGCATAATCATAATTCATTTAAGAGAAATGCCAATGCAAAGTCCACAGGCAATATCATAGTCTAATGAAAGACTGTTTGAAATATAACTATTGAAATATAAACCTGAAAAGGTCAAATTCATAAAGTAAAAATGGAATTTTCAATTATTAACTCAAATTTTCATTTATCTAATCCAGATTTATTTATTTTTCTGAGCATAAATTCTGCTTAAGACTAGTAAAAGTCTGCTGATTATCTACAGTTTTACAATTAGGGATAGCACCTGGAAAAGGGTGATTAGGGGAGTTTCTGTAAGTAAGTCATTCAAAATGCTTGGAACAGAAAATAACTCTTACTTTTGTGGGTGTTCACAAACATTTGCATGGGCATTCACATCCTGGATACAAGTGTGAAGATACTCCCACGAAATGAAGGAGTATGTGTTTATATGGTGACGGATTAACCATAAAGAGATTTCTCCACCTGACAACATACCTTACTCCAGTGAATTGCTAACCTAATGCACAGGGCCGGCAGTAGCACCTGTCGTTGACTTTGGTGGCGGGGTGGGGGCAACTTGTTTAAAAATAACTATTGGTTTAAAAGCACGTGAACTTACTTGTGTGTCCAGCAGTTTTCAGGCAACAATAAAAATGTCAAGATAACTCTGGTCATTAGTGTTCCTGCAGATGAGAAATCGGAATTTTGTCTAGTGGCAGTTTTGACTCATCCTAAAGTAGCGTAGAACGTTAATGTGCCTGCTGCAAAGAACATGTACCATGCAGATCGCAGAACTGAGTTTGAGCGAAGTATTAATAGCGCTAAAAAAATGAACTGTGTGTCTGAAAAAGGTTATAGAGAGATAAGGTGTGCTGTTGGAGAGTGGTAGTGAGGGAATTCCTGGAGAAGGAGGTCATGGAGGGTGCCAAAAAAGACTGTTACAAAGGGCGCCACCCGCGCAAAAGCCGGCACTGCTTATGCATATACTGCAGAAGCGTGGATATGGCAGTGGGAGTATGCATGAAACTCTCTATATATAAGTAGGAATTTTGCTGAATCGATGAGAACTATGAAAAAATTGTGGGGGGTAACCAATAATGCATAGATTTCAGATTTTTTTGTACAACATTTTATTGTTTTCTTTTTAAGGAATAGAGACAAAGGAGTGAAACTTGACCAGGTAAACACATAAAAAAAGAAATTACAGGACTTCAGGTGGTTTGGTACAAGAGTATTACCAGCATCCTCATCTACTCAGGATAAAACTGTGAAAATCAACCAGATTTTCAAAGGAAACCAAGGGGCATATTAGCAAGGGCTTTATCGGCGCTTTAGCGGCACTTTTTGCCGCTAAAGCAGCGATTTTTTTATCGCCCTATCAGCAAGCTGTCGCTAACAGGCATTAGCGACAGCTTTCCTGCGATAGCGGCCCGTTTTCCCATCGCCTTGCATGCCAGCGATAATTATCGCTAATGACATGCAAGATAGGCGTTCCCAACTAAAAGCGACTGAAAACAGTCGCTAACACAACTTCCCCCTATTAGCAACGCAGGCGAAGCGATAAAAAAATTCGCGCTAAGCGCGAATATCGCTAGAATTTAACACCTGCTAAAAACATGACTTACCTGTTTGTTGTATGGGAGGTGGATTGTCAGGCTAAGTCCCCCATGGCGTTAATGCGTGAATATCGCTGGATTTCCAGCGATATTCACGCATTTCGCCGCTATCGCTGGATATTTTATCGCATTGGAGATAAACGTTGCTAATAGCGTGTTATCTCCGCGATAATATCCAGCGATAGGTGGCGATAAAAAAAACGCGCTAAGCGCGGTTTGCGATAATTAGCGCAAGTTGTTGCTAATATCCCCCTAAGACTTTTAAATTTGTTTGTGATTAAATATCATAGGAAGAGAAAAATGTAAAATAATACAACGAGGTGGACACTAATTAAAAGGCGTAATGAAAGGAAGAACATATTAATTGAACTATAAAAAAAGTGTTGATCTGTGGGGCATAATAAACATACTAAACGGTTAGGATTATAGTATCTATTTACAACGGCACATTGCATAATAGTTCAAATATAAAAAGTTAATACACTATAATATAATATGTATTAAATTGAACAATCGGAGTGCCTGATTTAGAGTTTGCTGGATGGGTACTCTATCACAAATGTGACAGCTAGCCTGTCTGCCTTAATACAATTACATTAGGATGTAATGCACTTTTAATAAGCTGGACAGGTAGCTGTCCACCAAACTCTAAATCAGGACCCAACTCAGGTGTGGCAAGTCAAGAGGATAATGCTGCCTGTAGCTTCATAGAGGAGATTTCCCTCTGAGGGGAATATCACTGATCAAATCTATTGGATCACAGGCAGCCAGTCATTCATTTGTTTTTGTGCCATATAAATGCATACCACGGGTCCTAAGGAGACCCATATGAGGTACACATTGAAGTTATGCTTTGGTTAAGATGCATTGTATCTAGATTGCATTTTACTTCTCAGGCTGTCCTTGGCAGGACAAATTCAGAGCCTACCCTTTGTGGCTATGCAGGGAACAAGTATGAGAGAAGCTTGGCAGTCCTTTTCCACTCATTATACTGGTACCACCTTGTGGATGGATCCATCACAGAACATGACAGATGAGAAATATTAGGGCCATAGTGACGAGTAGAAGGCAGCTGTTGTAAAAAGGGATTCTGTGAAAACACTTAGAATGTATGTGGGTCTATGTGGGCATCAAGTTAAATCTGTATGTATGTATGTGGTATCTGTAAAGTGCAAACCTAACCAAAATGCAGCAGAGTGCTGTACAGCATCAAAGACCAAGATGCAGTCAACAATTGATAGATGAGGTAGGTGGGTTCTGAGAGAAGAAGTGGGTTGTTACTGTATCTTCATGTGCTGTTCTTTAAAGAGATGCCGCTTCTGCTCTTTCCTAAATTACAGTAGGGTTAGTGCAGTCCTGATGGATACAGAGATGTTGGTCTAGAACCCGAACTGGAAGTTTGGATTGGAGCGCTCCTATTGGAGCAGGATCAAGACTGATTTTCATATGGCTGGGTCTAATCTGATGTGGCATGGTGGGCAAAACAAAGCTGGATTGGAATGCTACTCCAAGTGATTGCCAGTTGTTAGACTTATTGCAAGCATCCTCCCATCACGCTTTGTGTGTTTGATTTTTTCTGAAAGGACCTAGGAGCATATGTACAAGGAGTTAACGCCGCCGTAGCGTCAATTTCCTAATGCTACGGCGGCTTTTAATTTATCGCCGTATTTACAAGTTGCCGCTAACCGCAGTTAGCGGCAGGTTTCCTTCGTAAACGTGCAATTTTCAGATCGCCAATTCTGTTAGCGGGACTCAACAAAAATGATATGCAAGGTGGGCGTTCCGGCGAATAAATTGCCGATAAGCCCACTTCGCGATATTTACAATGAATCTTCTGTCCGGCGATAGTCTCAAAAAAATGCCGCTAAGGCCAGTTAGCAGCTGGTTTTTAAGACCAGAAAAAAGCTGGTCTAAAAAATGGAGCAAAAAAAACAGAACATAAGGGAGACAAACCCAGAGCCTCATTTGCTCACCAAATGATGCCATGGAGGTACTACTCCTGCAGCTTGGCGCCCCAAGAAGACCACAACCACCACCACCACTGCCGCCGCCACCAGGACCACCACAGAGGCAGCGCCAAAGAAGAGAGCGGGCCTACCGCCAACGCATCACCCTGATAGACCTCCGGCCAGAGGACGTGATAGCACACTACATGCTCAAGAGGACCTCCATCTTACGCATACTCACACAGATAGCACCAAAGCTGTAGACACCATACCAGCGCTGCACAAACATCCCTCCACAGACAAAGCTACTTAGAGCGCTGCACATGTTGTCCTCTGGTACCTTCCAACCAACCACTGCCAGGGTGGGTGGAGACTCACAGTCATCCTTCTCCAGGTTCCTACCCAAAGTTTTGGATGCCATCATCAGCCTGACGCCACAGCATCTACACTTCCCCAACACTGCACAGGAACAACTGGAGAACAAACAAGACTTCTATGACATTGCTGGTTTTCCGCATGTGTTGGGGGCAATTGACTGCACCCATGTCCTACTTGTGCCTCCTGCGGACACTGCACACATATGCAGGAACAGGAAGCACACACACTCCATTAACGTTCAGGCAATTGTGGACCACCTGGGCCTGTTCATCAATGTTGTTGCCAAGTTCCCTGGGAGTGTGCATGACTCATATATATTTCGCCAATCGGTCATCAACCAGCGGTTTGAGAATGGCACTTATGGAGATGGACTGCTTGTTGGTAAGTACAAACTGAACATACCACACACCTCAAGTACACAAGCACGTAGCTCAAATATGAGACAATGCACAGGTAGCAAATGTAATACCACATACCTTGGAACAGGTTCAAACAATGCACACAACCACACACTGCAAATCAATCAAGACATGTGGAACACAGCCCAACAAGGTAAGAGCCATGAAAATATCACACAAACCACTATGGCATTCTTGAAATATAGACTTCGCAGAACGCATCAGACACAAATTTCAATTCTCCAATGCAGTAAATTATACAGAACATATGATACTGCTAAGCCACATACATGTTGAATACAACACATGCACCATATGTACAAATAGAAGACAGATCATCCTGCTCTCACTTGTGAACGTGCACAATTTGCTATAAACAAAATCAAGGACCCCCTGAAATTTCTAGAAGTTCCTAGGACAGGGAAACAATTCTTGCAAAAATAACATTCCTAAGCAACTAAGGACTATATGAAACTCAAGTCCTGTACATAATCAATAATATAAACACAGACTCAGTGTACTACCAGAATCAGTTAAAATATTTCATTTTATTCATACACAATTAAAAATTGTAGCATAAACACACATGATCAAACATAAATAACATCACATATAGTACAACAACATGGACATGGAATTAATCAGTAAAAATACCACCAAACAACACATAACTAGACATTATTCCAGACAAATTCAATATTCATGTGGTAAAAACCACACGTGGCTGTATTGGGAAATATATGTTATTAGTACAAAACAATAATAATAATGTGGTATAAACCACAAGTGGCTGAACTTTGTAAATGTATATTATTTGTTCAACGCGCGTTTCGGCGTATACAACGCCTTCTTCAGGAAAAGCCACATAAAGATCTGTAACGACACTAATTCCTCAAGATATGTAGATAACTG
This sequence comes from Calotriton arnoldi, assembly GCA_963921515.1. Taxonomy (NCBI): domain Eukaryota; kingdom Metazoa; phylum Chordata; class Amphibia; order Caudata; family Salamandridae; genus Calotriton; species Calotriton arnoldi. The sequence goes on along the minus strand of CAWUFW010006750.1, from coordinate 660,220 downwards.
TGAAGATTGAATGAATCAGAACTGATGATTAGCTCTGGAGGTATAAGCACAAGTCTCAAGATGAAGAAACAATGGTGCTAAGATGATGCTTGAGCCCAAGACATCATATCAACCAGATTTCGCGGAAAGAAAGGAGGCACTCCATTCACATAAGTCTTCGAAGTACTAATGTCGGTTTTGAAGAAGTAGCAGAGGGAAAATAGTTCAAATAATATATCCACAGATGGAAAGAATGTACATCCGTTCCGTATCTGCGTAGCCACGAAGATAGTATCCGCTAGATGTTCATGCGGTGAAGAAAAAATTTGCTGACATGCAAAAACACAGCCAGCCATGCACCATGTATTGGGTGTACATGCATCATGGCTCTGCAAGTAGTGCCGAATGAAGGGAGCACCAACTGGCCACAAATAAAAACAAAAGTTGTTTCGTACATCAGTCTGTGTTGTTGCTGAATGGAGCATGCATAGGAAGAGCATACAAACTATCCAAATCACATCCTCAACACATGTCGTACACACACATGTCTGCCCTGGTGAGGTGTAGCAATCTGATGGCCAAATTCCAAAATCAGAATATGTATTGTTTGGGAACAGACACACACATGTGTACATTGACATGTCATACCACAACATGCATACATGCAGAGTCTAAGTCAATAATTGTCACAGTAAGTCAAGTGCACTATGTAGCAGTGCCACTGTCAACTAGACTCTGTCCCACATTTGTGGCAAGGTTGATGTAAAGAGCACCCAATGAGTCCAATCTTAAGCAGACAAGATGTAGACTCTCAGTCACCCTCAGCACAATGACTAACAATGAGGTACCCTGATGATGTCACAACATAGTAGTCATCAAAACCTCAAGGTTGATGCCTAACCTGGCACATGCGTCAATGGTGCACCCTCAACAATATGTGCACAGGAGACGTCAGGTTTGTTCAACGTGCCTGTAAATAAACATCCTGACAGTCACAACATGGAGTCAATACACAGGACAGGGACAATGACAACATGGTGATGTGTAGTCTGTCAAGTGTAGGCAAGTCAATTTCAATGATACTGGTAAAGTGTAGGAAAATCAACATGTCAAGGCCTGACTTTAAGATGGCGCCCGACCAGAGGCTTCCCTGGTGAAACGAGCGCAGCACCCCTTTTGATATCACTGGTTGGGGGAGCTGCAACTGAAAAACCCTGCTGGGGAGGCGTTTGTGCCCTGACATTGGAGGAGAAGTTTGAGGAGCAACTCGCTGGCATGCACGGAGATACCCTCAGTGCCTGACCCTAAGAAATAGAAAATGGCAGCTGCGGCGGGCGTCGCGGCCTGACTGGGCTGTGAAAGGAGAGCGGCTGTGAACTGTGGGCTGTCTGGCTCCGAAGTAATCAAGGGGAGAGAGCTGGCGCTGTGACCCCCAAGTCGGCGCCGGGGAAGAAAGGAGGCCACAGATAGCAACGCGCCGAGTACCCTAGGGGCCCCTGAGAATACATTGGGGAAAGATAAAAATGGGGAAAGATAAAAATGGGGACCGGCTGAATGGAACACCAGGGGCAGAATCCCTTGCCTGACCCCAAGATGGCCGCCACAGTGGTCCTTTACGACGATGTGCTACTACTCTTGGACAAAAATTGGACATCGACCAGACCTCGAGCATATCCCCCATCCGACTCACCCATCAGGACATTGAATATGTGATCTTGCCACCGACCGTTGAGACCTAGCATTTTGGCCGATGCCCGGTGGAGCTACCTTGGGCTGTGGACTTCCCCCTCGGCCGCCACCTACCCAGCCGGACTTTGGGCAGACTTTCCTTCATCTCTCCGCCGTATCTCCCTCCTACCCTTTTACCTTACTCCCCTACCCTTCTACGCTCCATTTATCTCGTCTTCTATGCTCTTTAAATGTTTTCCTCATTTAAAGCGCTCTGATACCTCCGGGTCTAGCCAGCGCTATATAAAACTCATCAAATAAATAAATAAATAAAGCAGACAGTACAAACTTGCACAATGCAAACAAAAACAAGAAGGCACTCTGCAAACACAGCAGGCACATGTACTAATGGCCACATGTCTCTTCAATCTGTTTCAGGTGATCAAGGATAAGCACTTACGCCATGGCTGATGACGCCCCTCAGAGTAACACACACACAGGCCCAGAGAGACTACAACATTGCACTGGGACGCACAAGGGCCATAGTTGAAAGGACATTTGGAGTTCTCAAATCCAGGTTCCGGTGCCTTGATGTTTCGGGGGGCCGACTCCTGTACAGTCCTGAACTCGTGTGCAAGATCATAATGGCCTGTTGCATTCTGCACAATATATGTGTATGCACAAACACGCCATTGGATGAAGAGCAGGAGGAGCAGGACAACCCATCTGATGGCCAGGATGAAGAGGCAGATGTGAGACACACACCAGCTTCTGCTGCTGGAACAGCAGGAAGAGAACAAATAATCTCCAATTGTTTTACCTAATCACAGGATAAAATATCACATCACATGTATATTCCTCCCAAAAATTTAAACACTGTAACATTGTACAAAAACATATCACCACACCAAAGTCCTGTAGGCTTGTTTTATCATTACACAAGTACACATATCTGTCAAGTGAAAGTTAAATCAAAATTTGTGCAACACACCTCTCACATATAGCAGTGGACCTAACATCAATCATCCATGCGAATATGATATATAACAAAGTGATCACTAGCATGTGTTGATGATAGGATGCAACATATGTTTGCCTCTTGAATGGCAACATCTGCAAGCAGATAACATGGACTATTTTGTCCATTCAAAAATGTTCTGCACAAGCAGGCTTTTCATGGATGAACTGCTGATACAACCCCTGGTCCTCCTCTCCTCTCCCTCACTCCAAACCATCACTAACAACTCGATACTACAGCAGGCGTCAATATACAACACTCTCTCTGACTCACTGACTAAGCAAGCATAATTCTTTGTGAGCACAGATAATCAAATACTGGGTACAGCATGGAATGCAAACAATGCAATTCAAAATACTGATGCAGGGGATGGTAGTGGACACTCCAATTTGCCTCATCACATGTCCCTGGCATGACAAGTCCAGCAGAGCAGATAGGCCTCTTCCTCGACAGTGACAGTCTGCGCAACATACTCTTGCTTACATACGTTGAGAGCACCTTCAAAGAGATCAGATGTCTACCCTGCAACATCAGTGTACTCATGCTGTGTGTCCTGCAATACTGTTAGAAGTAATGAAGACAGGAACGGAATAGCAGAGAATACTTCTTTATTGGCCATCCAACTCTCCACAAACAGCCTAGGAGCCCCAACATTCTAAGGTGAGCTCTAGCAGGGAGAAACCAATGAGGAGGGAAGGGGAGGGGTGGACAGGATATACGATAACGGAGTGCAAGATTATAACACACCTCCCTTCCTATACAACAAGGGAGAGGAGAAAACTATAATAATCAAGTGACAAAAGTACTTACAGAATAACGCCTAATAAGGTTAGCACTGGCAAGACTAAGAAAGTGGGTAAGCATATGCCCCTAAAGAGAAAAAAACATTACCAATGTATACAATACTTATGCATGTGTACGTTACATTACAGATCTTACAATCTTGTCACAGCTCCACCATTGCCCATTATCAAGGAGAACAACATTGTCAAAAGCCTTAGCAATCCGGCAAGGGGGGTAGAACTTACTTTGACTGTGCCAGTCTTTTGTGCTTCTCTTGACTTGCACCACATCACCTACTTCCCAGTTGGGGACTTTAACGTCGTTCTTTTGGTCGTACCATTCTTTGTATTTGGTTTGGTGCAAATCAATCTTCCTAGTAACCTCTTCAGGATTATGGGTTGTCGTCCTGCCTCCTTCCAGCCAACTAGGGTTGAACTTGGTGCACAGCTCTCTCCTGCGGAGGGAGACGAAAGGGGAGATCCCCGTCACTAGGTTTGGGGAGGTGTGATATGCCCATAGACAATTGCGTAGGTGAGCTTCTACGTCGTGACCATTGGTAACAGACAATTGAATGTGTTCTTTGATCAACCTGTTAGCCCTCTCGACAAGGCCGTTTGCTTTTGGGCAATATAGTGCAGTCAATTCATGTTTTATGTTCATGTTGTCTAGGAATTCCTTCTTGGTCTGGGAGGTAAATTGTACCCCATTATCCGTGATCAAAATTGAGGGTATGCCCTCCTTTGAAAACACGTCTTTGAGGAACTCCAAAACTGTATTCGTGTTGACACGATGTACAAACTTCTGGGTAATCCAATGTGAAGTGTAGTCAATTAGGACCAGCATGAATCTCTTCTGGATACCCAGGTTGTCCATAGGTCCTATGATGTCCATGGCTAGTTTGTTCCATGGCCTGGTTGGTACCTTGACGGGGGCTAGGGGTGCTTTCTGCAGAGTTTTAGACTTGTCGCTCTTGGCACAGCTTACACAATCCTTGACTTGTTGTTCTGCCATGGTGTCCATCTTGGGGAACCAGAAGTTCGCCCTGATTCTACGTTTCGTGATGTTGCGTCCCAAATGCCCTTCATGCGCCAATTCTACTATTCTTTTCCTGAGACCAGTAAATGGTATTACTCTGCTTTGGCGGTACACTCTATTCCCAATGAGACTCTATTCGTTTCGGACTTCCCAGAATTCTCTGAGTTCTTCTTCAAGGTCGCTTATCTTGTTGGGCCAACCTTCTCTCGTAATGACCTTGAGTCTGCACAGTACCTTGTCGTCCTTCATGTGCTTGTCCCATTCTCCTTCCGTGATGGCAGGGTCGTCTACTATCATGATGGGACTGTCTAGCATTTCTTCCTGATCCTCTGTTATTAGCGTAGTCCTTGATAAGAAATCGGCAATTCTGTTTTCTTCCCCAGGTACGTACTCCACTTTGAAGTTGAAGTTCTCGAGTCCCAATATCCATCTACTTATGCGCGGAGTACAGTTCTCCATTCCTTTCACAGTAAAAATGGAGGTGAGGGGCTTGTGGTCTGTCCGGATAGTGAAATTCAACCCCCACAAAAAGAACTTGAAGTGCCTCGCAGCCCAGAAACACGCCAGGGCTTCCTTTTCGATTACGGAGTAATTGTGTTCTGCACTTGTGAGGCACCTGGATGCAAAGGCACTGATCTTCTCTTCTCTGCCTTCCTTTTGTATTAGGGTGGCTCCTAGTCCTTTGTTTGAAGCATCTGTGGTGAGAATGGTCTTCTTCCTAGGGTCAAATGACCCTAACGCCGGCGAGTTCAAGATCTCCTCTTTTAGCTCGTCCATTACACTCTTGTGCTCTTCATTCCATACGAAGTCTTTGTTCTTCTTCAAGAGATTTCGCACCGGTTCACATTTAGCAGCGAAATTTTTGATGTACTTGGACATGTATTCCATGAGCCCCAAGAAGGATTTAAGTTCCTCCTTGTTCTTCGGATATGGGGCATCTTTTACAGCGCCAAGCAGGCTGTTTTTTGGCCTGAATCCTTCTTCGGAAATAGAGTGTCCCAAGTAGTCAACGGATGACACTCTAATTTTGCATTTGTTCCTTTGTACTGTCAACCCAGCGTCCGTGAGCTTCTGGAATACCAGTTTAAGGGTGTAATCATGTTCTTCTATGCTGCGCCCATACACCAGAATGTCGTCCTGGAAACACATCGATCGGTCCACTCCCTTCAAGATTTGCTGCATTATTTTTTCGGAAGACCGCCGCAGCAGACGCTAATCCAAACGGCATCCTCCTGAACATGAACGCACCTTGGGGAGTGATGAAGGCGGTGAGTGGCCTGAATTCTGGGTGGAGATCCACCTGGTGATAGGCCATTGACAGATCGATTACGCTGAAGTACCTTGCCTGGTCCATGGTGCTGAGCATCTCGTTGATATTAGGCAAGGGGTGCCTCTCCACCCAAATGCTTTCGTTGAGGCTGCGTAGGTCCACACACAACCGAATGCCTTCGCCATTGGCCTTAGCTGCGATAACTACTGGGGCCAACCATTCGGAGCAATCCACAGGCTGAATGACACCCATGTCACACAATTTACTCAACTCCTTCTCCAATGGTTCTCTCATTTGTTGTGGTACTGGACGCAATTTGTGGACCACAGGCTTGGTGCCGGACTTAAGTTTGATTCTGTGTTGGAAATCATGCAGAAAACCCAACATCTCTTGAAACAATGCCGGAAATTATTCGCATATGGTGTCGCTTCCTTGGTTTCCTTCAGTAAGTAGGACTTGCTCCTTACTGTTTGGTTCCAGGATGATGCCCAGTTCCTTTTGGTGCTGCCATCCCAGCAGGTTGGATCCCGATTCGACAATGTATACTTTACTGAAAGCTTTCCTGTCTTTGAATTGTATATTCATCTCCTTCATTCCCATGAGAGGTAACGGTTCCTTGCTGTACCCTGTGGGAGAAATGTCAGGTTTCTGCAGGGAGCTTACCCTTTGCTTCCCAAAATTCTCAAAATCATTTTTGTTTAACAGGGTGAACGGGGAACATGAATCTGCAAACATGGTGACATTTTTATTGTTCAGTAACACATCGCACTTAGGATAAATGGAATTAATAGAACCTGCATTACTTTTAAGCTGTAGCACATATTTTTTTTCGCTCAGTGTCACACATTTTATTTCTTTGTTCTGTGCCTTTCCAACCTCCCTCTCACTGTCTTTGGTGTGGGGTTCCCCTTCTCTGCATACCCTGGCAAAACTCCCCCTCCTGCTACATTTTTTGCAGGTCACACTTCTGGCAGGGCACTGGATGTAATTTGCAAAATGATTACTGCTACCACACCTGTAACACTTAAAATGTCTTTCTTTGTCCAGCATTCTGCTACTCATGCTTTCTTTATATTTCACTTTGTACACTTCGCCCTCTTCTTCTTCCTCCTGAACGTTAGCTACAACCTCAGTGTTATGCTTCATTTCTTTTATGCACTTGGCTGTATGCTCAACGGATTTTGCAATCTCAACAGCTTCTCTCAATCCGGGGTTTTTTGCCAAGAGTTTCTCTTGGATGCGAGTATTATTGGTGCAGCGCACCAGTTGATCCCTTATAAGTGAATCAGTGAGATTGCCAAATTCGCACAATTGCGTGAGACCCCACAATGCAGCAATATAATTTGAGACTGACTCCTGTTTCCCTTGTACCCTATTGAAGAATTTATGGCGCTCTAAAACTACATTTACTTTATCGCCAAAGTGTGTCTCTAACTTGCCCATTGTACGTACAAATAAGTCCATTTCTTCACCCTCTTCTCCCCCCACTGGTTCTGGCAATGTCTTGTATATTTTCCGTCCATGTACACCTAAATTATGGAGAAGGATATGCTGTTTGCGTAAAGGGGTAAAGCGCTCCCCCCCAATGGCTATGATATACGACTCGAACAGCTTGAACCACTCCTTCCAACATATCTCTGGTTCACCTATCTCATTAAGGAAGGGGGAGGTTGGCTCATGCTCGCCGCTGCCATCATGGAGAACGCGGTGGGAGGAACCCTAGAGGTAAGGAACTAACTAGGCAACAGGATAACCCTTAAGAGAACACTGTGGAGCCCAACCAATGCCAACCCAACAGGTCAAGGACAAGGAAGGGGGAAAAACGACAATCTGGAACCAAGGAATATTATGACAAGTAGTCCATGAAAAAGGAGGAGGGAAGTAATGTCATGAAGTGTAGACAGCAAACAGTACCTTTTACCCCGAGTCTCTCTACTCTTCCGAGGTGTAGGCAAGGATACGAATACTAACTTGCTGTCCCCAGTTTGAAATAGTTCAAACCGCACGATGGAGCGCTGATGAAGGCAAGACTGCGGCAGCAGGAAAATACCGCAGGACAACTCAGCAGGACTGGAACGCACACTCGCGCATAGGTGGGCCGTAGAAGATGCCACGTCTGACAGGAAATTGAGGGAAGGAACGCTTCCGAAGCGCACCACAGCTGAAAGTCCTTCGCTAAAGGCGGCAACAGGAAACAAATCGGAGAACTCCTGAAGACTAGAGCGCTCCCTCGCACAACGGTGGTCAGCGGTAATACAACGCGTCTGACAGGAACTTGGGAGAGGAATGCTTCCGTGACGCACCCACTGATGGTACCTCGCGTCTGGCAGATCTAATTATTTTCCAATGTCCCTCAGCAAAGCTGTATCCCAGGTCACACACACTGCTTCGGAGCCGGAGATAGATGAAAGGAGACGGCGATGATAACCCCAGCCTGCTGCACGGAGGTGAGTGACACGGAAAGCAATGGCAAACTGTGTCTCGATGTCGGGTTCTGCACAACTTCACCGCTACACCACAGGACCAAGGTTTCTAAGGCCCCCAATGTTCTCGTAGAACTGAAAAGCCAGATGTGGTTGATCCCACTATCAATAGTGGAGCACTGGCACGGTTCTTCTTAACTAATATCTTAGCAAGCCAGCACTCTTCCAAATGTTATATACTTTTCCAAGGTGCAGCTAACCATCCGTACACGAGCACGATTACTCACAATTGTACTCTCCACGATGTGTAAAGGCTTTAAGCATAGGCACGTTCACACAATAATATCTTGAAGAAAAGTCTGATTGATCGTCTTACTGGGTAGATGTAAGCAGGAAGCTGGAATAACTAATGTCAGGTTGAACTCTTGGATTCTTCTTAATGTTGCTCGCCCCAGTGGAACAGAGATGGAGAGAGTACTCAGAGGGGAAATGGCCAAAACTGCCCCCTTTGCAGTAATCTCGACGCCAGTGTTAGAAGTAATGAAGACAGGAACGGAATAGCAGAGAATACTTCTTTATTGGCCATCCAACTCTCCACAAACAGCCTAGGAGCCCCAACATTCTAAGGTGAGCTCTAGCAGGGAGAAACCAATGAGGAGGGAAGGGGAGGGGTGGACAGGATATACCATAACAGAGTGCAAGATTATAACAAATACACACTAAGATTTGTACATAACCAGTACCATCCTTAAATTAGGAACACAACAAGTTACAACATGCATACTTTTTTTTTAAACTTTATTTTTCATTGATTATCAAATTTCACATATCTATCTCAGTTATTTTTGGTCACTGTAAATCACATATGTTTACAATATGGAAGTATCACGTTAATATTGCATAAGAAACTAACATTGGTTTCCAGGTTCACAATAAAGATTATGTGTCATCTATATTAAACAACTGAAACATAATAATTATACATCGGATGAGTCCCTCCAAGTCTATTCAGAGAATAAGCTGTATCCAAATGTCTAAAGTGGCCCCAATCCCCAAAAACGCAGGACTATAGTGTGATGGCGTATGAGCGGAAGTTATAACACCTGCAGTGCCGGGAGATGTCCAATGTGACTAGTTCATGCATAAGGCCCTTGAGCTAACCCACCCCCGTGGGTACTATACCCGAGCTGGGCTGGGACGTGTTGGAGTTTTGTAGGGTGGCTATGTAGATTTTATATGGACCCCAGATATCCTTGGGACGCGCTGTGCTTGGTAACATGTTGGAGTATATCTCGCTATTAGTGCTGCAGTGGGCTAGACTATGCAACCAGCCATGTAGTGTGGGGGAGGTCTTGCTGCCCCAGCGCAACGCAATTTCACGCTTTGCCAGCAGCAAACTAAGGGACGCCAGTTTCCGGATTGCTTTAGGAAAGTTTGCCGTGTAGCCCAAGAGCGCCACCTCCGGAAGAGGAACAATAGAGAGACCGAGGATCTCACCTAGCGTTGAATGTACCTGGTCCCAGAAGGGGCGTATACAGGGGCAGGTCCAGGATAGGTGGGCAAAATCGGCGTGCAGAGTGCCGCATTTCCGGCACGTGTGCGGTCTACTTGGATCGATTTTATGCAGCTTGACCGGTGTCATGTATATTCATCGTAAAAACTTGTAGTGTAATAATTTATGGCGACTATTTAGTGAGATATCTTTTGTGGCCCTACAGCAGACTGTCCATTGATCGTCTGTGATCTGATGCCCCAAATCCGTCTCCCATTCTGCACGCAGTTTGTCGTCCGTGAGAGGGAGTTGCGTGATGCAAAGTTTGTAAAGTTTTGAGACAATGTGCACTCCACTATCACTCTCAATAATGAGGGACAGAGGGGCGAATGAGTCCGGTTCTAATGGAAATTCAGTAAGCGTAGCTCTTAATGCCGAGTACAATCGTTTGAGCACGAATTGATCCATGAACGTGGCCTCTTGGAAGCGGGCTTCCTCAGTGGCCGAAAAAATGTGGCCAGTCGGATAAAGGTCGCCTATTTTTAAAATATTAAACTTAGTCAATGTGCGTTGCACAAGCTTTTCCCCTGAAATAGGGAGCCATCTAGCATTGGGAAGCGGAAGTGCTGACGAATATAAAACTGATGATCCTACGTACCGATGGAGCCTGTGCCATGCCCAACTAGTGGTCGAGACCGTTTGAATATCTACTGGGTCCCTAGGTTCGCCCCTGGGCAAGACGGCAGCCAGTCGCTCAGGGAGGACCAAGTCTGCCTCCGGGCGCAGAAACGGAATCCTGGCATCCGGGTGGTACCAAGTGAAGGCAAAACTACACTGCGCCACTAAGTAATATAAATAAAAATCCGGAACCCCAAAGCCACCCCTATCGTATGGTAAAGTGAGTACGCTCCATCGAACACGTGGCTGCTTACCGCCCCAGACCAAGAGAATCAGATGGGATCGCAATAAGGAAAAGAAACTGCGCGTGAAGGGAATGGGAATGTTGCAAAAAAAATACAGAAATTTGGGGAGTATCATCATTTTAATTACGGCAATTCTACCCGCCATGGACAGAGGGAGCTGTAGCCATCGATCCACCTGAGTCTCTAATTTTACTATTGCTTGTCCATAATTTAGTCGGGTAATCTGGGCCGGGTCAAGATGTATATGGACACCCAGATATTTGACTGAGTCTGGGCACCATTCCAAAGGGAACTCACAATCCCACGATGATGTACTGGTGGTCAGAGGGAAAATAATGGATTTGTGCCAATTAATGCCTAACCCTGAATGCTGCCCAAAGCGAATAATCTCCCTGAGGAGCGGGTCTAGATTCAAGTGCGGCTCCCGAACATAGAGGATAGTGTCGTCGGCATATAAAGAGACCAAAAGGGGGCCTGTTTTAAACTGCAATCCCCTGTGTAGGTGTCTTTCTTGAAAGTGCCATATTAGGGGGTCCATGGCGAGAATGAACAGCAGAGGCGATAAAGGACAGCCCTCTCTCGTGCCACGTGTCAATGAAAAGGAGTCTGAGAGAGTCCCGTTTATACGAAGTCTGGCCGTTGGTCGACTATATAGTAGGCCCACTGTGGCGATGAATCCGGCGGGCATGCCCATGCGACGCATGATGGACATAAAGAAGGGCCACTCCAGTGTATCAAAGGCTTTTTCGGTATCAAGCAAAATTGCCGCTGCCGGAACCTCAGGGTTTATTCTATGGATCACTGCAAACAGAGTTCTCAAATTTAAGGAGGTCGAACGGTGGGGAACGAAACCGGACTGCGCTGGGGAAATGATGAATTCCATTAATTGCGAAAGTCTATTTGCGACAATTTTGGCGAAGATCTTGTAATCAACATTCAATAGCGACAGTGGTCTATAGGATCCGCAGAGTGATGAGTCTTTACCGGGCTTAGGAAGGAGAATGATAACCGCTTCACTTAATGTAGGCGGCAGGACCTGTCTCTCCAGGGCCTCAGCATACACTTCAATCAGCTTTGGAGCCAGTAGGTCTGAAAAGGCTTTATAAAATTCCCCAGTAAAGCCGTCTAGGCCCAGGGCAGAAGAGCCGCGCAGCACTTTGATTGCTCCCCGAACCTCAGCCTCAGTAATGGGTTCAGCCAAGAAGTTTTGCATATCTTTTTCCAAGTACACAAGGGCCGCCTCGGAGAGATATGCCTCCTGTGCTGTAGGGTCGCGGCCCAGCCTAGACGTGTATAACTTGGTGTAATATGACCGGAATTCCTCCTGAATATCAGAAGGAGATGTAAGTAGGGTCCCGTTCTCAGAGTGAATCTCGGTACTGCAGGCCTTGCTATAGGGCGGCCTCAGATTTTGCGCTAATGTGCTACCTGGGCGGTCCCCCTCTCCGTAACGACGAGCGGCACGGTATTTGCCTAAGTAGAGGATCTCGCGATCCGCTGCCTCTCTGTATTCTGTAAGGAGGGATAATCTCCGTCCCTGTGAAATAGTTGCTGGGGCATGTTGTGATTCGTTGTCCAGAGCTGCTAGGTCACCCTCCAGCCTGGTCAACGTTGTGCGTAGAGATTTGAGCACTCCCGCATGTTTGGAGATGCAGACGCCGCGTATGTAGGCTTTGAATCCCTCCCATAGCATTGCCCAGTTATCCACTGATCCCGTGTTAATATTGAAATAATCCTCTATGGCCTCCCTGATCTCGTGACAAAAAAGGTCGTCGAGGAGGGCCCGACCAGGGAAGCGCCACTGCCTCTCGTACCCCTCCGGCCTCGGGACCCGAAGACAGAGTTGGATCGGCGAATGATCAGAATATGTTCTAGGTAGTGTAAGCAACGTCTGATACCAAGATGATACATCGGGGGAGAGGAGCCAAAGATCAATCCTGGTCCATGTGTCGTGTTGTCCTGAATAATGTGTGTGATTTGTGAGAGTCGGATTACGCCTACGCCATATGTCTATCAATGAAAACCGGTCACATAAGTCCAACAGGGCACGTCGCGCTCGCGGCTTCGTATCTGGAGTTGTTGCAGTACTGTCCAAGGCTGGATTAAGCAGGAGGTTAAGATCCCCACCCATAATAATTAGACTAGGCTCTAGCTTGGAGAGTTGTGCGTGCAATGTATGGAAAAATTCTGGGGAATCAGTGTTAGGCGCATAAACGCATATCAATATGACCTTATGTCCCATCAGGGACCCCGTGACAATAGTATACCTGCCCTCCCTGTCATTGACAACCAGCCGACAGCTGAAGGGGATCCTTTTGTGTATAAGAATTGCGGTTCCTCTTGCATAATTACTAAAATTAGCAAAATATCTGTGTGCCCCCCAGCTTGAAGCAAATCGCGCATTGTCTGAAACCGGTAAATGTGTTTCTTGTAGAAAGGCAATGTCTATATTATGTCTAACCAGATAATGCACCACCTGCCGTCTTTTACGATTGTTATTTAAGCCACGGACATTCCAGTACAGCATAGACAAATTGGAAGGACCTTTAACCAAACCTGGCTGTGCCATCAGTGAATGTCAAGAAATCTAACGCGATCACATTCAAAACTAAGACCAAAGACCAAAACAAAAAGCAACCATAACGACAATCAATAATGAAAACAGTGTACCCCTCCCACGTCCCCCTCCCACCACCCAACCCTACATCAATAAAGGTAAGGCATACCCCAATTTGCAACCAAAGGACAAAGTACCAAATTGTTGTACAATGGAACAGCGCTATGTCAAAAAGGTACATCAGAACCAACAATGATAAACCCAGGGTATCTACCAGGGGGGGCGGCAACGCCCCGTCAGTCAACCAACTATGAAGGTCATCTTGAACTGCGGCATAATATAATCCCAACTCAATCTAAGAGTAATAAAGAACAGCAATAGATCCACGTCACCCAACACCGGAGCCAGAGAACAGTTCCAAGCTTGCAACGGAGCCACTGTGTGGAGGGGATGGGCCGCTCTTGTCGTCTTGCACCTGGCCATTGTCACGTTTATAGGTGCAACAGAATTCCTGGACCTCGGTAGGATTCTCAAAAAAACGTGTCCGGCCCCCCACCTCAACCCTCAGTTGTGCGGGATACAGCATGCCGTACTTGAGGCCAAGATTACGAAGCGTAGCTTTCACACCGGTGAACCTGCGCCTGGCCTCCTGCACCATAACAGTGAAGTCTGGATAAAGAGCGATTTTAGAACCTTGCCAGGTGGTATCGCCGCGCTCTCTCGCCAATCCCGGAAGTTCATGATGCGCGCAATAAGCGGACGAGGGGGCATGCCTGGGTTAGGTCTCGGACCCAAAGTACGATGGGCCCGTTCCACCACAAACCCAGGTGTGAAGGAGTCTCTCCCGAACAGATCCGACAGCAATGTCTCTATGAAGGTGTCCAGTCGACCCGTGGCGGTGGATTCCGGAACCCCAAGGATACGGACATTATTGCACCGGCTGCGCGCTTCAAGGTCCTCATTCTTTATGGCGACGTCTTTCAGCAAGCGTTCCATTCTGTCCAGCCTCTTCGTCGATTGCGCAGTCCCATCTTCTATGTCGGATATCCGCGCCTCCGCCACATCTAGACGCCTATCATGCGCCTGAATCTTAGTGCCCATCGACTCTAGAGATTTAGCCAGAGAGTCGAAACGGCCGTCCAACGCCTTAAAGCCAGCTCTCATCTCCTGAAGCCTCTCCGCTGGAGGCGCCACGGAGGCCGCGCCGAGTACGGGGTCAGGGTCCGGGCCACGTTCCGCCATGTCTGGACCTTCTTCCGTGCTTCGCTCCGCCATCTTTTCAAACGGGAGTGTTCTTTGTTTCGGGTCCTTCCTGCCCATGCCTCTGGAAAATGTATGGATTTCAGGCAGCCCGCCGAAGACGCTCACTGAATGCTGCAAGAAGCGCCACCCCGGACCCGGCAGAAGCACTCAGTCCAGTCGCCACAACCTCACCGGGTCCACGACTCGCCTCCTTCGTAGGATCAGCACCCTCAGTACCCCAGACCAACCAGCCGCAGCACTGGGCCCTCAGTATGGAACCGCTATATGGCCGTGCGGCAAAGGCGAAGGGGCTGGAGAGCAATAGATAGTGTGTCCAATGTATTTATGGTTGGAGGTGTAGGTAACTTCACCCAGAGATCAGGGCCTGCTGCCCCAAGAACGCCGCAGATCCGGGACCAAGCGCACACCGGGGCCGGAGACCGCCCCACGCAGATGAATCTCGTCGTGTGGATGACTATCAAGGGCAGTGCAACTCCGCTGTTCCAGGCGTGAGGACCGAACCCCAATTGGCGCGTGCTGTGCAGTGCTGAGCATCTATAGCCGGGCCACGCATTACAAGGGGCTGCGCGGGAGACGTACCGGGCACCGGGAGCAACAGGTGGTCTCAGGCTCTACCCCCTCAACTATATTTGGGCCGCCGTTACGTACTCTGCCGCCGCCCCCAAGCGCGGATCTTGGCCACAGGGGTTAGGCGGCAGCGCGGCCTCAAATCGGCGTCGGGCCAGCTCCGTCCCCGCGTCGGCTCCAGCTGATTATCGGAGCGTCGGGGGAGGGGAAGGGGGGAGCAGAGACACACCCAACCGGCACCCAGGACACTCACCGGCAATGCAGGGCCCCAAGTTGTATCAGTTGCTGCGCCACGGCCCTCAGCTGCAGCGTCCCGTCCCGGGAATCTCACCAGCCGCCATTTTCTTCACTGCCTGATCTCGGGCGCCGGTCCTCACAGCACACTCCCTCTGGCTCCGCGCCATCCCGGAGGCATCTGCGACTATGCAGCACTCCTCCCGAGGGACATCGGCATCAGTAACACCCGGATCGCTGCATGGGAGGTGGGAGTTATCGCTGTTGTCGTTGGTCGGCTGGCGGAGCTTCAACGCCAGGCGGCCATTCCTGTCTGCGGCTTGGCCACGCCCCCTACAACATGCATACTTCACATGTGAGTGATGTTAAAACAAGACCATGACAAGACTTGACATCAGGTAATGTTCATTGTTCATGCAATAACTCAAAGGAAATGGGACCACTTGATCACGTACAACGCAGGCAATGTCATCTCTGTCACTCTGCTGTAACTCAGCAGCATCTGTGTCTAGACACCAGGGTCTCATACAAAGGCACAGTATGCCCTGCAGGACATGTGGACTGCTCGTGCTAACAGGCATTGTCACTTTTGCTTTTGAAAGGACTGTGACATGCAAAGTGCATCCATGACATTACAAAGTACCAATGACGTGTTCACATGTGCAGCTAGGTCTGCAACATGCATCATCATGGCTCAGTGTGTCATGTAGAGCTATGCATAAATCTGAGGATGCAGCTCCCTCGTGTTATCTGTTACACACATCTAAGTATGCATAATCTGCTCTGTGTCTGTAGGATATTGTAGTCTATTGGGTACTAATGATATGTGTAGAGACAACACCAAAACTAACTTACAATGTCAACTGTGCATCCAATACATATTTTAACATACAAGATAACATTAGCTCATTGCTGACATGCATGTCTTTTCATGTGACGTTGTGTGCACAAGAACAGACCCACAACATGTAATGTTTTGACTAGCATTTTAGGTAATATTGTCAATGGAGATGGTCATTGCACACCGAGCAGAGACCATGTAATGGCTAGCAATGCAGGAAAAGCATGCACATATATAATCAAAATGAATCCATGAGTGCCGTACCACAGACTGTCATCAATGTCCCCCTCTGTGTCCACAGATATTCATACACTCCTATGTGAATGTGCAGCCAT
This sequence comes from Calotriton arnoldi, assembly GCA_963921515.1. Lineage (NCBI taxonomy): Eukaryota > Metazoa > Chordata > Amphibia > Caudata > Salamandridae > Calotriton > Calotriton arnoldi. The sequence goes on along the minus strand of CAWUFW010006750.1, from coordinate 643,832 downwards.
AGCTGTGCATTGCATGCGGATTTGCAAAATTCATAGACAAGTAGTGACTGTGTGTTGATCAAGTACATATGTGTAGCAAGACCATCAGACATGCACAAACATCACAGCAATGTGTGATGTTAGAGGCTCACATGTAGTGACACATACCACCAATGCCAACCGTAATGTGTGACACCCTGCCAAGGGATCTACGTACACACATGTCCAGTCCGGAACAGACACCAATGTGAGAAAATAGTGCCTCCTAATGGCTCTGGACGACTAACACATGTACAGAACAGATACACCACACAAAAGTACAACACACAGATCACATCACTAATACATAATGTGCTGTTATTCCAGACTAAATGCATGAAATGGAACATATATTGTTCATGTGTAAATTAGAGATTTAAAAAAAAAAAAAACGCTATTACCCCTTTGCGGCAATTTTTTCCTTTTCCGGGACGAAAAATACTTTCATGTATATATATACATGAAATATTCCCGCTCAGCGCTAGGCGTGTGAAAAATCGTTGCAAAATGAAAAAACGGGCTGCAAAATGACAGGAAATTATGTCAGTCTGCTTCCTGGCACATGGAGGTGTACAGTACACTTTCACTTTCTCTTTCAGCCACACTGTTACTGTGTTTTGAGAGTTGAAAGTGTCTGCTGTTCTTGGTGTGTTTGAGAGAGTTCTGTGTGCTGTGTACTGTCCATACTGTCCTAGTTTAGTCCTGTGTCTCTGTCCCTACGTGTGAATTGCAACTGTCTGATTGTTTTGACGGGTGTACGTCTCTGGTGTATCTTTGTATGGTTAAGTAGTTATTAGGGTTTGCCTGTGGGTATTTTATTTGGTTTGCCTGGGGGAAGTATTGTATTGGGGTATGTTAGGGCAGGGTAGAGAGGGCAGGATGTCAGAGGGGGCAGTGGGGGCCTTCCTCTGGCTGGTAAAATGTTACCTTCCCAGGATGGTTGAGGCTGGGGGACGCATCCTCATGGGGTACGATGTAAAGGTACGGAAGGTGAGATGGGAGCACATCCGTGAAAAGATGCTGAACATGTTGGGTGTGGACAGGACTGTCCAGCAGTGGAAGCACCGGTGGCAGGACTTTGTTGGCCGTGAGGGTGACCTATTGGATCACCTTGGACTAATCGTCCGGATGCAAGGTGGTAAGTACATGACCAACATCGTATCACATCAGAGGATGAATGCACAGGAAACAAATTATGTTGTGCACAAGTTAGATGCACACATCATTCAAATTGCCATTTGGCAAAATAGCTTGCCTGTCATGAAATACTGTGCCACACCTACATCCTTGATAATTTGGTACAATTCACATGATCAGCTGTCTGCAAATCTATACAAGATACATATTGTGGGTCACCAAAAGTCCTGAGCACGTGACATACCTGTGCGTATATGAATAACCGATTTGACCCTCAAACGTCACGCATATTGATGTGTGAGAGTAGATTTAACAACCATGTAGAATTGGGACAGGTAGTAGTCTGTCATGTCAATCTGATCATGCATGGATGCCCATTACGGCACCAGTGTGACCTTGACATGTGTTGTGTGTAAGACCGGCTCAGCAGATTGCAACCTGCCTGTAACGTGGCAACACACCTGACTATTCCAATGACTGTATTTTTCCATGTAACTATCAATGATGTATGTTATCTTTACAAAATGTGATGTTAATTAAATTAATTGTACCTTTAACATTTTTCCAACAGCAGGAAGAACCTTGATCACACAAGGAGACGTGGATGCATTCATGGACCCACACGCCACAGGTGAGTGTGTTGTCACTAGCTCTGGATAATGTGTCGACATATGCATGCAATGCCACAGCCCCTGTATGTTGTAGTACACATTGTGGATGCTTGTCACATGACAATCACCTCTTGTGTGATGATGCTGCATCAAGTCAAGGGTATTGCACATCAGCATCATGTGATGCAGGAGGACAGAATTGCCATTTCTAACTTGGTGTTGCAACAGACTCATATGAGTCACAACACCATATCTATGTCCAAGCACAGAATGCATGATATGGGTGATGTCATAGACATGTCATAGAGTCAATCACACCGCATCACAAACATCTATGTGCCCTGATATTATTGTGCAATGTTTCCAGATCTGCATCCGCCAATTTCAATTGGAGAGAGTTATATATGATGATAATTTTTTGCAATGAACATGTCACATCTGTTGTTGATCATTATTATGCAAAGTGATGTGTCATTCAGACATAAACTATTGACAGATAACCACATACAAACTTATTGAGAAATAACTAGAATGTACTACCATCACCATATGGTATTTTCCCCCATGGCATCAACTGTGTCACCACAAGACAGTGTGGCATATGCACAAGCCCCTATGGCAACCACAACGTCACTTTCTTCTACTCAGTGGTGGCAATGGTGTGTGCGCATTATTTACACAGCAGCGTTAAGCCACTTAATGTATTGTATCTCCTTGTATCAGTCTCCTTCCATGTGTGCTGCCTTGTAAAGCACACATGAAAAATGCAAATTGCCATTCTTTCTTCATGTACAGGAAGGTATCCCTTCCTGTACATAAACAAACTTTCATGAAAATGCCATTTTGTCACTTTCATGTTTGCTGCATGAAGCAGCACACATGAAAGTGACATTGTGGCATTTCAAGATTGTGTATGTGCATTTTGGTGCACCTTCTCACACATGAACAATACTCCACTGCACGTAGCCCTCCTAGCACCATGGTGCAATGGTGCCTGCGTTGGCGCTAACTTGCTAAACTTAGCACCATCGCAGGGTGAAACGCAAGGCGGCACCACATTCTTGTCAATATGGTGCAGACTTGCATTTCAGAGGTGGCTGAGAGAGGCGTTAAGCCAGAAAGGACAATACATATTTCAGCCACTTCCTTGTACATATCCCCCCATGAGTACGTGTCACAGAGGGATGAATGACATGAAGGAACATCAACAAGTTTCGCAGGAACATTCACACGATGTGGAATAGTTTGTCGGTACATAAATCGGTCACATCAAATACTTGTGTATTTGATGATGAATAAGGCCAATCAATTCAATGCTGAGTCAAATAAGCAAGCCTCTGTAGCCAATAGGAAAGCTTGTACTCACAACATAGTCTTGGACAGACTAATGCAGAGTCAGTGTGGAAGCATGTATTTTGAAATCAGGGTAGGACAATCTCAACACAGGCATCCTTGCAGGCCGCATTTACTTGATGAGTGTTGGACATATGTACACTGCTAAGACCACTCATCATGACACAGTACCATTCACACATGGTCAACTACAATTCCGTGTAGTGACTGTTTTCCATACTGTGTGTGAAAAATGTCGTAAACATGCTCTTTACAGTGACATGCTCAATGGTTCTGCCAATTCACATGCTACTAGTTGGGCATCTGGATATGCCACACATGAAATACAGATTAGTTCACTGATGGATCAGGTGCATGATGGTGATCCTTGCGTAACATTGACTAACATGTGCTCAAACCAGACAGCAGAGCACTTTTGGGCGAGGGTGTTTTCCTTCTCAATACCATAATTGTGTTCACACTGCCACTGTTTTAGGAACAGTGCAGACAAATGTGTGGTTCACATTCAGCATCTTTGCTGTCCCATTGGTTCATGGAACATAAATGTGAAGAGATGGTTAATACTTGTACACACAGCTGCATGCAACATATGCCCTCTCTCCTTGCATGCATGTCAAACTTTTAGCATTGTCCCACAAATTGACAATAACCTGTGTACATGATCTAATCTGGTTGTGTACCTGTGGTGACATCTCCAAGGGCTCACTCATACATTGTTTTTACATTTGCTCAAATGTATTACATGACTAACACTGTTGTGATTAGTCACCAGACTTGATCGCAGACTGTGCAGCCTGCTGTCTTTGGTTAGTTGGAATGGCAGGGTCTGCTATGGGCCTGTCATACTACATACTTGCTGTACTCCCCCTATTGGCCTTGATTGCTGTTAATTTGCAAGGCCAAATTGCAAACAGAAATATACGAATTGTTGTCACTGCACTCTGTGCCTGCCTTGTCCAAGCACATGACTAATCATGTTGTCATGAAGAATAGTACACTTTAGCCCGCATGCGTTACTCCGCAGTGCCATTACCCTGCAGTTTTTACCCCACAAAATATTTTACAACGCAGGGTTGTACACCGCAAACTATTACAACGCATTCCCTATTACAACGCAATTTAGTATTCAAACTCCACCGTTGCATTGTAATGGAGAATGCGTTGTAATAGTTTGCGGTGTACAGCCCTGCGTTGTAAAACATTTTGCGGGGTAAAAACTGCAGGGTAATGGCACTGCGGAGTAACATATGCGGGGTAAAGGATGTTTCCCTGTCATGACCATCCAATTTGGAATACGGCTATGATGTCTTCATGATTTATCAGGTCATGTGTCTATGTGCATGTTATTTGTGATGATGTTCACGTAAGCTATGGCTAATTATTCATAGGTGTGGCAAATATGCATTTTGCCAGCATGTTATTGGAGTCAGGAAACATGACAATTATCATTGAATTTTTTCAGATAACATGTCCCCGGAGGAGCAGCGTCAGTTCCTCCTGCTAAAGGAACGTTATCAACACATCAGGCATGTGGCTAAGGGGTACAAGGCAATGGCCAAGAGGTACAGGGATGAAAGGGCTGCAGGCATATGGAAGTCAATCACAGACAGTACAATGATTGCTGGGAAGACACACACTACTCTGCCTGCATCGTCAACACAGCAGAGCCAGCCACAGCAAATCCCCGGACCATCCGGAGCTCAAATGCCCACTCAAAGGAGAAGGTCTGCTGTCCAGGCTAGATCAGGAGCTGTTCCACGTGCGGCAGCCACATCCTCACACCTGACTCTTCCCCGGTCACAGAGTGCACAACCAGGGACATTCTCCAGAGCTCATACACACCGTGAAAGGTCTGTCCTCACCAGAAGGGAGAGGAGGTTAATGTTCAGTTTGAACATCAGAGTTGCCCAACTTGAACGGGACCAGGATGGCATTAAGGGCCACCTCATGGACATTAAGGGGGCCCTGGGGCTCCCTTATTGATGGACTATGGTCATTTGGTTTCCCACCCTGTCCAGTTCCGCGGTTACCCCCTCCTATTTATCATCCTGTTAACATATTTAGTAGTTAGTTAGTGTTAAGTGTAGATTTAGTGTAGGGATAATGTAGTGTTAGGTGTAGGTATCTTATTAATTTTAGTATTTTATCTTCATGGTGCTTTTGTTTAAGTTTCCGTTTCCTTTGGGAGGAGGGTTGATGTATTTTTTGACTTGTTATTTAAAAAAAAAATATATATATATATTTGTCTAGTATGTATGTTTAGTTAGTTGATGTATAGGGTAAGGTGTCTTTGTGCCGTCAGCAATGTGCCATAAGGGTGGTGGTGGGTTGATGTTTAAGATATGTTGTTCTATGTATAGTCTTAGGTAAGCTAGTTAGTTTAGTGTAGTTAGATGTTAGTACAAGTTAGGTTAGTGTAGTGCAGGATTAGTTGGGATAAATATGGTATTTTTTTAGAAGTGTTTTGTTACAAATAAATTGCCAATGTTTGAGGCTTTGTGCTCCCATTATTTTTTGGGGAGTGTACCCGTACTGTTGGGTTGGTAGTGGATCACGACAGATGCATCCCCCCCCCAATCAATTTTGATGTGTACAATTGTGATTACAGCATCTTCAAGGGACAGGCTACCAACAAACCTCATTTGAAATTCGTTTTTAATAAACTTATTGATGTTTTGGGGAATTCAATCAATCAATTAATCAACAAACAACTGACCCGCTACCTCGAGGAGAACAACATCCTGGACCCTTCCCAGTCCGGCTTCCGCAGCAACCACAGCACCGAAACCGCCCTCATCGCCGCCACCGATGACATCAGGACCCTGCTAGACAACGGAGAAACAGCAGCCCTCATCCTCCTGGACCTATCAGCCGCCTTCGACACGGTCTGCCACCACACACTACGAACACGCCTTCACGTCGCCGGGATCCAAGAGAAGGCCCTGGACTGGACCACATCCTTCCTTTCCGGCAGAACACAAAGCGTCCGCCTCGCCCCTTCCGATCCAAGGCCACCAAGATCATCTGCGGCGTACCCCAAGGCTCCTCCCTCAGCCCAACGCTGTTCAACATCTACATGGCACCCCTCGCCCACGTCGCCCGACAGCACAACCTCAACATCATCTCCTACGCCGACGACACCCAGCTGATCCTCTCCCTCACCAAAGACCCTCACACCGCCAAAGCCCACCTCCACGAAGGAATGAAGGCCGTCGCCGAATGGATGAGGACCAGCCGCCTGAAGCTGAACTCGGACAAGACGGAGGTCCTCATCCTTGGTTCCAACCCTTCAGCCTGGGACGACTCCTGGTGGCCAACATCACTGGGAACAGCCCCGCCACCCACCGACCACGTACGCAACCTAGGGGTCATCCTCGACCCCACCCTCTCCATGACTAAGCAGGTCAACGCCGTTTCCTCATCCTGCTTCAACATCCTCCGAATGCTCCGCAGGATCTTCAAGTGGATCCCCACCGAAACAAGAAAAACAGTCACCCAGGCCCTCGTCACCAGCAGGCTGGACTACGGAAACGCCCTCTACGCAGGAACGACGGCTAAGCTCCTGAGACGGCTGCAACGCATCCAGAACGCCTCTGCACGTCTTATCCTCGACATCCCCCGACGCAGCCACATCACACCCCACCTGAGAGACCTGCACTGGCTCCCTGTCAACAAGAGGATAACCTTCAAGCTCCACACCCACGCACACAAAGCACTCCACAACTCCGGACCAGCCTACCTCAACAGACGACTCAGCTTCTACACCCCCACCCGCCAGCTCCGCTCGACCAGCCTCGCCCTCGCCACAGTCCCCCGCATCCGGAAAACGACCGCCGGCGGCAGATCCTTCTCCCACCTCGCCGCCAAGACCTGGAACACCCTCCCCACCAACCTCCGACAGACCCAAGACCTACTGGCCTTCAGAAGACTCCTCAAGACCTGGCTCTTCGATCAGTAGCAGCACGACCCCCCTCTTCCCCCAGCGCCTTGAGACCCTCGCGGGTATGTAGTGCGCTTTATAAGTGACATGATTGATTGATTGATTATGTAAGAGGAAATGGCAGAGTGAGGCGTTAGCCGTCATGGATTAACAAATCACTCCGCCACTTCAGGAACACAATGCTGCACCATATATACAACATTATGGTGCAGACTTGCATTTCCCACTTGTGCTGGTGCTACACTTAGCAGTGTAGCAGCAACGCAGGCACCCTTGCACCATAGTGCAAGGGTGTCTGCGTTTAGGGGATGATTGTTTATGTGTAGGAAGGAGTCCCTTCCTGCACATTGACAATCCTAAAATGTCTTATTCTCACTTTTATGTGTGCTGCTTCATGCAGCACACATGTAAGTCACTAAATGGCATTGCTTTTAGAGAACATTTATGTACAGGAAGTGACACCTTCCTATACATACAAAATCCATGGCAGATAGCTTTTTCCATGTGTGCTGCACAAGGCAGCACACATGTGAAAAGCAGATATGTGGAGGTAAGATGCATTTCTCATGTTTTTGCCATGTTTAGAGCAGGTTTACCATGGTCGAAATGTATGCACTGCCTCCTATGTACGCTGCCCTTGTACATAGGGTGCTGAGTCAAAAGGAATGGGTGTTGCGGTGGAACGCCCACCACAACACCCACTGACCATCCCTTTGACACTAATCATAGCGTAAAAGGGTGCCTTGTTAACAAGGCAGCGTTAAGTTACGTTCTTTTAACTTTTAACTAAGGCTATTACCCTATCGCCACCACAACATCGCAAAAAGTGAGCTTGTGTTGGCGATAGGGGCTTGCACGAATGGCCCTTCATGTGTCTGTACACTGACGTGAGCATTGTTCCAAATCACAATCAACATCATGGGCATGTAGTAAATTTCTTTCTCAGAGACAGTCTTGTCTAACAGATATGGGCATTGTTTATGTCACACGTGTCAGGCACTCACATTACATATCATGGGCACAGACTAAGCATATTCCCTTTGTCAGATGTTCTTTGATTAGTAGTAATGGCTACCATGAACATGCATTGTTGGCACATTTCAAACATGATTGGTCACAGGCAACACAAATCTTCGTGACTCAATGATTTTTATTGACATGTGCAGTGACTGATGTGGTAGACTGACCCAGTTCTTTGTGCAACAACAAAACATTGTGTGAATGCCCGGGGGGGCACAGAGTCCCTGGGGGAACATGTGCAGAGACATGTTGAGGAAGAGGCAGAGTTCAGTCAGCAGGGTGATTGCAGTGTCATTGAAACAACACAAAATATGGCAAACCATATCGTTGTCCAAGGTGAGTCTCGCAGATTGATTCAGGGGACAGTGGAAGCTGATGTTCCGGGGCATGATGCTAGGCACAGATCCAAGCAGAAACAGTCCATTTGACAGAGATGACTGCTACCGCTGACTTCTTCGCAAGATTGTTGATTCGTCCACATCTTCCTCCTCTGATGTGTCATGTGCCTCCCGTGTGCATGATGGAAGATTGGCTGGGGCACTGTGAGGCAGTGACACATCAGGGGGATGAGATGTGGATGTTGAAGGTGCAGCAGCAGTCATCTGTGCCAAAGGTTGAGGCAGCACTGCTGTGATGAGAAGCTGCAGGGCTTGGAGAACTCCAGCAATGTTTCTGTGGTATGCATCCGCTCCATGTTCTCCATGATCATTCTCAGGTGACGCAACTCCTTGGTGACATCACTGGAGCCACTTTGACTGGACAGTTGTTCTTGTCTCTGAGTCTGTACTCCAGCGATGCCAGCCATGGAATGCTGGAGAGCATGGAGCTGACTATGGGTGCCTGTGATGGGCTCTAGGTGGTCCTGAATGGGACTGAGACATCCACGTACCCCATCTAATTTAGCCGCCAGGCTGTCAAACCCCACCCGCACCTGACCAGCCATCTCCTGCTGGACCTCTACCGCATGACGTTGAAATGTTAGAAGTGGGTCCTCAAGGTCCTGGGAGACAGGTGTGGTGGTAGGTGCTTGCTGCTGGGTGTTTTGTGCAGGGGGTGGAGCTACCACGACTCTGCTGGATGTCCCTGCTTCCGGAGATGGGCTGCCAATGGAGTTGAGCAGCTCTTGAAGGGTGTCCTGGTCGATGGTTGATATGTCTTCATCTTCATCATTGAAGAGTGGGACAGGCTGCTGTACAGGAGGTGATGTTTCCCCCTCTGCAATGTGAAGGTGAGATGCTGTTGTATGTGTGTCTCAAGTATGATAATGCATTGGATCAGTTTACAAGCAGACTGCATGACAATGTCCATTCAGAGTGTTTGGAAGAAAATACCTATTACATGCAGGATAGTGAATCATTGTACAACATCACTGATGTGACATTATAGTTGTAAATTCTTTTCTTACAGTTTACAAGTATGCCAAAAGTGAGTGGCCAATTTCTACACACACGCAGCAACAGTTGTGTACTCTGTTCAGTAGTGACAGTGGTGCATGTTGTACCACATTGTTGTCAATGCAGATTAGCTCAGATTTATGTGTCTGTACACTGCATTGTGGTAGAGTCACCCCTACTCAGTACACTATGATCTTTTTGAAGATTGTTCAGTTTTGGAGGTGTGTATTGCATGCTGCCACACATTGCTGTTGGCAATGCAACATGATTGTTGTTGTGGCATGAGTAGGGCTATCACACTGTTGTGATCTGGGTTAATGTGATGTGCCACATGATATAGGCAGGGAGGTATGCTTGATTTGCCATGATACAAACTGTGTAGATGCATGTTAATATTGTTAAGTCAAAGTGAGTAATGAAATTCTCAGCGATGCATGTTGATCTGCAGGTATGTTACAGCTTCTGTTTTACTGCCCCTTATCCCTTTCACCCAGTGATCCTATCACTTATGTAGATTTACAATGGTGAGATGTTGCGAGCTGGAGGAAATATGGGTCTTGGTCACAGTTGGGACACTTGTGCATTGTTGGACAGCAGATGTCTTTCTTACATCAGGGGTTGTATGGATACGAGGAAGTGACAGAGTGAGACCTGCTCTTTAAAGGATAAACTCCACACTCATCCACTTCAGTGACAGGGGCCTGCACCATGTCTACATGTTTATGGTGCAGGCATGTGTTTCATCATGCACTGGCACTTGACTTGTCACTGTGGCACACAGACAGGCAGCTTTGCAGGGTAGTACAAATATGCATGGGTTCAGGGAAAGAATGTTTATGTGTGAGGAGGGACCCCTTCAGGCACATTAGCAATGATTGACTAATTGCTGTTTATATGTGTGCTGCACAATGCAGTACACATGTAAACCAAAATAGCTTTGGCAATTGTGATTTTTATTGTATGCATGTTGCTTGTCATGGTTTTCCTTGCATACATTGCTTACTGCCCTCCTGTTGGCTTAACCGTTGTGGGTATAGGGCAGCATGACTTTCTATGGGTGTTGCAGGGTGAACAGACAGAAACAACACCCATTACCCTCAATGTTCACACCACGTGCAGTGTGTAAGTGGGCCGAGATTACATGGCTGTGTATTTCCACTGGCTTCTTAGTGGTGCTCAGCCCCTATCACCACCCCAACGTCACATCAGGTGCGATTGGCAGGGTGATGGGTGCTTGGGAATATGCCCCTCAGATGTTTACAATGGATGATACATGCTGTTCTGTTCAGGATTGTTGGATGCCTTTGTTTGTGTGAGGATGTTTACAGACAGGACTGCATATTTGTTCACTGACACAGTTGACTTTCCCAAAATACTTGTTTACATGCACGTCAAGGTGTAATGGACATCTCACACCAGGACTGTGATTACTGTAGAATGCAGTTATCTGTATGGCACATGTGTACACTTTGAAGTAGATGAGGGTATTTTGGCATAAGGGGTGATGGTGACATGTGGCAAGTTGACATGCATTGGTGCTAAATTGTTATCCTTGCTTGGTGTCATACTTAAATTGTCATACTTCTTTACAGGGACATTATAGTTCTGTGAGCATGGCACACAGACAAGACATGTAGATAATTTTTTGTGGACACATTACTGATATGTATGGTCCATAAACTGTTCTGTTGTAGGCATATCCCCCTGCTCATCATATAACATCACATTATGCCTCAAGTATGTTGAATTTGTGCATTGTGGGATATGCACCTTTTAGACAGAAGGCTGCATGATCACTATGTTATGGCAATGCATGTGTTTATGGTTTGCAGACTCACTACATGCTTTCTCACTTGGTGAACATAGGGCTGCATCTCCTGAACAAGCAAAGGGGCACATTGACTGGCGAGGCAGCAGTGTCACGTTGGCCTCCTTGCATCAACACCACGCACATACAGGGCTGCATCTCTTTGACAACAATATGATGATGCACCGTGAATGATACTGATCATGGGCAAAAGTGAGCATGCCACCACCTATGGCAGCCCACATGCACCATTGTGCATGGGTGTCTGAGTTGTGTGCAAGAATGTGTATGTGCAGTAAGCTCCCACTTCATGCACATGTACAATCTTCAAATCAAATCAGACACACGTGCACAATGGTGCATGTGCGCTGCCATCGGTGGTGGCATGCTCACTTTTGCCCATGATCAGTCTCATTCACGGTGCATGTGCGTGGTGTTGATGCAAGGAGGCCAATGTGTCACTCTGCCGCCTCTCCAGTCAATGTGCCCCTTTGCTTGTTCATGTTGCCCTTATTTTGTAGTCTGATATAAATATTTCTTTTTCTATGTTTAGGATGGCTTTTCTATGCAGATTTTCAAGTCTGTGACACCACCAATATGTGTCTTACAATATATTCATTAACTAGGGTGATATGTGGCTATACCCCCAGGGACAATAGCATCTGGGACAAGATCTGTAGTCAGTGTGGGTGTGCACTGAGGGATATTTATCTAAGCATGAGTGACATTGGTCCCATCCACCCCGTCCCCCCAGAACCCCAGTCCCTGGTTGTTATTCACCCTGTTGCTGATGTAGCTAGTCATGTTCAGCACTATTCTGTCCCTGGACTCCAACCACCGACTCCTCGCAGATGACTGCGGACACCTGTTCCTCCAAAGGCATCCAGCTCCTCCTGTGGCACTGGACTCCCACCTCCAGTCTGCAGTGCTGCCTGGTGATTGTTGGACAGTTTCTGCTTGGTCTTGCGCTTAGCATCATGCCAGCGCTTCTTGCAGTCGGTCACTGTCCTCTTGACCTCTGCGACAGCATTCACCTTGGCTACGATGTACTGTCATATTGCATTTTTGGTCCCCAATGACACAGTGGAGCTGACAAAGAGCTGGTGTTGTTTGTCTGTCACCTCCGCAATCAGGATCTCATTATCCTGCTGGCAGCCTGGTTTTCCTCTTTCTCTTCCCCTGGGTCTCTGGCTGGTCCTCCTGGCTGTTTGTGGTATTGGGGGTGTTGTTCTCTCCTGCATTACTGGGTCCAGCTTCCTCCATGGTTCTTTTGGTATTTTTATTTTTTTGGTGGTGTTTTGGGTACTTCGCGGGCATTTTGTAGTTGATTTTCCAGCGAAACGTGAACATCCCGCTAAGATGAGGAACTATCGCCATGTAGTGACGTATTGTAAATACGCCGGTACCATGGCGATAGATTTCAGCGGTACAGGGCGGTAAGGAAATTGCTGCTAACTATTGCTAACGTTAGTTAGCGGCAATTCTTGTACATATACCCCCTAGTACCCTCTGTGGTGGAGTCTTCTGCTTCACTGTATGTCCCATTTACTATGATCTATCAATATGCGTTTCATACAAAGCGTCTCGATTATGAGTGCATCGCTAAATTTTGATCCAATAAAATCTGGCAAATTTTTCCCGGGATAATTATTGGCAGGTCAAACCTGTTGAAATTTACTGGATGGAAAGGCCTGGTAAATATCAAACATGTTGATTTTGCTGCACAAAACATGAAAAACTGCACATTATCACCCATTTTCATGGAGAAAATTGTAATTGCTGATACATTTTGCATCCGATAAATAGCAATCCCCAGAGTATTGTTATTGATAGACAACCAATATCGCACCATTACCGCTGGACTCGTAATACTAAATATTGCAGAGGTGCTATAGAAAACTGTTAAATAAATAAATGATAATAGAACAAGGACTCCTTTTCAACGTGGGTTCAGTATTATCAATGGTAAGTATTATGACAGCACCAGAAGTCCACCCCTATGCCTGTAATGGATGATCCAAGGCTGTCAGGATGTACATCTCTCCTGCCTACAACATACAGCACTACCTTTATTCCGGAAGCCCTTTAAGTTAGGCTCCCATTTACTGATTTACGCCTCTGTTCACGCGCACGTGCATACACCTGAACACCACTGTGCTTGGTAGCGTAGAGGGTCAGAGCACTTACTTTATTTTAGTAAAACTGCCTCCGCAGCATGTTCTTGTATGGATGAGATTTGAAAATGATCCCTCTTAGCTGAGTGAGGATCGATTGCTGCCTCCGAACATCAACTACAGCTCAGGTACCCAGAACATCCATCAATACCCTCAAATCTCAGCCACTTATCCAATTTAAATTTGACATTGTTAAACCATATTCACCCAAGGCCATCCGGGCAGCCTGAAACTCGGGCATCGATTTTCAATCAATGACTGCTTGGGGCGAGGCTTTACACTTTATTCTCATTTTGAATACTGTATCATAGAAATATAATTGCTCATAGTTGGTATGACTCAGTCTTGAATTCGTTTCAGACATTCAACTACATGCCGTATTTATTCCAGTCTTTCTTTTCATATTCGAAATATAATTATTTGCATTTGAATTCTTGAATTGTTTTCACAGTATAACACCATCTGCTTTGATCAGCTCTGGCCCATTCACATAGACTATCTCTAGTTTGAGCTACATTTTGCATTGTGTCCACTAAAATATGTTTTGACCTTAGCAAGAAATCTGTGCAAGAAATAATCTTTTCTTTTCATTTTATGTTGCTGTTACTGTGCACTTTGGGTACATGTTTTTAGACTTGGAAAAAATTGTGAGGCATGCTTTTGTAACTGCTCGCAATTCACAAAAGCATATACAGCAGTCGTCTTCTATACGCAAACGTATTTTACATGTATTTATATCACAAAGAAAACTGAAATAAAAAAATGTCCACTATCATATGTCATTTGGAAGTGTAATGGGTGTTTTCAGGCTTTTGGGGAAGAGTCAGGGTTGTTGCTAGGACTCTGGGTGCCGTAGGTGACATTATGCAGCCTCCCCATCTTGTAATGAGGTAATCTTGGATGCTTCTTGGGGTAGAAGCATCTACACTCCCACAAATTAAAAACTTCTACAGGCGCTTTGCCGATTTATACTATAGCACGAAACCCAAGCATCAAAATCAGTAGGAGCGGGTTTTCTTTTCTTTGTAAGACACATAACCCCTAGAGGAAAATGGTGAATACATTTTAGTAAAAAAAATTCTAGCCACCGCAATAGTAAAAGTAGAGGAGCGACCACTATTTAAAACTTTGGCGATTTTAATAAAAAGTGATTAATGACACTAAAGGAAAAGTTGCGCTTGTGAACATTAACTTGGAAGGTGAGGATGTTTTAATAAGCAACATATATGCATCTAACGAAAACTGGAACACATTTTAGACAACTGTGGACTTTCTGTAATACAAAAGTAATACTGGATGGAGATGTTAATGTGGTATTTGAAACCAAGCTAGATCGTTCATTGACTTCTCCTACTCAGGGAGGGTTTAACCAAGTCAAAGAATTTAAAAATATATACCCAATGCTCACATAAATCCCCTTAACCCCTTAAGCACGTTGGATGGACAGTTCATGTCCACTCATAGTGTGGAGGACATCAAAGGATCGTCCACCACACTAAGCAAAAAGTCCAACCAGTATTTACATCACAAGGATTTTCTTTAAAAAAAATAATGTTGTGATACAAGGGAAATTCCCCCTCGCATCCTGAGTTTATCATTTTTTCAATTACGTGACAATACACAGTTGTAAAAGAAAGCAATCAGCGCAATTCGGTGCCAGCTGCTTTCCCTTTGATCTGTCAATCAATCAACGAATCAATCAATCAATCAGCATTTGTATAGCGCAGCACTGTCACCCCTAAGGGTATCTGGGCGCTGAGGGTGCAGTGTCTCCACCGAAAGCGATGTCTTGAGTGTCTTTCTGAAGTCCACCAGGGAGGGTGATGTTCGGAGGTGGAGGGGCAGGTTGTTCCAGGTCTTGGCGGCGATGAAAGAAGAGTGGCCCCTGCTGCGGCTTTGACGAATGCGGAGGGGTGAGGGCAAGGGAGGCGGAGCACAGGTGTCTAGTGGGCAGGTGGAAGTTAAGTTGATGGTTGATATATGATAGTCCTTGATTGTGGAGAGCTCTGTATGCGGCGGGGCAATCTTGAACTGGCATCTCTTCTGGATGGGGAGCCAGTGAAGGTTTCTGAGGTGAGGGGTGATGTGAGTCCATTTGGGGAGGTCCAGGATGAGTCGGGCTGCAATGTTCTGTATAGTCTGAAACTGGTAAAGAGGGCTTGTGTGATGGTCTGTCTGGTTGATGGGAAGCCATCTGAAGAGTCTGCACTCTGCATGCTCTATGCAAAGGGTGTGGAAGCAAGAGGAGGCGACTGTGTTAGCTTGTCATTTCATGGTCAGTTGCCTGTCGAGGATGATGCTGAGGTTGCATGCATGGTCTATTGGTGTGGGTGTTGGTCAGAGTTCTGCTGGCCTCCAGCTGTGGTCCCGTATGGAAGTGTTCTTCCCGAAGATCAGTAGTTCTGTTTAGTTGGAGTTGAGTTTGAGGCAGCTGTATCGCATCCATTTGGCTACATTGGTCATGGCACTGCAGAAGTTGGTTGTGGCATTGGAGGGGTCCTTAGTGAGCGAGAGGATTAGATGAGTGTCATCTGTGTAGGAGATTACGTTGAGTCTGTGGGATCTGATGACGTCTGCGAGGGGAGTCAGGTAGATGTTAAACAGGGTGGGGTTGAGGGATGAATAACTCTGCCCCAAGCACTGATCAGTGTGGGAGAGGTGCCCTTTAAAAGAGGACCATGTCCCCTTTTCAGCGGTACCTGCTCTTATTGGATCCCTGCTTGTGGATCACTCTCAGTGGATCCATTCACTAGACTCTAGGGATTCATTTGCAAGGGAGAGGACCCCAAAGCAATGGGCAAGTGCTCTCCCCTAAGGAAAAAAACATTATTTCTGTCCCCCTGGTGTGAACTTCCCCCATTCTTTCCCTTAGGGGGGCAGAAAGCCCACTGGATGCCAGGGATATTTTGGTAAATAAAACAAGAGGTGGCCCATCCAGGCATTGAGTCTTGCCCTACCCCATAATGGCCCAATAGACTTTCTGCTCCCTAGCAAGCAGATTGGGGGGATCTAGCCCTATCTACTCCTCCCCCAGGAGGAGCAGAAAACCTAGTAGATACAAGAGATAAAATAAGTAGACGTGAATTAGTCTGTCCAGGAATCAGGCCGAACCCCTACCGAATAACAGCCCAGCAGTATTTATGCCCTCCTTGGGGGGCAGACTGAGGATTCCACCAATCTTCCATGCAGGGAAGCAAAAACCCACTAGACACCAGGAATATCTGTTTTACAGAAGAATTCGGGGTAGTCTGTGTGTCTACCCAATCTGTCCCCCCTCTCCCAGGGGCAGAAAGAACACTAAAACTGAGATTTTTTTTTTTTTTTAAAGGGATTACAAATAAGGGGTGACTAGACCTGCCCAGGCATTGGGCTGTGAATCCCATCCCATAATGGGCCCAACAGTTTATCTGCCCCTGGGAGGGGTAGAAAGCCTAATAGACATCAGGGAAGAATGGTACAAAAAATGACAGGCAGCCCACCCAGGCATCATACTGTGCCCTCATCCCATAATGCTCTAAATAGACTTCTGCACCCAGTGAACCCACTAGACACCACAGGAACTTGAGAAAGCAAAGACCTTGGACTTCTTGTAAAATAAAAGTATAATAACTATTTCTCCAGTATGCTCTGTTTTTGTTGAACCAAATTAATCCCATTGTTACTCCGAGGATTACAGATGCTGTCCATCTGCCTCCCTATGACCAACATTTCTCTGGGAATATGTAGAAAAACCGAGATTCATTGAAACAGGGGAAATAGGTCAAGGAAGAAAGAGAGACAAATAAACAGCCCAGACATCAAGGACACTCCAGCTCTTGAATTAGTAGGTAACAAGTATTAGAAAGAGACAGAAAGTGGTGACAAATGTGTTTGCCAATTTTGAGATACTAAGCTAAACTCACCCTCTCTGTGTCTTTGGGTCTGCTGATTTGGAGGATGAGAAGCTCGGCTGGTTCCACTGGAAGGTAAATATTTAATGACAAAGGCTAGAATTACAAAAGCAACATAACAATTTGCAAGTATTCACGAAAGGGGAACCTGAAAGCAAACATGAGGAAAACAAGAATGGTGTAGTGAAGGGAGGGCAAAGTGAACAAAATCATAGTAGCAAAAAAAAAACACCAACACAAGATGCTGTGAGGCCCAGTGTTCTTGTGCAGGGGTATTTATACACTGACTCTACTTGAAGTGTCCCAGAAGAGGACTGTAGGGATCTAGGTGTACTATATGATATGGCTGTGGGGTCTTATCGTGGAGTACACTCACAGATATCATCTTGGGTCCAGTCAGTATCATTTACTTAACCTTAGTTCAACCCTGGGTAGCTGTGGCTGCGAGCAGTAAGGCTTCGCAAAATAACTTAGTGCATTTAACAGGACCAAACAAGGAAAGAAGAAACTCACATACCAATAAAGAGACACAACATCAATTTATAAAAATAGAGCTTATTTTTTATGAACTTTTAGAGACCTTGATCATCAAAATCCACCAGAGGGTTCTGGAGATACAGTTTTTAGAAGCTTTTAGCACTTTTAAATGTAACTGCAAACAAGCATTGGTCAACAAAATGTTTGTAAACTTTTAGAAAGTTTGGCAGACTTAGTATGAATTCTCCGGCCTGGGTTGGGCGACCAAATCCAGCATCGAAAAGGTCTAGGGGGCCAGAAAGGATACTTTGGACAGTTACAAGTGGCCCTTCAAAGGAGGCTTCACCTTTGAAGCTTGCCTTTTGGGCTAACACCTTGAGTGGCCTCCCTGGAAGAGGAGGTAACACCCTGTTCTGCTGCAACTGCCTTTGTTTCCGGGCCTGGAAGTCATTCACACATCTTACCAGGAGGTCAGAAATCTTTCTATTTATCAGGGCCATTGTGAGGCCACTGTACTAGCTGGAGTGCAGAGGAGCAACTTTCTTAAAGTTGCTAACTTTAATAGTGACTTTAAATCTGGCCTGGGCGTCAGATCAGATTCATGCCATGATTAATTGCATACCTTACTTGACCTTGTTAGTCCCATTCAGAGGTTAGCCGGGCTGGGATGTCAGTCGGTAACCCTGTGTTAACCAATGGGACTCCTAACCTTTCCACAGCAAAACAACAATTTGGAAGCGTTAGTTCTAAGACATGTTAAAAATCATATGTCCTACTTAGGAATATATAGTTCTCTCCCATAGGGCTCCATAGGCCTTCCTTAGGGGAAACTTACATATATCCTTAAGGAAAGTAGTGGTTTTGCCATTAGGTGTTATGGCAAAGTCAAACTAACAGTGTAAAACACTGCTCTTTCGGTCTGCAGGGGCAGGCTGGGGTACATTTTGTCTCTGTCCCAAACAGGGTGGCACAAACAGTGCTGAAGCGCTGGGTGAACAAGCTGCCTTACATCCTCTGGGTACCTGGGGTACCATGTACTAGGGACTACTTGCCAATTGGGTGTATCCCATTTAACATACTTTGGTATAGGGTTAGAACGCTGGCACTGAGGTCTGGACAGCAGACCTCAGTGCACTCTCAAAGTTGAAAAACCAGCTGGTAATAGTCCAAATGGGGCAAAACAATTGTGTGTGGGGGGGATACTGCACAAAGGCCTGTTTCCTTACAAGGACCTTAGAGAGGTGAGTACCATCTTGGATAGGAAGCCTCCAACCCCATGTCTGCCAAGTTCTCAATGGTCCCTGCACACAATTTAACTACAAAGAAGTCAACCTGAATCACCTTTCATAGTCCAAAGAAAGCAATGTCTTTAGTGAGTTCTGACATTTACAAGAAAATTATATAGGGAAAAAAGTAGCAGAGAAGGTCCTTTATAGGTGGAAAAATATAGCATGATAAACATATTGTTTCCATTCATGGATAACAGACTAACTAATCTGTTGCCAAAATGTATTTGTGGTTTTATGAAAAGGACCCATGTTAGAGATAGCATAGGGCTCCTTATAAAAAACGATTGCCTTGCAGAAAGATAATTCCATACCACCTCAATTATATCTTTGGGCTCTGAAAAGGCATTTGACAGAGTTGATTGGCATTATTTGGAATGTGTGCTTCGTAACTTTAACTTTGGGAACAATTTTATCAAATTATTAAAAAACTTTTTTCTCCAATGCTAGAGCAAGAGTAATCACTAATTAAACTATATTACAATGTTTCTTTTTCTAAGAGGCATTAGTTCAGGATGCCAACAACCCCCTTTTCTATTTACGCTACCACTAGAATCATTAGCTATTAAAGCTTCAGATATGGAGATAGAGAATCTAAAACAGTATTTTATCCTGACAACATGATGCTTGCAATGAGGAATCCAGACATGTCTGGTAGCCCACTATTAGAATTATTGGAAGAATTTGGTTGGTGCAACATCTGGGCAGAAAATAAATTGGAGCAAATGAGAATTTCTCAAACATACTCAGACTCAATATCCAGCACATTTTGCTAATTGCAAGATAAGATCATCCCGAGAAGGAATTAGATACGTAACAACAATATTTAATTTGAAAAAGAATAAGTGCTGGGGCCTAAAGTCCTAAGAACCTGCCTCAGGCAATGGTGAATAGCAAATACCAAGAAAGAGTTGACTTTTTGCCACCTGATGCCTATCGCACTTCTGAATGTACTTTTCATCCTTATATTCTTCCTCTATCACTGATTTCCCATCTGTCACTGTTTTCTGCCTTTCTCATTCTTGCTCTGGGTGAAAGTATGATTAGAAAAAATAAGTCTTGGTCCTTAAAAATTAGTGGCAGTGTCCACCACCGGCACAAATTAAAAGCGAGAAGGACAGCCCATACACTTACTTAAAGTTAAATATCTTGAATTTTTGTTAGGACTAGAAATTGGTTGGAAAGGATATCTTGTGAGAAGCAAACATACATGCTGTTTACTAGTCCAGCTAAGCTCAGGTAGCACTTCTCTTTTCTTAATTGATAACAGATTATTATATAGTATATTACATTCAGGTGGGAAAGACAGTGGTTGGCACCTTCTCTTTTTTGAAAACCTGTCCTTTATTTGACTCAACTTCTTTTGGGGTGTCCTTTCTGGGAGAATATAACTTAGTAAATCGTAATGTATCGTATTGTACTCCAATGCAAGATATTCAACAAATTTCTTGTCTGACAATAACATAATCTAAGCATGTCCCTAAGGCCATAACTATTGCTTCATAATAGTGGATAATGCCTCATGATACCCCAAATCCATTCACCATTGTGGTATTACAACTATCCGCATTGCATAATTTGTTTTATTCTCCCGGGTGGAATGGCCAAAAAGAGTAGTCAGACCAAATATATAATGAAAATAATCTGGTAAAATATGTGTTAAATAAAGTTGCACCTGCACGATGTAAACCAAATTGTACAACAAAATTTCTTGAAAAAAACAGTAACATTCTAATTCTAATATTCAGGCCCCCTTACTAACATTCTACCCAAAAGGTTGGGTATTACGGTTGCTACCTTCCATTGGTTACAAAATGCTGGCCTAATGGCAGAGGCCTTATCGGTTCATAGCATGTATTAATGATGTCACATGTAGAGTGGCATTATCAGGGAAAAAGAAGGATGAGGTCTGTGTTGTGTCCTGTGTTTATGTGCCTTAAAACTCTAGTGGCTCTCATCAGTCTCCTCACAAATATTACATAATCTGATGGCTGTGGCTAATAAAGTTTGTGACACTGTGCGTTCAGTCAAGCGTTTAGTCAATGGTTACATGCTGACAAATAAAGACGTGTCACCCAGCAAACTGCTCGTGGTTGCCATGCACTCCACAAGAAGCGGTTTACAGTTAACGTATGTGGAGTCAAAGCACAACTCCAGCTTTTGAGAGACCCATGGAAAACGTGAAGGCCCTAGAGAGGAGCATAGTCAGTGAGCCTACCAAAAATCTACTGGTAAGGGCAAAAGAAGAGACACTGAGCCACAGCATAACTCAGAGCCAGCACCAATACAAAGCAGACACATTAAAGGCAGAGATGACCAGGTGTAAAGAAACGCTAAAGGCAGCGACGGCAATGTATGAGAAAGAGCTAAAGACAGTGACAACCGGAGATAAAAAGTACAAACATACTTACCAGTATGAGCGAGGGAAGTGTCACACGACCTCGTATCGGGTGTGACGACCCAGCTCGGTTGAGCCGCTGATGAATGCAAAGTGGCAAGAGGCATCCAATACTCTGAAAGGCCTTTGGAATAGTAACATTTTTCAATGGCTGCTGATGAGAGCGCCAAATAAGGTGCAGATGCATTCCTGAAACCACCACTTCCTTTCGATACCGCCAAAAAGAAAAATATTGGCGCCAGATAGACTGCCTGGATTGAAATGTTCGATGACTTTATAGATGCTATAGAAGAAGCAGATGACAAAAAGATCATCAAATACTTAAAGAACCTTGCAGGTGACGGAGTAAAAGAGTTGATAAAGAAAATACTGTTAAATCAAGAAGATGTTGAAGGCCAAGCTCAATCCAATGTCGAATTTCAATTATGAAAGGTACACTTTCAACCTAAAGAGACAGCAACCTGATGAGATGATGGAAGAGTTTGTTGAGAGATTTGATACATTTGTAAAGCACTGCAAGTTCAATAGAGTCAATGAATAAGAAGCCATGCATCTTAGAGTCATTGATGGTTGCCTCACTGACTCATTCCGATGACATACGCTGAGAGAAATGCTCAGTTTGGTGAAAGTGCTCATGGCTGCAATAGCAGAGGAACGTGCCGATTGACAAGCTGCTGATATGGAAGCTGGAACAACCCAAAATTAATCAGCATTGCGCATGGAAAATAAGCAGAAACACAAAGCAGAGGCCCACCGAGTGATGTCTCAGAAGAAAAAGAAATTGTGTTTCCGCTATGGATTTTCCCTTCCACATGAAGGTAAATGTCCTGCTATCAGACAAATATGCAGAGGCTGAGGGAAGGAAAACTATTTAATAAAGGTTTGCAAAACAAAAGAGAAAGTAGGTGCATCACAAAGAGACGAGAAGATAGACGCCAGAAAGTTCCAGAAGCATTCTAGCCACTCCCACAAGACCAACAGCAACATTGACTAAGGCAAGTGGAAACAAAACAAAGACGAACGTTATCAAATTCATCGTCCAATGGTTCATTGACATCATCATCGAGTGATGACAAGGAAAATGGATGTGTGATGGTAATGCCAGTCACAGATCGACGTGAGCATGTAGGATTGGCCACTTGGAAGAAAAATCACAAGTCTGAAAAGAATCACCACATGAAGCAACAAGTTCCTGTGGATGTTGTTCTAAAATCACGCTCAAGGTAAATTGGGTCCCCTACAACTTTCATTATAGACAGTCATGCATTGATAAACATCATGCCAGCAGAAAAGTACAAAGAACTGTCTCCAATACCAGAACTCATACCGTCAGGAACCAAGGAGTATACCTGGGCAGCTTCTACACCCTTGCAGAGTAAAGGATCTTTTGTGGCGATCATACGGCACAAGAAAACAACAGTGCAAGCGCTGCTTCATGTACTCCCAGGTACTTCGTCAAGTGTGTGCTTAATAAGTTTCAACACTACTGCTGACATGGGACTGATTATTATCAACTACAACTTGAATGCCCATTTTTAATAGTGAATAAATTACCGGCATTGTTTCATGGACTTAGGGAACTTAACACAATGAAGGTACAGCTTCACATTAATGAAGGTGTGTGCCCCTTTGCACAGTGACACCATCGAAATGCTTTTCACTTACAGGAAGCCATTGAGAAAAAACTAGAAACACTGCTAAAGCATGACATAATTGAGCGCACAACTGGTCCGAGACTGTGGGTTTCACCCATTGCAATGGTGCCAAAAAAGGACAGTGGAGGTTCAGTGCCCATTTGTGTTGATATGCGAGAGGCCGGCAAAGCAATCGAAAGAGAAAGACATCTAGGTCCATATATTGAGGACATGATCACACAGCTGAATGGCGCCAAAGTCTTCTCCCACCTTGATCTGAACAAAAGTTATCATCAACTAGAACTGGAAGAAAACTGTAAATATATTACTACTTTTTCAACTCCTATTGGTTTGTTCATATATAAAAGACTCAGTTTAGTTGTGTCGCCAGCTGCAGAAATCTTTCAAGATGTCATTCATCGAGTAATTCAGCCTGTTACACATGCTTTTAACTACATTGGTGACATACTGGTGTTTGGGGCTAAATGGTGTCATGTCCTTTAGGCTAATCCTATCATGTATACCCATGTTACATACATTTGTCCCATACTCACGACAATAACGATTCTAAACAGGTGACCTTTTACCTAGTAGCTTGCTCCTGTCTCTTTGGCACCAGGCTCTCGGTACTCTATCATAATCCCTGTACCTGACGTACATAAACATGTCCCCAGGCACGGCAGAATTATTCTGTATAAGGGTCACCACTTTTTTCATCCTTGGCCAACAGCCAGCTGTGCATGATCACACTTGTTTAGAAAAGCATTGGTAATTGTTTTCAAAACATTTAAGAATGTTTTCAAAACATCCATGACTGTTCTAAAAATATATTGATCTAGAAAAAAACCCTGGAGTGCCCACTTTAGTATAAAAGACCCTCACTCCCCCCTACAAATTAGAGGAGAATTCCTTCCAAGCTGACACGGGGTCCTGCATGCTGAATCTTCGACACGCAGAAATCTGACATCCCTTGCAGGGTGTCATCCTTGAAGCAGAGACGAGGTCCTTTGTTCTCAACGATCAGGTGAGGGGGCTGGTACATCCCTAGGGGTTTCTTGGCTACACACATATATGCATATACATGCTACACATACAGATCTAGGCTCGGTACATTTAGGCAAATTACTTAGAGCCCGCATTTTAAGAATATGCAAGTGCTACTGTTTTTATCTGTACTGCTTATGTTCATATTATTAGCACTATGGTAGAAATGTATCTACTATTTACTATATTGGTACTAGTGATCTCTTTCGTATGCTTCTGTCTCCTGATTGTTGAAACACACATGTTTTACACAAGGCTGTCGCTGGACCAATAAATTCTTGTTGAACCGTTCTAATCGCCATCCTGTGTATTTTCTGAGAGAAAGCAAGCACGAGTGTCTGAGCGAAACGTACTGTACTGTTTTCCACGATCCCTGAGGAATCAGGGTTGTCATGGTCGGTGGTTGCCAGAGACTACCTACACCACTGTAGAATACAAGGGGGTGGTAGTGGCACTGTAGAGCTAGCTGGTCTAACGACTGACATATCCTGTGGGGGTGTCCAGAAGCGATTGCAACACCACACCCTCAGTTTAGGTCATCCAAAACACGCAGGTCCTGGGGGACTCCTAAGAACTTCACGACATGGCGCCGCCAACGTTGGTTTGGTTCTTATATTAACAGTGAAAATCTGAGTAGTTCAGTCGTGCTTTCCCAGAAAGCCCTACTCACACTTTTCAGAGACGTCTGAAGTGGGAAGGGAAATCGCCTCAGCTGAGCAGACATATTCTGTGTATTGGCTGAAGGTTTAGCAAGCTTGTAAGGATAAAAAGTTCCCCACATTGTGCAAAATACTTAGTGACTGAAGGTTTTCTTCTCCTGAGAATGACTGAGTCATCGAGGGGTGGTTCAGACTCGGGGGAAGAAGAAATACCTAATGCTCTTAACATTACAGAAAACTGCAGACATGCACTTAGTATGAAATTGTTGGAACACGGCGTACCAGCAACAGGTGGCTGTGTTACCTTCGTGATTGAGGCACATGAGGTGTTCGGATCGGAGGTATTCTATTCTTGGGTTTAGTTCCCACCTGCAGATGCGGTGACTAATTTGTTTCACATATACATTGTATTTGAACCACCAGATGAATACATTCCATACGAAGACATTGAAGTCCCGTTAACTTACCAGCAACACAGAAACTAGTTTAAAGGTGCCCTCCCACACACAACATCTGTTGTGAGACTCGGTCCGCTCAGCATAGAAGGAGCAACCTGGCCGGTCTTATCGACATACACTTCACATCCTGAGATAGATATACTACCAGTGGATAAAGTCTGTGCAATATACAAAGACATAGTCAGGCTATACAGACACATTGTCCAGTTCTTCATGCGAACATTAACAGTCCAACCTGTGAGAAATGCTCCAGCTGGTCCACATCTACAATTAACCCACAGACACTGAAATCAGTAATAGGGACAATTCCTTCCAAACGGGAGCAAATTCCGTTCTGGATTGCACAAAAAATAGCACAGCTGGAAGCAGTATTTCCCCATATGGATCAGCAGGAAATACATAGAATGCTAACCATTTGCTTGCCAAAGGGAATGGTTCCCTCATTTGAGGATTGTACCACTTGGGGAACAATCTTTGCTGCAGTTTACGTCAGAGTACACGGTACCCCTTCCTTAGAAATTGTTCCTGATGTATTGAAACAGATACAGAACGAGCACAGGGTAGGACCTGCCCTGGACTTGGGAATGAAACTGATGGGTAATTTTGCCCAAGTCTCTGCAATCATGCTGAGCAACATAAAGGGGGAGGCAGCAGCAGTGGCCATACACAGCCACCTAAGGGAAACAGCTCCTATATATAGGGAGTGAGAATTACCACAAATTATTGAAGACTCCTATGCTGCATTAGGTAGAGATAATTTGGGAACCAAAGCCGGGATGCCACAAATGGAGGTAGTCCCGACAAAGATAACTCGAAGCAAGCACCTGCTTCTTCTAAAAAGAAATGGGAAAACAAAAATTCTAATAATAATAATTCGGAAAAGAATTCATGATCAAGGGGTGGGTCTCCACAATGGGAGTCCTCTGAAAAGAGGTACAACCATAGGAATCGTGATAACATTAGGAAACCTGATAGGTATCAGGACACTGATACACATTCCTTTAATTCCTTTCAGGGTTCATCAAAAAATTTAGAGAGGGACGGGCGATCAGAACAAAAGCAAGAAGATCGACCAAAGACAAAAAGGGAAACACATTGCACTTCAGATTACATTATCAAACAGGAAGAGCAACCTAAAGCAAAACCTCAATTCAAAAAGAAGAAAGTAGCTGGCTTAAAAATTAGACATGCCCAGGTTACTGAGGACTCAGCTTCTGAACAAGGAATGGGCTCTGACGATGCTAGACAGCACAGCAGAAGTAACAATAGCTTGCCAGAACCTGAAGGATTTTCTGGTGACAGCAGTATTGAATGAACACATCAGGGTGGAAACAACTGATACCAGAGTTAGTGTCCCGCATAGACTGTAGGAAATTACCCTTCAAATAGAGAGGGACATCTCAAGAAAGGTTAAAGGTCTCTTTTGGGAGAATTTGACATATGGATATGACATACTGCTTGCAGAAAAAGATTGGCCGCCTGAGTTTGTGATGGAGTGCCCAAAAGGGCAAAGCGTCATTTGGCCTGCTTTCTCCGACCTCGTTCCAGAATCTTTAAAACACTCATACCCGCAGGAGTGAGTGCTAGCACTGGCATTATACCGCAACCATGTAGGGTGGGACATAGAGTCTAATCACCACGAAATCCCATTAAAATCTACTCCAAATCCACAGAGACAGTACCCTATAGAGAATAATGCAAAAAGACAGGTCAAAGAAATTCTAGACCAACTTGAATGCCAAGGTGTGATTGAGACTTGCACCTCCCCGATGAATAATCCTTTGTTTCCAGTAATGAAACCTGACAACACATATCGTCTAGGTTTAGATTACCGACATTTAAACACATGCACACGAACATTTGTAGTTCAAAATGCACATAGTGCTGCATTAATGAATAACATTGTGCGGAAGAAATACAAAACAACATTAGATATCTCGAATGGATTCTTCTGCCAAAATATAGCTCCAGACAGCAGATATTTGACAGCATTTTCTGCCCTCTGCACTCAGTGAAATTTTTGTCGTTTGCCTCAAGGGTATAAGAACAGCCCGGCGCTATTCTCTGCAAGAGTGTCAGAAATAGTACAAACATGTGATGAGGAGGCAGTGTCCTATGTAGATGACATCTTTCTGACGGACAATGAATTACTTGAACAATTGAGCAGGGTGAATAACATAATTGTGGGATTCGCCAATTTGGGCTACAAATTTAATTTCAAGAAATCTAAAATTGCCCATCTCAATGTCCTGTTTTTGGGATATGAGCTATCAAGTGAAGGCAAGAGCCGGGCAGCCAACTTTTTAGAAAAGTGTGCGCTGCTCCAACCTCCAAAGACTCTCAAAGGTTTGCAATCCATATTAGGATTTCTAAATTTTGGCAGACCATACGGCCCGATTCACAGAAGTAATCTAAGACAAAATCCTAAACTTACTACTTTTGGTATTCACAGAAGGCATTTAGTAGTAGTAAAGTTAGGATTTTGTCTTAAGTCTGTCTTAAGTCTGTCTTAAGTCTGTCTTAAGTCTGTCTTAAGTCTGTCTTAAGTCTGTCCTAAGTTTGTCTTAAGTCTGTCTTAAGTCTGTCTTAAGTCTGTCTTAAGTCTGTCTTAAGTCAAACTTGAGACAAAATCCTAACTTTACTACAACTAAATGCCTTCTGTGAATACCAAAAGTAGTAAGTTTAGGATTTTGTCTCAGATTAGTTCTGTGAATCGGCCCCATACATTCTAGATTACCCAGAAAAAGTAAAACATTTCTACGACTTAATCAGACCTGATTTCACACCACACCAGGGGACACAGCAACACACAGATACTCTCCGTACATGTCAGGCTGATATGATAGCATCTAAACACTTGCACACACATGTAAATTCTACAAACTTGGTGATCCGGGTCATCCCGGTTTTATCAGAATATACTTACATCACTTTCAATGAAGGTGAGACAGTTCCAATTGCATACAAATCACATTTATACACAAATGCTGAAATTCGATTTGCAGCAAAAGAAAAAATACTGACCGCAGTACAGACTGCTGTAGTGACTGAAAGAGCTCTAGCACAGGGGAAACGCATAATTGTTGTAACCCTGTTACCAATTTTAGAAGCTGTTACCAAAGCGAGCACTGCAAAAGGAAAAGCACTGCATCCACGATGGATACAATGGGCTAATTCTCTCACTGCAATGGATGTAGATTACAGATACAATTCTACATTAAAAACGCAAGCGTTCGTTCAGTACGAACAAGAATATTCTCTGCCGAATGAAATCTTGCCTCTAGAGAAATATGAATACATCATTTACACTGACGGATCTGCTCAGCCAGCCGTAGGAAGTAAAAAGCAATATAGCGCAGCATGTGCTATAGTGAAGGGTCGTATGCAGGATGGTAAATTCCAGCCCAGCAATACGACTACACAATCTCTAGGAGATTGTACCGCACAGCTGGCAGAACTGAAAGCCCTGATACTGGCATTACAGTATATGGATCGGGAATTCCCCACACTGATAGTGTGCGATTCGTTTTACTGCGTGCAGTCCTACAATGAATATCTTCATTACTGGGGCCAGAATGGGTTTAGAGATTCCAAGGGTTGCACAATTAAACATAAATTGTTATGGGAACAAGTGGCAAAGCTGAAAGCAAGCCTGCCACAGGCTCAAGTTATTCACACTTTGAGTCATCAGCGTGTTGGCGTACACGTTGAAGGGAATTCACTGGCTGATGAAGCCGCCAAGGCGACAGTGCGAACTGCTGCCATTGCTGCAATCAGTCGTTCTAGCACGAGGATAGACGGAGACATACTGATAGCTGTAAACGCCTCAAACAACGGCTCTGCCGTGGCGAAAGGCTTTCCACTCAAAAATTCCTATAAATTAGATGCGCAAAACACACCGTATGCTCAAATTCCAGGAGTGGGGGATTGAGTTATACCAAACATGGATCGCAGATTAGGTTTAATACTAGCTGTACACAAGGGTCTGGGCTCTGCGCACGCAGGAGTCACTGCTACAGTTTCGTTACTGAAGTGGTGATTCTAGTGGCCAAGTTTGTCTAAACAAACAAAGGCTTATGTCTTAGAGTGCGACATCTGCCAGCAGATGAAAGGTTCCACTGTAGCTCGGCCACCACAAACACCATTACTCATTTCAGACAGACCTCTCGCATGTGTCTATTTGGATCACTGCGGCCCCTTAAATTCAGATGGGGCTTAATATTACATCTTGGTGGCAGTGGATTCATGCTCTAGATTTCTTTGGGTTTGTCCTCAGTGCTCGGCTGACGCTTGAACTGTTATTAAGGATTTGCGAGTCTTCATCGGGACATACGCAATGGGCACGTTACATTCCAACCGTGGCCCTGTATTTAGCTCTCGGGCTTACAAGAAAGCCATGGAAAGTATGGCCTTGGTCTTGTGGTACTCCTCCCCCTACCATCCCGAGGGAAATTCGGTGGTGGAGAGGAAAAACCAGGACCTAAAGCAATCCTTAACAGCAAGGGTATTAGGTGTGGACGGTAGTTGGGTCAATCACCTATATGGGGTCCAGAGGGCACTTTACAATATGCCAATAAAATCCTTGGGAGGACGTACCCCCTATGAGATCCTGTTTGGGACAAGAATGTGGGCACCTGACCTCGACTGTGCCAGCACAATGGCAGATGTAAAACCATTTAAATTGAATGAACGTTTGGTGGTTTCACAGGAACTCAATGAATTCCCGGCATTACAAAGCAACATCCAAGTAAAACCCACCGCCATTAGGGAAGTGACGCCGGTTCCGGCAAGACCTGTCTGGGTCCAGAAGATTGGGGACCTGGTCAGAGAAAAAATCAGGGACAGGAAGGAGTTTGGGCCATCTTACAGAACACCTGTGCCTGTCCTGGTGGTTCAAGGAACAAGAACAGTACTTCTTCCGCCTCTTGCCGGCAAAAAAGATAAAAAAGTTTCATCTCCATTGATCTGATCAAACCACACTATGTGGCCGATTCTCAACAGCAGGCCACGTGTAGCCCTGAGTAGCTGCAGATCTCCTCTCGCTACTATACAGGAAGTTCAGATGGAAAGACCAATAACGTTTCAAGACTCCTCTGCGCAAAATACCGGAGTAGCAAATAACGGAGTACGAATCACACCGGTTGAAATTGAACAACATACAAATGAAACTGAAAGGCAAATTGCAATTTGGCTCAATAATGAACTTTACATCAATATGTCTTCACAAGAAGCAACTGCCAGTTCCACAAACACTGCTGAGCTCCCAAAGATAGATCGAACTGTGTCTGGCTACTTCACCAACTTTGATGACTTTTCTTCAGATCCAAGTGAACCTGAGCAAACGCCACCCATCTCTAAAAAAAAGAACAACTTCGACTATTCTGTCTCTGGTTGAAAAAGGCTTACTTGGTGTCCCCTTGGTTGCATCTTTGGTTTGCATTAGGGATCCTATTCCTGTTAATTTGGATTGGTATAGTAACTGTCTTTTTCCTACTACTGAATGGACATTACCTCCCACAACGCTCTGCAGTACAACCTGTGAATTTGGTCCTGAAACCACATACTTCATCACACCATGAACAGAGAGAACTGTCCCTAGTGAACATTTCAGCAGTTCCAGTACCGGATGGTATAGTTTGGGATAGAGTTTCATATGATGTATTTGGTCCTACTGAACATTTGAAAATTCCACATGTATTTAAAATTTCAATGAATGATTTCATTACCCCGAGTACACTCTCAGATGATTGGGACATTGAGACTGTAAATACTATGCTCTCAGATTTAGAACAATCTGCTGCATTTTCTTACAGGGAATTGTACGAAGATACACCTGACTTCGACAGTATGTATTGTTACCCGCATTTAGGTCATCACTTTTTGCACAGAGCTATTGTTCCACGCACTGTAAACACTTACCATCAATGTGAACATTGCCAGACACCACCGAAAGGTAGTTCTGCCACATTCGCACAGAAATGTGCATACTTTTCAGGGTTCAATACATCAGGCCCAATGTCATACTACTATAAGTTAGTACAGACTAATGCAACCGCGAAAAAAATGATGCTGACAAATACCAAGCTCATATATTCAGCACCTTTCATCTCCCAACTGTCTATACAAGGTTTCGACTATTGGAGGGACACAATAGAAAAAAAAATCCATCTGGGGACGAAAGATTGGCAGGGTCAGGGAACAGAGGCTTTATTTAGAGCTTGCCTCATACCATTACAGATAATATTCCTGAACAGAACAGTGCAACAAACTACCTGTTACAGGTTTGCAAAAATTAAAGACCTGAAAACACCACGCATCCCCTCGCCCATACCTATTGAAGGTATATCGAATGACACACTGATTAGTGAGGAGGAACTGGGTACAATGATACAGAATGGTACATACAATTCTTCAGCTCCCAATTGGAAGGGATGGTTGGTTTGGCCTATCAACACAAATAGGTGTCAATCAAGATTCAGGGGTACCACCAGAGGGTTTAGTATCCATAGGCCTGACCCACGCTATGTACACGCAGACAACCCAGCAGTAGTGACTTCTTATAGTGTTGGGAAGTTAGTTGTGCCTAGAATGGCTAAAAACCTCAACATTAAAACAGGTGAAACAACACTTGTCCCTTCTAGCAGACAACATGGATCTTAGGGATTTCTTGTTAGGTCCCAAGAAACTGTGTAAGAAATGCTTCTGATATGCCATCTACAATCAACTGTGAAAAGTCTCCCAACAGGATGCTGCTGTAGGATTACGTGAAATTGATAGGATTAACCTAGAAAAGGCCCTGGCTGTGGTAGGCAATGGTATGACCACACTTTCTTCACAAATTTATTCACTGGGCAACATTGTGTCCTCAGCAATTGACATAATGGACCAAGATTTGTCTATTTTGCAATATGGGCAATCACAATTGCGCACCATTATGCTTTTAAGCTGGACGCTGCAATCATTGCGTTCAGGCCACGTGCCATGGCGATACATTAACAGCACAAGTTTGTTCTCAGTTTACAATCCGACCGACAGACAGTTGACTATGGCATGCAGAGATGCAAAGTACACCCTGTTGCTCATTGAAGAATTTGAGAAGTTACCTTTCACAGTATCTGAGTCACCGTCTACTGAATGGTTAATTCATGGCTATATCACACTGCCAATCACGACATTTCAGTTTCAATACTGCCTCAGATACATCCAAGCAGGCAGGTATGAAGTGTTAGGTGAAGGGTACATGCAGGAAACCTGGGAGTTACCATATAGGCATAGGTGCAGAAATAATGACACTGAGGTTTTCTTAAGTGGCACTGACTGCGGGAAGGTTTTGAGTGGGTCTTTAGTGTGCAAAGAAGTGTTGCTTCATGGAACTTGTAATGAGTCAAAAGCGAACTTATCTTGCTACTTGAAAGGCTCCCCAGCCGCCGTGATTCATCCGTTTTTTAAGTGCTTTCGAATGGAAGCTATTTAGTGCTGAATGATCAAGGCTGTTGTGGAATGGTGCCAGGCATCGCATATCTAGTCACAGTAAAGTTCAGGGCTGTTTGCTGTAAGCAAGTATTGTTTCCCCCTGCTCGCACAGTTAGGGAGGCACCACTGTATCCTTCATCGAATGTTTCCAGTATACGGTTTGATTCGCTGAGCAGACAGAAAGCCATGTTGTTTCAACAAAATATGGCCTTAACTTCAGCCCGAGAGACTTTTGATCTCCAGGTTGCAAGGTCTTCAGCAGAGATACAGGCCCTGGTCCATACGAACTTCCTGATCCATTTCGGAGAAATGGTTCATCGTATCTTTTACATGTCTGATACGAGTGGGATCGTACACTTATTTAAGCGACTTGGATCAGGTCTCTTAACCAACTTTCAGACCATCTTCGGAGTAATTCCAGCCTTCATACACTCCGTACTTGGAAGCGTTTTTGGAGGGCTTCCTTTGGTCCAGCTTTTGGTAGCGGGCATCCTGATTTTAATCCTATTGCTTCGCAATGGACGTCACAATCCCTCAAGAAATGGAGAGAACACTGCTGGAACGACATTGTCGAGAGCGCATGGTGTTCTACCTGACTACACCTCGGCTTCGAGAGCTGAGTGAGCATTGGTTCCTGTATTTCAGACCAGTCTGGCTAGACTATGTCCTGCCTGTGTTCCATTGCCTCTTCTGCGGATTTGGCTGCATGTTGGACCTGTGTCTGACACTTCCATCGGTTGCGCCGCCGGACATAGACATGCTCCTAGAGCCTTTGCAGGGCCACGTGCGCAGTTGTCCCCAGCGTATTCCCATGTTGATGATGGCATTTCTAGAGCCTCCAAGGGATGCTTCCGCTCCTGTTGGAAGGGAAATCGTCTCTGCTCCAGAGGTACAGGCATCGGTATCAGGCGTGCAGGCATCTAATTCTTACCCGGCGGCTGCTGTGTGAGCCAGAGATGAACATCTTTGCTCACTCGACATGATACTGGAAGTTCTAGAGGGACTGCCACTTGCAGACACTATGTTCAGTGATGATGAGTCTTCAGCGCAGGATTCATAAACAATCTGGCCTCTCCTGTGCTGGGAACCGTTTGACAAATTTTTAAAACATTTACTAACTTGAAGGTCAAAACTGACTTTGTTTTATTTTTCTTCTTAGCTCTAACTGGGCTTCATGGCTTTCAAGGTGCTCAGTGCAATAATCACAATATATACAAGTTTAGACGACCTTTTGAACGCTTTTTTAGGGTAAAATGACTTTCTTTGATGGACATTTTTTTTTGGCTTTTAAAAGTGCTTTTAGTTTATTTTATTGTAAATGATTTTGTATGCCTTTTAATAGCGTTAGCTTTATCAGTACCTAGCTGACTTTGTTGACCTTTTGATGAGGACTGGGTGTCATGTCCTTTAGGCTAGTCCTATCATGTATACCCCTATTACATACATTTGTCCCATCCACACGACAATAACAATTCTAAACAGGTGACCTTTTACCTAGTAGCTTGCTCCTGTCTCTTCGGCACCAGGCTCTCGGTACTCTATCATAATCCCTGTACCTGACATACATAAACATGTCCCCAGGCACGGCAGAATTATTTTGTATAGGGGTCACCACTTTTTTCATCCTTGGCCAACAGCCAGCTGTGCATGATCACACTTGTTTAGAAAAGCATTGGTGATTGTTTTCAAAACATTTATGATTGTTTTCAAAACATCCATGACTGTTCGAAAAACATATTGATTCTAGAAAAAAACCATGGAGTGCCCACTTTAGTATAAAAGACCCTCACTCCCCCCTACAAATTAGAGGAGAATTCCTTCCAAGCTGACACGGGGTCCTGCATGCTGAATCTTTGACACGCAGAAATCTGACATCCCTTGCGGGGTGTCATCCTTGAAGCAGAGACGAGGTCCTTTGTTCTCAACCATCAGGTGAGGGGGCTGGTACATCCCTAGGGGTTTCTTGGCTACACACATATATGCATATACATGCTACACATACAGATCTAGGCTAGGTACATTTAGGCAAATTACTTAGGGCCCGCATTTTAGGAACATGCAAGTGCTACTGTTTTTATCTGTACTGCTTGTGTTCATCTTATTAGCACTATGGTAGAAATGTATCTACTATTTACTATATTGGTGCTAGTGATCTCTTTCGTATGCTTCTGTCTCCTGATTGGTGCAGCACACATGTTTTACACAAGGCTGTCGCTAGACCAATAAATTCTTATTGAACCGTCCTAATCGCAATCCTGTGTATTTTCTGAGAGAAAGCAAGCACAAGTGTCTGAGCGAAACGTACTGTACTGTTTTCCACGATCCCTGAGGAATCAGGGTTGTCATGGTCGGTGGTTGCCAGAGACTACCTACACCACTGTAGAATACAGGGGGGTGGTAGTGGCACGGTAGAGCTAGCTGGTCTAACGACCGACATATCCTGTGGGGGTGTCCAGAAGCGATTGCAACACCAAGCCCTCAGTTTAGGTCATCCAAAACACGCAGGTCCCCAGGGACTCCTAGGAACTACACGACATGGCGCCGCCAACGTTGGTTTGGTTCTTATATTAACAATGAAAATCTGAGTAGTTTAGTTGTGCTTTCTCAGAAAGCCGTAATCACACTTTTCAGAGACGTCTGAAGTGGGAAGGGAAATCGCCTCAGCTGAGCAGACATATTCTGTGTATTGGCTGAAGGTTTAGCAAGCTTGTAAGGATAAAAAGATCCCCACATTGTGCAAAATACTTAGTGACTGAAGGTTTTCTTCTCCTGAGAATGACTGAGTCATCGAGGGGTGGTTCAGACTCGGGGGAAGAAGAAATACCTAATGCTCTTAACATTACAGAAAACTGCAGACATGCACTTACTATGAAATTGTTGGAACACGGCGTACCAGCAACAGGTAGCTGTGTTACCTTCGTGATTGAAGCAAATGAGGTGTTACGATCGGAGGTATTCTATTCTTGGGTTCAGTTCCCACCTGCAGATCCGGTGACTAATTTGTTTCACACATACATTGTAGTTGAACCACCAGATGAATACATTCCATACGAAGACATTGAAGTCCCGTTAACTTACCAGCAACACAGAAACTAGTTTAAAGGTGCCCTCCCACACACAACATCTGTTGTGAGACTCCGTCCGCTCAGCATAGAAGGAGCAACCTGGCTGGTCTTATCGACATACACTCCACATCCTGAGATAGATATACTACCAGTGGATAAAGTCTGTGCAATATTCAAAGACATAGTCAGGCTATACAGACACATTGTCTAGTTCTTCATGCAAACATTAACAGTCCAACCTGTGAGAAATGCTCCAGCTGGTCCACATCAGACCACACCTACAATTAACCCACAGGCACTGGAATCAGTAATAGGGACAATTCCTTCCAAACGGGAACAAATTCCGTTCTAGATTGCACAAAAAATAGCACAGCTGGAAGCAGTATTTCCCCATATGGGTCAGCAGGAAAAACATAGAATGCTAACCATTTGCTTGCCAAAGGGAATGGTTCCCTCGATTGAGGATTGTACCACTTGGGGAACAATCTTTGCTGCAGTTTACGTCAGAGTGCACGGTACCCCTTCCTTATTAGTTGTTCCTGAAACAGATACAGAACGAGTACAGGGTAGGACCTGCCCTGGACTTGGGAATGAAACTGATGGGTAATTTTGCCCAAGTCTCTGCAATCATGCTGAGCAACATAAAGGGGGAGGCAGTAGCAGTGGCCATACACAGCCGCCTGAGGAAAACTGCTCCTATAAATAGGGAGTGAGAATTACCAAAAATTATCGAAGAAACCTATGCTGCATTAGGTAGAGATCATTTGGGAACCAAAGCCGGGAAGCCACAAATGGAGGTAGTCCCGACAAAGAGAACTTGAAGCAAGCACCTGCTTCTTCTAAAAAGAAATGGGAAAACAAAAATTCTAAAAATAATAATTCGGAAAAGAATTCACGATCAAGGGGTGGGTCTCCACAATGGGAGTCCTCTGAAAAGAGGTACAACCATAGGAATCGTGATAACATTAGGAAACCTGATAGGTATCAGGACACTGATACACGTTCCTTTAATTCCTTTCAGGGTTCATCAAAAAATTTAGAGCGGGACGGGTGATCAGAACAAAAGCAAGAAGATCGACCAAAGACAAAAAGGGAAACACATTGCACTTCAGATTACATTATCAAACAGGAAGAGCAACCAAAAGCAAAACCTCAATTCAAAAAGAAGAAAGTAGCTGGCTTAAAAATTAGACATGCCCAGGTTACTGAGGACTCAGCTTCTGAACAAGGAATGGGCTCTGACGATGCTAGACAGCACAGCAGAAGTAACAATAGCTCGCCAGAACCTGAAGGATTTTCTGGTGACAGCAGTATTGAATGAACACATCAGGGTGGAAACAACTGATGTTAACTCACTAAACAGAGAAGGACTACCATTAAAACTAGACCGTAAGAGGTAATCAGGGGGAAAAAATTATATTTCTTAATACTGACCTCACACACTTTGCAGTGTCATGCTTCATCATTGGGCCACATCATACGTCCAGGCGCAGACCAACACCCAGGACGGAGCGCAATCTTTTTTGAAAATGAGGAAGAGTGTGGAGGGGACACAAAATCAAAGGAGAAAAAGAACAAAGATAAATGAAAAAGAGAAAGGAATATTCCCTCAAAAGGGGGATCTAGAAGTGCAGGAAAGTACAATTAAAACTACCTAAGCGAAACACCACACTATATCTTTATTCCTGTGTTCACTTGTTAGGATTAAAAATTTAAAGAAAAGGGGATATACAGGGGAGGTAACGACCCCTATACCCCTACTGCAATAACCAACATGTTTCTGCCACTCTAATGTGCCACTCTAGGTCACGATGGCATTTGTCAGGGTATAGATCCCTAATCAGTAAGGTCTTCACCCATGATAGGGTGTCTTTTACCTTTGCTACCAAATGGATACTCTCCAAAAGTTCAATCTTCACCAGTCGGAGAAAGAAATTGAACAATTGAGCAGGGTGAATAACATAATTGTGGGATTCGCCAATTTGGGCTACAAATTTAATTTCAAGAAATCTAAAATTGCCCATCTCAATGTCCTGTTTTTGGGATATGAGCTATCAAGTGAAGGCAAGAGCCTGGCAGCCAACTTTTTAGAAAAGTGTGCGCTGCTCCAACCTCCAAAGACTCTCAAAGTTTTGCAATCCATATTAGGATTTCTAAATTTTGGCAGAACATAGGGCCCGATTTACAGAAGTAATCTGAGACAAAATCCTAAACTTACTACTTTTGGTATTCACAGAAGGCATTTAGTAGTAGTAAAGTTAGGATTTTGTCCTAAGTCTGTCTTAAGTCTGTCTTAAGTCTGTCTTAAGTCTGTCCTAAGTTTGTCTTAAGTTTGTCTTAAGTTTGTCTTAAGTCTGTCTTAAGTCTGTCTTAAGTCAAACTTGAGACAAAATCCTAACTTTACTACAACTAAATGCCTTCTGTGAATACCAAAAGTAGTAAGTTTAGGATTTTGTCTCAGATTAGTTCTGTGAATCGGCGCCATACATTCTAGATTACGCAGAAAAAGTAAAACATTTCTACAACTTAATCAGACTTGATTTCACACCACACCAGTGGACACAGCAACACACAGATACTCTCTGTACAGTTCAGGCTGATATGATAGCATCTAAACACTTGCACACACATGTAAATTCTACAAACTTGGAGATCCGGGTCGTCCCGGTTTTATCAGAATATACTTACATCACTTTCAATGAAGGTGAGACAGTTCAATTGCATACAAATCACATTTATACACAAACGCTGAAATTCGATTTGCAGCAAAAGAAAAAATACTGACCGCAGTACAGACTGCTGTAGTGACTGAAAGAGCTCTAGCACAGGGGAAACACATAATTGTTGTAACCCCGGTACCAATTTTAGAAGCTGTTACCAAAGCGAGCATTCCAAAAGCAAAAGCACTGCATCCACGATGGATACAATGGGCTAATTCTCTCACTGCAATGGATGTAGATTACAGATACAATTCTACATTAAAAACGCAAGCGTTCGTTCCGTACGAACAAGAATACCTCTGCCGAATGAAATCTTGCCTCTAGAGAAATATGAATACATCATTTACACTGACGGATCTGCTCAGCCAGCCGTAGGAAGTAAAAAGCAATATAGCTCAGCATGTGCTATAGTGAAGGGTCGTATGCGGGATGGTAAATTCCAGCCCAGCAATACGACTACACAATCTCTAGGAGATTGTACCGCACAGCTGGCAGAACTGAAAGTCCTGATACTGGCATTACAGTATATGGATCGGGAATTCCCCACACTTATAGTGTGCGATTCGTTTTACTGTGTGCAGTCCTACAATGAATATCTTCATTACTGGGGCCAGAATGGGTTTAGAGATTCCAAGGGTTGCACAAATAAACATAAATTGTTATGGGAACAAGTGGCAAAGCTGAAAGCATGCCTGCCACGGGCTCAAGTTATTCACACCTTGAGTCATCAGCGTGTTGGCCTACACGTTGAAGTGAATTCACTGGCTGATGAAGCCGCCAAGGCGACAGTGCGAACTGCTGCCGTTGCTGCAATCACTCGTTCTAGCACGAGGATAGACGGAGACATACTGATAGCTGTAAATGCCTCAAACAGCGGCTCTGCCATTCCGAAAGGCTTTCCACTCAAATATTCCTATAAATTAGAAGCGCAAAACACACCGTATGCTCAAATTCCAGGAGTGGGGGATAGAGTTATACCAAACATGGATCGCAGATTAGGTTTAATACTAGCTGTACACAAGGGTCTGGGCTCTGCACACGCATGATTCACTGCTACAGTTTCGTTACTGACGTGGCGATTCTAGTGGCCAAGTTTGTCTAAACAAACAAAGGCTTATGTCTTAAAGTGCGACATCTGCCAGCAGATTAAAGGTTCCACTGTAGCACGGCCACCACAAACACCATTACTCATTTCAGACAGACCTCTTGCATGTGTCTATTTGGATCACTGCGGCCCCTTAAATTCAGATGGGGCTTACAATTACATCTTAGTGGCAGTGGATTCATGCTCTAGATTTCTATGGGTTTGACCTCAGTGCTCGGCTGACGCTTGAACTGTTATTAAGGATTTGCGAGTCTTCATCGGGACATACGCAATGGGCACGTTACATTCCAACCGTGGCCCTGCATTTAGCTCTCAGGCTTACAAGAAAGCCATGGAAAGTATGGCCGTGGCCTTGCGGTACTCCTCCCCGTACCATCCCGAGGGAAATTCGGTGGTGGAGAATAAAAACCAGGACCTAAAGCAATCCTTAACAGCAAGGGTATTAGGTGTGGGCGGTAGTTGGGTCAATCACCTATATGGGGTCCAGAGGGCACTTTACAATATGCCAATAAAATCCCTGGGAGGACGTACCCCCTATGAGATCCTGTTTGGGACAAGAATGTGGGCGCCTGACCTCGACTGTGCCAGCACAATGGCGGATGTAAAACCATTTAAATTGAATGAACGTTTGGCGGTTTCACAGCAACTCAATGAATTCTCGGCATTACAAAGCAACATCCAAGTAAAACCCACCACCATTAGGGAAGTGACGCCGGTTCCGGCAAGACCTGTCTGGGTCCAGAAGATTGGGGACCTGGTCAGAGAAAAAATCAGGGCAGGAAGGAGTTTGGGCCATCTTACAGAACACCTGTGCCTGTCCTGGCGGTTCAAGGAACAAGAACAGTACTTCTTCCGCCTCTTGCCGGCAAAAAATATAAAAGTTTCATCTCCATTGATCTGATCAAACCACATTATCTGGCCGATTCTCAACAGCAGGCCACGTGTAGCCCTGAGTAGCTGCAGATCTCCTCTCGCTACTATACAGGAAGTTCAGATGGAAAGACTAATAACGTTTCAAGACTCCTCTGCGCAAAATACCAGAGTAGCAAATAACAGAGTACGAATCACACCGGTTGAAATTGAACAACATCCAAATGAAACTGAAAGGCAAATTGCAATTCAGCTCAATAATGAACTTTACATCAATATGTCTTCACAAGAAGCAACTGCCAGTTCCACAAACACTGCTGAGCTCCCAAAGATAGATCGAGCTGTGTTCGGCTACTTCACCAACTTCGATGACTTTTCTTCAGATCCAAGTGAACCTGAGCAAACGCCACCCATCTCTAAAAAAAGAACAACTTCGACTATTCTGTCTCTGGTTGAAAAAGACTTACTTGGTGTCCCCTTGGTTGCATCTTTGGTTTGCATTAGGGATCCTATTCCTGTTAATTTGGATTGGTATAGTAACTGTCTTTTTCCTACTACTGAATGGACATTACCTCCCACAATGCTCTGCAGTACAACCTGTGAACTTGGTCCTGAAACCACATACTTCATCACACCATAAACAGAGAGAACTGTCCCTAGTGAACATTTCAGCAGTTCCAGTACCGGATGGTATAGTTTGGGATAGAGTTTCATATGATGTATTTGGTCCTACAGAACATTTGAAAATTCCATATGTATTTAAATTTTCAATGAATGATTTCATTACCCCGAGTACACTCTCAGATGATTGGGACATTGAGACTGTAAATACTATGCTCTCAGATTTAGAACAATCTGCTGCATTTTCTTACGGGGAATTGTACAAAGATACACCTGACTTCGACAGTATGTATTGTTACCAGCATTATGGTCATCACTTTTTGCACAGAGCTATTGTTCCACGCACTGTAAACACTTACCATCAATGGGAACATTGCCAGACACCACCGAAAGGTAGTTCTGCCACATTCGCACAGAAATGTGCATACTTTTCAGGGTTCAATACATCAGACCCAATGCCATACTACTATAAGTTAGTACAGACTAATGCAACGGCGAAACAAATGATGCTGACAAATACCAAGCTCATATATTCAGCACCTTTCATCTCCCAACTGTCTATACAAGGTTTCGACTATTGGAGGGACACAATAGAAAAATAAATCCATCTGGGGACGAAAGATTGGCAGGGTCAGGGAACAGAGACTTTATTTAGAGCTTGCCTCATACCATTACAGATAATATTCCTGAACAGAAGAGTGCAACAAACTACCTGTTACAGGTTTGCAAAAATTAAAAACCTGAAAACACCACGCATCCCCTCGCCCATACCTATTGAAGGTATATCGAATGACACACTGATTAGTGAGGAGGAACTGGGTACAATGATACAGAATGGTACATACAATTCTTCAGCTCCCAATTGGAAGGGATGGTTGGTTTGGCCTATCAACACAAATAGGTGTCAATCAAGATTCAGGGGTACCACCAGAGGGTTTAGTATCCATAGGCCTGACCCACGCTATGTACACGCAGACAACCCAGCGGTAGTGACTTCTTATAGTGTTGGGAAGTTAGTTGTGCCTAGAATGGCTAAAAACCTCAACACTAAAACAGC
The DNA here is from genome assembly GCA_963921515.1 of Calotriton arnoldi. NCBI lineage: Eukaryota > Metazoa > Chordata > Amphibia > Caudata > Salamandridae > Calotriton > Calotriton arnoldi. Next base: position 601,621 of record CAWUFW010006750.1, on the reverse strand, counting down.
TGAAACAACACTTGTCCCTTCTAGCAGACAACATGGATCTTAGGGATTTCTTGTTAGGTCCCAAGAAACCGTGTAAGAAACGCTTCTGATATGCCATCTACAAACAACTGTGGAAAGTCTCCCAACAGGATGCTGCTGTAGGATTACGTGAAATTGATAGGATTAACCTAGAAAAGGCCCTGGCTGTGGTAGGCAATGGTATGACCACTCTTTCTTCACATATTTATTCACTGGGCAACATTGTGTCCTCAGCAATTGACATAATGGAACAAGATTTGTCTAATCTGCAACATGGGCAATCACAATTGCGCACCATTATGCTTTTAAGCTGGACGCTGCAATCATTGCGTTCAGGCTACGTGCCATGGCGATACATTAACAGCACAAGTTTGTTCTCAATTTACAATCTGACCGACAGACAGTCGACTATGGCACGCAGAGATGCAAAGTACACCATGTTGCTCACTGAAAAATTAGAGAAGTTACCTTTCACAGTAGCTGAGCCACCGTCTACTGAATGGTTAATTCATAGCTATATCACACTGCCAATCACGACATTTCAGTTTCAATACTGCCTCAGATACATCCAAGCAGGCAGGTATGAAGTGTTAGATGAAGGGTACATGCAGGAAACCTGGGAGTTACCGTATAATTATAGGTGCAGAAATAATGACACTGAGGTTTTCTTAAGTGGCACTGACTGCGGGAAGGCTTTGAGTGGGTCTTTAGTGTGCAAAGAAGTGTCGCTTCATGGAACTTGTAATGAGTCAAAAGTGAACTTATCTTGCTTCCGCTCCTGTTGGAAGGGAAATCGGCTCTGCTCCAGAGGTACAGGCATCGGTATCAGGCGTGCAGGCATCTAATTCTTACCTGCTGTGTGAGCCAGAGATGAACATCTTTGCTCACTCGACATGATACTGGAAGTTCTAGAAGGACTGCCACCTGCAGACACTATGTTCAGCGATGTTGAGTCTTCAGCGCAGGATTCATAAACAATCTGGCCTCTCCTGTGCTGGGAACCGTTTGGCAAATTTTTAAAACATTTACTAACTTGAAGGTCAAAACTGACTTTGTTTTATTTTTCTTCTTGGCTCTAACTGAGCTCCATGGCTTTCTAGGTGCTCAGTGCAATAATCACAATATATACAAGTTTAGACGACCTTTTGAATGCTTTTTTAGGGTAAAATGACTTTCGTTGATGGACATTTTTTTAGGCTTTTAAAAGTGTTTTAGTATATTTTATTGTAAATGATTTTGTATGCCTTTTAATAGCGTTAGCTTTATCAGTACCTAGCTTACCTTGTTGACCTTTTGATGAGGAGTGGGTGTCATGTCCTTTAGGCTAGTCCTATCATGTATAACCCTATTACATACATTTGTCCCATTCACACGACAATAACAATTCTAAACAGGTGACCTTTTACCTAGTAGCTTGCTCCTGTCTCTTCGGCACCAGGCTCTCGGTACTCTATCATAATCCCTGTACCTGACATACATAAACATGTCCCCAGGCACGGCAGAATTATTTTGTATAGGGGTCACCACTTTTTTCATCCTTGGCCAACAGCCAGCTGTGCATGATCACACTTGTTTAGAAAAGCATTGGTGATTGTTTTCAAAA